>ML778901.1:2494805-2554168 GCA_009831015.1 Picea engelmannii | reverse complement strand
TTCTATTCTTTCCATGGGATAAATATCATCAAACTTTACACAAACTGTTTCTAGATCATCTTCTTCACTTGAGAAAAATTCAACATCATCACACTTTGAATCATTGCAATCAAGAGTCTTGGGAGATTATTTACCTTCAATATTTTCCTTCTTTCCAACACCATCCCATGATTTTTTTCCTTCATTTGAAATGTCTTCAAGATCATCCTTTGTGCTATCATTACTTGATTCTTTATCTTCACTTGAAATGTTTTCAAAATCACATTTAGAAACAATTCATTCAAGAGTTTTTGATGATTCTTTACCTTTGATGATCTTGATGGAGTGGTCTTCAATTTCTTCCTTCTCCTTCTTTCTTTGATATGTCTCCTCTATCTTTAGCCATATATCCTTGGCGGAAGTGCATTGTCCCATGCTCTCTTTGATAGGGCTTGAGAGTCCAATAAGAATGGTCTTGAGAGCCAATGCATCATTCTTCTTTCCTTCCTTTTGAGCTGAAAACTTTGACTTGTTCTTCAATGGAACCGATCCACCAATGGCTTCCTTCCAAATAATTGCTCCCATTGTCTTCCAATATAATGTCATCTCTATTCTCCAAGTAGAATAGTCTTCTTCATCAAGGATTGGAACTTCATCATCCATTTGTGTGTCTATGGATATCCTTCAAGCTTGTTAAGGCTTGTAGTGAAGGCCCTCTCTCATACCAATTGTTGGACACACCTGCCACACTTAGAGGGGGGGGTGAATGAGTGTGGGGGTCTTTTTCCCAAAACTTCCCTCTTTACACAAAACTCCTTAGTTAACATTCAACATTTATTCATTACCCATTGTTGTCATTTATAACCAGTTAGATGTGAACATATATCAGTAGCATATATCAACAACACATGTCATCAATAAGTCATCACCACAAGGAACACAAAGAACACAAGATGTATGTACAAATTTTCTTTTTATTATGGACGACAATCCGGGGTTTATCAACAACAATCGAATAGAGTACAACTCTACAAGAGCACCAGATCTATAATGAAAGACTCATCTTACACCCTCAACACCAACTGATATGAGGCAACAATCCTCAACATATATCAATTTGTTAACAGGTACGCGACCTTTCAGTAGTACAACTTGCACGTGTATGCACCCTGGTTCACTACAGGCCGCGTGTGCACGCGGCCATTGTATAATGAAACATGCGTATGCTTCTAAGAATCTAGGGTTTTGATTTGTTGCACATGCTAAGATCCTCTACAACCTGCAATCACTTTCCCTTCTGTCTTCTACTGTCCAAACTTACCCACAGTGAGTCACAACATCTCCAAGATCTCTAATAGATTGATCATGCTCCATAATAGATCAATATGAATGCTATCTCAAACATGTATAAGCATCTAGTATACTGTAGCAATCATGTCACCACCGAATCAAAAGAGTACTAATCACTCCATCAACCAAATCAACCAAACTGAACCACATCATTGAAGCCATACCAAGAATTCCCTAAGAATTCCCATCACATCAAACAATAGTATTCATAAAGAAAATAATGTAATCATACCAGTGTCTCAGTGATAGATCTGAGGCCATAGAATGCAGATCTGGAACCTACCTAATCATCCAAGAGCTTGGCACCAGCTCAAACACAAGTCTTCACCATTTTGTCCACCATACGCTCCCTGTCTTCAGACAACCCGCATACATACTCACCCTATACAAAGCCACCCACGTGTACCTCAATGTATATGGACCCTATACACAGACAACTCACGTATGCATCCGAAACTAGGGTTTCTGAAGTTCCGATATTTTTTCCTTCAAGATCTTCAATATTGTCGAACCTTTGATGCATCCATGAGATCCTCCTCTCGCTCTGCTACCCACAATAAATCTTCAATCATGCTCAAGATATCCACGCCAATAATAATCTCTCCATCAATACTCCAAAATATATTCTCACAAAAAGCTCTCCATTGATCCACAAAAAGGATTCTCACCAAATGTGCATTTCACAAGAGATCCTAGCTTCATATTTATACTTTCATCTTCTAGGTCACTTAACCCATTTCTAGGTCACTTAACCCATTTCTAGGTTATTTAACCTATTTTCCTTATTTTAGGGTTAACCACTTTCCATGAATAGAAAGTTCTCCAACACTTTATCATTTAAATATTCCTTCTTGATTTTGTCACTTCTATTTATTATTTAAATAATCCACCTTGACTTGGTCACTTTACTTTATCATTTAAATAATGATTTTTTCTTTTCAAGCACTTTGAATTCTTTAACCTTGGGGTCTTCAAGCCTTCATATGGGGGTCGTCCAACTTCATAAGGCCATAACTCTCAAACAGTGAAGAGTTATGTGACATTCTACATACCACCGAAAATGGCATGACAAGCACTATCCATCTAGGATAGTTTCATCAACAACTTCATTGATGTTCATCTCATTACTCCACATACAAGCATGGTTCATCTCAACCACAAAGCATCTTCCCATGAGGGATTTCACCATAAGAGGACCACTTTGGAGTTCATCCATTTGTGCATCTTATCAATCATGATAAGACAATAATGAGTCATATTTTCATCAAACAAACTATGCATCATCATGTATCAATGGAAACTCATTGATCCATATTCATCTATGCATCATATCAATGATCCATCTTTATCAATTGGTTTCCACTTTGACATCTATCATTCTCATCAAGGATAATTCATTTACATTGTTCATTAATCATCAATCAATCAAGCATATGAAAAAATCCATCACTTGACATCAATCAATCAAACCATTGACATCAATGACAACATGGTCCAACATATTCAACTTCCACGACGAGAAAATGAGAATTTTTGGAGGATTGCATTGAATATCTTCCTGTTTCCAATGTCCAGCTCGAATGATTTCCTGAATCAGAGTAAGGACCTTTACCCAAGTAGTGATGGGGGGAGAGGAATGGGAGTGGAAAATTCGTGTGCAAATACTTTGCACACACCATCTGGTTCTGTTTGGATTTCTGGAAGACCTATCACCATTTTTCTTAGAACAAGAAGACCTTTGTAGTGTAGGTCATAAAATATTCTATGCCACAGTTCATTGGGATTCATAATATCAAGAACCATTGTGGATTTTGAATGTCCTTTTAATTTGTATATTACTGCTTCTTCAACCCCAATCACTACTACATCATCAATGGTCTTCCCTCTAGGACACATAAGGACTTGACCATCAATAAATGCTACTCTAAATCCTTTCTTGTCCAATGATGAAATTGAGAGAAGATCATTTTTTAAATCTAGAACATATAAAACTTCCTTCATCTTCATTAGCTTGATTGAGTTTAACTTGTAGGAAGCTTCTCCAACACCTTTGATTGGATACTGATAGTCATCACCCAATTTCATTTTGTGAGGTGAATCTTTATGGATATGTTTAGATAAGGATTCTTCATAGCCTGTCATGTGCTTGGAAGAACCACTGTCTATCAACCAAGTGTCACTTCCATGAGTAACAATATATGTGAGGGCTAAGATAAGAACATAATCCTCATCACTTGATTCATATTGTTTTTCAACCTTCTTGGGAGGCTCATCATCTTCAACTGTGCGAGCTTGATGCCTCTTACTTCCTTTCTTATTATTAATTTCCATGATGAGGGGGAAATACCTAAAAAAGTGTCTGTAATAACCCTAAGGATGAGCCCATCTATATTATGTATTGTAAACATGTTTTGTAGGCTGGTGAGTCGAGTTATAATAATCTAGGAGGCATATTTGATGATTAGGCCAGAGAGACTAGGTGTTAAATGCCAGGAGCCTGATTTTTTATATGTAATTATGCAGATAATTAATAAAATATAAACATCATTGCGTGCAGAACGACCACGAACAAAGAGTGATGTGGAGATAAGCTTCCACAAGGTTGGGTAGGGGAGGAGGCTAAGTGTGTGGGCCTAGGGGCTAAGTTAGGGGGATTACCCCAAAAGGGGATAATAATTTATTATTATTTCCTGAAGGCTAACATGGACATGTTGAGTGTTGTCCTAAGTTCCTGTGAAGGGAACATATGCTACATGGAGCACATGCAGCTCCAGGGAGACAAGTATCAACCTAGGCTCATGTAGTTAAAACCCAAGAGTCAAACCGTGTTCGGTTCATTCAACCATTCTTTCATCCTCTTCCTAAGTTCGCTGGGTTCAGGGACGTCTGAACCATTTTGCCTTTGTGTCTGCCTATGATTACCCTCGCACAATGAAGGAAACCCTCACAAGAAGGTTGTTCATAGGTCATTCTTCCATCCTCCGCCTGAGTCTCTTTTCCATTCCCCATCCTTCGTGAATTCCATTTATCTCTGCAATCGACCTCTGCATTGATTATTTGTCATGCACCCTGAAACTAGTGGAAAACTCGTGGACTGAGTCGTGTCTCCTATGAAGTACAACCACCCTGTAAATGTCTGCACCATGCTCTATCTTAGTGTTGACTGTTGCCATTTTTGGATGTCCATACCCAAAATCCTATTGTTGTTGTCACTGTGAGTTAACCAAATTGTTATTGTTGTTGTTGTTATCCTCACCTTGTAGGAATTGAGTTGAAACTAGTTGAAGAAGCAGGTTTTCAGGCCCGTGGTAGAAGAGGCAGGTTGTCAGGCCTGTGAGTAGCTCTTTCCCGGTGAGAGAGTTTGTTGGGAAGTGGTTTTCTCCCAGAGAGAGTCCAACACCAGCTACAGAGCTCTAAGAATTCTTGATTTGGCCTGTTGCTGAGACCCTGAGAGGGAGGTGAAGTAGTCGATGGACTGTGTGACAGTGAACGTGTATACTCCCAAGTGGAACAACCATGTGGGGAATGAGAGTCCATGAGTAGTGAGCATAAAAAGGATCCTGGAGAGAATCCTTCGAGTTGCACTGTGCATTTTCTTGTAACCTCATCCTAGTCTAGGAATCCCTTGCCCTAGGTGGAGCTTAGTCCCAGCTCAGGGGTGACCCACTACTAAGCATGATGAGAAGTGTGGTCTATGGCTGGGAGGTTCATGGAAGGTCTGCACATAGTTGGTGGTGTTACTCCAATTGAAAAGATAAGTATCAGTCTGTGCTTAATTTATATGTTATGCATGTCTGTGATTCTTGAATGTTATCATTTATTATGTTGCGTATATGAACTACTGTTAATTCTATTGATTCTATATGGTAGCACTAATTATGTGATTATTGTGATTAAGTGTTTTAATTCTATTAAAATGCATATATTATATAAGTGTATATTCCATAGTGGTAGCATTACCCAGTCTTTGTGTTGGTCAGGGATGCTACAATTTGGTATCAGAAGTAAGTGAAGTGTCTGAGTAGTGGCATTGCCCAGCCTAATGGTGGATGGGGATGTTACAAATTGGTATCAGAGCCAAGGTTTTCAACACTAATCCTAGATGGGCCATGTTAGTGGAAGTTGAAGAAAGAGTTTCAGAAGGAGTTGTCGAAATGGACAAAACTCAAGTTCTGACCCAAGGTTTCAACACTGAGCCTGAATGGGCTAGATAAGTGGTCATTGGACTCAAGGTTCAAGTGGAAATTGAGTCTAGAGGACCAATTTCGAACCTCAAAACCTTCATGAGTGCCAAGAAGTTACCTTGGCTGTGTTAAGAAGCTCATGAGGAGTAGTGGTGTCATAAAACCACGACAGAAGTGGTATTGGGCCGCAGAGTAATGTGGACCTTAGGATATGTTCGGGAGAAGGAAAAGCCTTCACATCCATCAGATTTGGTAATGTTGCAAGGTAGTTAGCCGTGAATTCCTTTGGAAATCTGTAGAGTAATAGAGTTTGTCTTGTGCCGTAGGATCTGTTCGAAAGGATAGGAAATCCTTTACGATCGTCAGATATGGAGAAGGTGTAGAAGGGTTAACTCGGAAGCCCTTTGGACTTTAGGAATTCAGTGAAGTCTGATGCTAGAAACAAGAGAAGGTCTAAAGCTAGAAGCTCCAAAGTGGATCTACATCATATATCTGGAGAGGAGAGCTTGATCGTTGGATCAAGCCAATGTTAAAAGGTCAAACATAGTAGTGAAGGGAGAAATCTCTTGAAGACCCAAAGTAGTGAGTCATGATGACGTCACTTGGATTGATGTGGAAACATAGGTTATGTGCCACCTATAAGTGGGTTTCGAACCTATAGAATATTGAAATTCCATATGGAACGTGACGTGTAACACCCATCTGATTGGGCCACAAGTCAACCGCTAGTATTCTGCCACGTGGAATTCCATATGAGCATGGTTAGTGGGAACCTAAGGTTACATAATGAAGTTAAAGGTCAAAGGACCCACACTGGATTTGATCACGATACATCAAGCTCGACGGCCAGGAGACATTTCGGGGATTCAAGTTGCACGGGAGTTAATTCTCCAAGGAAGTCACACAATCCAAACCCCGGTTTCATCGAGGGGTTATGTGTCAGCGTCAGAAGAATTGCAAGATGAAAGGTAGGTTACTCCAAATCGTCGTTGCATTCCCTTTCAATTGGAAGAGCACTCAACGATGTGACATAAGGACGTCACAAAAGGTGATTGGCAATGTTCAGATATTAATAGTTTGCATGTGTGGATGCGATATCCTTCGAATCTCCAGAATCCCGAAGACCCAAAGTCCCAGAACTTAGATGCCTGAGGTTCCATAGTAAGTGTCAGCCATTAGATGTTGAGTAGATGTGAATGGTTGATCTGCCCTATGCCGCGAGTTCGGTAATCCAAAACTCGGAGAATATCTTGGAAAGAAAATGAAATCTAAACGTTTTCTTAAATTAGATTGGTTTGAATGCGTAAACTGGTGAAGCATTGAATAAGTTTCAATTGTTTCTCTTATTTGAGTTTTTGAGTGCAAGTAGTGTACATTTTCCACAACGAGTGCATTGAAAGAGGTAATTTAGCCTCAGAGAAGCTCAGGAGAGATATCGTTGAACCTTCATCAGCAGAAGTGCAAGGAGTGCACATGAAGAACTATGTGTTGAGTTCAAAGAGAGATAGAGTCACTGAGAAATCTGTAGGACTCTGCCAGGTGGGTATCGGGCAAGTGGAAGTCTGCATAGGGAGAAATATTTGTCGAGTTTAGGGAGAAGAGTATCAGAGGAAGATACTTACAAATCTGTTGAACACAATGTAGAAAATTCTTAGCAAGGTGTTCTTTGATTAGAAGGTTTCCAGGAGGGCACAAAGTTTTCCTTTGAAGGGAAACAGAAGGGCCGAGACCCTTAGGAGACTAAGTAATCAAAAAATTTAGAATATATAGCACATGGAGTGAGTGGGAGACAGACAAATTCTAAGTCCTAAAGCTTAGAAGAGATAACGCTTATGAGAGCGAAGATGAGATCCAGGAGGTGGAGTTGTAGGAGAAAGGTCAAAGGCTGAAGCCTTTGATCACTAACAAAATCTTCTAAGATAAAAGAAGTCAAAATATCAAGAGGAGGAGCGACAATAGCCATCAGATCGGTTGTGAAGAAGAAGTTTGGACCAACAAATCCATAAGGGCACATGGTGACAGATCGTGAACTCCAGGTGAAAACACTCCAGTAGAGCGCAAAGGATGAAATTTTGAAATCGTCGAAGCTCGAATAGCCGAAGTAGCTGGGAGCTGTTGATCTGGGTTGGACAGATGTCACCAAATCATGAAATTTAGAGAATCGTAATCCCGGGTTTTTGTGAAGTTGTGTTTGGGGATGTCCCAAAGCACCAAAGCCCAAAATGTTTAAGGGTCATAGATCCCAAAGGAAATAACGTGGATCTTTGATCTGTGAGGAGACATGTGGAGGACAGAGACTCACTATGTTGGACAATCATTGATCTAAAAGTGGACATGTGGTGCTATATCTGGAAATTCTGGTACGGAGCACTCCGGAGGACAGCCGAGGGTGAGAGTGTCGAATTCCCGAAGGAGATCTCGATCGTTGATCGAGGAGGAGGTCGAAGGATCGTTGATATGGTCTTGGTCGGAAAGAGCCGAAGTCCCGAAGAGAATCAAGGTCATTGATTTGGAGAGGATACATGGTAGAAGATCTGTCACTTTCTAGAAATTCACTCCGGAGACTTGTGTGTGTGGAGATGTGAGAACTCCCAAAGGCTGAAAAGCTAGAGTTCATCAGAACCGTCTGATTTTTGAGGAAAGGTGTCACTAGATCTTTCACTCTGAAATATTTTCATACGGGGAAAAGAAGATAGTTGAGAGTTGAAACTCCTGAGGGTGGGAGAGCTGGAATCAACCGTAGCCATTGATTTGGAAGGGAGCTATGTGCGAACAAATCATGTAGATCTGGGATCGTGTGTGGAAGGAGGAAGGAAGGTAGAAAAGGGGAGATAGATAGAAACTGTCGATCACGGATCATCACCAAGGGATTGGAGATCGACGAACGAGATGGATTGCAGGGATGGATCTTGCTCGTATGTTAAAAATCTGAGAGCGGGCTGCAATTTATACCATGGTTTTAACAAAGTAATGCATGGAAGCTAACGGTGAATTGAGGGGAGAAAAGTAGGTTGGCATAAAACCACTCTTTCCCATGCCTGCAATCATATTTTTCCATGAGGTCATAGCGTAGAGTCATATGAAGGAAAGGGCTAATGAAAAAGGGGGTAACGCGTGAAACTTGGAGTTTTGGAAGCGCGTAGGAATAAGCTGACAAGTCTGTTAGGAGCTGCACACAGAAGGAAAGGGGACCTATGTATAAATGTTTTGGGTTCAATCACAAGCTCGAAGAGTCAATTCGACTCAGAATATTGAGATATCCTTTGATCGAGAGGTCAACAGACCCCGCTGAGGTGGGGGCACTACATCAAAAGTGCTCATGGAAGGAATAATCATGCACAGTGATCACAGTGAGAGAACAAGAAGATTCAGGAATCCGGGAAGAATTTAAGACTTATGGGTTCAGAAATGAAAAGTTCTATAGGGAGAAGGAAGTTGTTGCAATCTTTGTTGCAGAAAGTATGTTACGACTTGTTGAGTCAGCCAGAGGAAATAATGATTGCATGTTTGCAAGTGTTGTTGGTGATGTTGTTTCATAACGAGTGAAGCAACAGAGAGATGAAGTGTTGGTTGTAAGTTTGATAAAAGAAGCATGAAAGCTTCTATTTCTATCAGACTTTCAGGTAGTATAAAATTTATTAATGGAAGTCATGTAGGTATGAGTTTTTATTACTCTTCTTACATAATTGTTGAGAGGAAATTTAGGTAAAAATTTCCTTAGCCATAGTTATTTTATAAAATCATGTGATTATATTATTGAATTCATACCACTTGATGTGGTAAAGGCTAGAGGCCTTTATTAATTCAAATCTTTTTAGCTTCTGAATGCACACACTGACATAGTAGAATGTCATGTTAATTTTCTTGTGGGGTAGCAAACAAATAATTTCAAGATAAGAACTGGTTATAGGAATGAATGCCAATAAACTAGTCATGTATGAAACCAAGACATGGTTGGATATGGAAAGGTACAAATAGGGAAATGTTATGAGCCACAAATGTACTAAAATATTCCTACCTTTAAATAAAACTTGGAGTGCAAGCTTTTTGCTAACAATAATGAACAACACAAAATTATATTCTTGGTGTAGTGTTCGGGTCGAAAAAAAAGGCATCTAATTAATTGGTTCGACAATAGGAAGTGTGTGGAGAATGTGTCCATTGTAAACACATTGGCCAGAATTCCAACTCATGGATGGTGAGATACATGACTGAGATAAAGAGCATTGTGTAATGCAATGCAAGGTGCACTAATTAATTATACATTGAGAATTGCACTCATGCATAATAAGTGACAGAATTGTATGATAAATGCAATGAATGAATGAGTTTTTGTAAGTACATGCATATATATTATTGCATGGAAATAATTGTTACTAATAGCTGAAATGTTGTTAACTCATGAAGTTGAGGACATTTCAGGGAGGTGTTAGACATTGCAACAGGAAAGTTGCAAGTCAAGTAGTCACATGAGCATTGACTACAGGAAATTTTCTTGTGTAGAAAAAGAAGTAATAAACTTACAGATATTACTGTGAACATTCATATGCATAGAATGACGAGTCAATATATTTTATTAAATTGTTTGGTAATTATGATTGAATTTCTAGATGCAGGAAATTCTAAATTCACTACATATAGTTCTGTACATATTGCAATTGAATTATGATGTACAGGAAATATTGACAATTGTTGGCAGTATGAAAAATGAAGCCTCGCAGGAAAATGGTATGCAGTTTGGTGCTTGTGGAAAACCACAAGGAAGGTTGCAATCTTAATATGAAAAAAACCAAGATGAATTATGAAATGGAATTTCATGTTTTGGGGAAAAATTTGAATTCCTTTCTGAACTAAGTTTGAGTTCCTAAGTGAATTATTTTATGTTTCCTCATGATAACTGCATGTGGGTGATGCAAATGAGATGATGTTGATTAAAGTTAGAATGTTGACTACAAAGAGTAGCTCAAGAAAGATGTTGATGGGAGACCTCTGAGGGAAGTTGAAACTCTAGGAGTCATAGTGCTCTGAGACTTCCCGAGACGGCCTGTTGCTGATGCCCAAGGAAAGGGAGGTGTAATAGCCGATGGATTGTGTGACAATGAATGCGCACACTCCTGGGGTGGGACATGCATGTGGGGAAGAAGAGACCATTGGTTTGAATGTTGCTGAGGTTTGGTACCTTGGTCTAGACCATGTTGATGTGGAAGGTCTTATCAATCAAAATATAAGTACAATTCTCTATTATTGTATGTTGTGTATCTTGTATGCAGGTTATAATGTTATTAGAATTGTCTGTATATACATATATATATATATACATTTCATATATGATTTAATTACCTACATCCATGACTATACATAATCTGTTTCATGTTTCATTGCTTAAAAAATATCTACCTGATCCTAATCATGTGATTGATTGGAATGTGATTCAGGTGGAGCAAGAAGGCATCTTGCAAGCGCATCTGGTGCACATATTGGACCGGAAGAGAAAACAACTACGAAATCGATCCATAGGGATTATAAAGGTCTATTGGACCTGGTACGGTCCTAAGGATGCGACATGGGAGCATGAGGATGCTATACGAGCAGAATACTCACATTTTTTTGAAGACTTTGTAAATCTTGTTGATGTTGTGTAAAGAGTTGAATCGTAGATAGTGAAAAAATAAGGGGAGGGGATTGTAATAACCCCAAGGATGAGCCCAGTTGTATTATGTATTTTAAACATGTTTTATAGGTTGATGAGCCGAGTTATAATAAGCTAGGAGGCTTATTTGGTGATTAGGTCAGAGAGCCTAGGTGTTAAAGGCCAGGAGCCTAATTTTGTATATGTAATTATGCAGATCATTAATAAAATATAAACATCATTGTGTGCAGACCAACCACTAATAAAGAGTGATGGGGGACTAAGATTCCAAAAGTTTGGGTAAGGGAGGAGATTAAGTGTGTGGTCCTAGGGGATAAGCTAGGGGGATTACCTCAAAATGCGATAATAATTTATTATTATTTCCTGAAGGCTAACGTGGACATGTTGAATGTTGTCCTAAGTTCCCATAAATGGAGTGTATTCTAAATGGAGCGCATGCAGCTCCAGGGAAACAGGTGTTGACCTAGGATCATGTAGTTAAAACCAAAGACTCTCAAATCGTGTTGGGTTCGTTCGACCATTCTGTCATCCTCCGCCTGAGTTCGCTGGGTTTGGGGACATCTGAACTATTTTGCCTCTGCATCTGCCTATGCATACCCTCACACAGTGAAGGAAACCCTCATGGGAAGGTTCTTCATGGGTCATTCATCCATCCTCCACCTGATTCACTTTTCTATTCCCCATCCTTCATGAATTTTGTTTAGCTCTGCGATCAAACTCTATGTTGATTCCTTGTCACGCACCCTGAAACTAGTGGCAAACTCGTGGAATGAGTCGTGTCTCCTATGAAGTCTGAGCACCCTGTAAATGTCTGAACCATGCTGTGTATTAGTGTGGACTATTTTTGTTTTTGGATGTCCATACCCAAATTCCTATTGTTGATGTCATCGTGAGTTAACTGAATTTCTATTGTTGTTGTTGTTATCCTCACCTTGCAGGAACTGAGTTGAAATTGGTTGAAGAAGTGGGTTGTCAGGATCATGGTATAAGAGGCAGGGTGTCAGGCCTATGAGAAGCTATCTCCAAGTGAGAGAGTTTGATGTGAAGTGGTTTTTTCCCAGAGAGAGTCCAACACTAGCTACAGATATCTCAGAATTCCAGATTCGGCCTATTACTGAGACCCTGAGAGGGAGGTGAAGTAGCTGATGGACTATGTAACAATGAAGGTGTATACTCCCGGGTGGAACATGCATGCGGGGAATGAGATTCCATGAGTAGTGGGCGTAAGAAGGATCCTAGAGAGAATATTTCCAGTTTCATTGTGCATTTTTTTGTAACCTCAACCTATTCTAGGAATCCCTTTCCCTAGGTGGAGCTTAGTCCTAGCTCGAGGGTGACCCACTGCTGAGCGTGATGAGCAACGTGGTCTATGGCTGGGAGGTTCATGAAAGTTCTTCACATAGTTGGTAGTGTTACTCCAATTGAAAATATAAGTATCAATATGTTCTTCATTTATATTTTATGCATGTGTGCGATGCTTGAATGTCATCACGTATTCCGTTGTGTATATGAACTACTGTTAATTCCATTGATTATCTATGGTAACAATAATTCTGTGATTATTGTGATTAAGTATTTTAATTCAATTAAAATGAATATATTATATAAGTGTATATTCCGCAATGGTGGCATTACTCGGTCTCTGTGTTGGCCGAGGATGCTCTAGCTTGGTATCAGAACCAAGTGAAGTGTTTGAGTAGTGGCATTGCCTGGCCTGTTGGTGGTTGGGGATGTTACAATGTCCCAATTCCTGAAAAAATTAACATCTAATATTTGAGTTATCTCTTTGACCCATCGTAAACTTCTTAGATAAATAATGCTCCTTCTTGTTCTATCCTTTCCCGATGTGGGTGGCTAGGGCTTGATCTTCATTTTCCATCTTTTCTTCTCTTGCATTTGTCCTAGATTCTTCCTAGTTACAATATTCCCAAAGCCTACTAAACTTGGGAAGCTTCCTTCTTGAACAAATTCCTTGGATGAATGCATCCCAGGACCTTGGGAGGCCATTCAAGGTAGTCATCACCATCTCTTATCCTTCTACTAATTCACCAATGGCTTCTATCTACTACTTGATTTGATTCACTCTTGAGAAATATGATTGGATGGTTTTTGAGTTCTTCATTTTCACATTCTTAAACTAATATCTCAGAGTCATTCTTTGATTTATATTGCTTCCCTCAAACAGACGAGTTAAGGTGTCCATCATTTTCTTTGGACAAGATAATGATGATATATGATGGATAAGGTGGTCCTTAATAGAGTCTGCAATAATAATTTTTGATCTCACCATGTCCTTATTATATTTTCCTTAGCTTCATCTCCTTGGGGTTCTTGAACCTATTCTATAATGAACTTATCTAGTTCATGTTCGTCAAGAAGGAGGGTTACTTTGTACTTCCAGGCCCTAAAGTTATCATCTCCATATAGATTCTCATCGATATTTTTTCCAGTAGTCATCATGCCTTATGATGGTCTTGTTTTGTCTGGCAACTATATATAGACTTAAAATGACTCCCTTCTAGGATTCTAGATCTGCAACTGGCTTCTATTCAGGCCTGCTCCGATACCATGTTGAAATTTTAAATTTTCTAGTTACACAATTACAATTACTTAATCGAATAGAAACTGTAGTAAGATCACTGAAATATAGACAATCATAGATACAATAGAACACAAATATTATCCCGGGAAACCCTCGGGGGGAAGAAATCCCAACAACCAAAATCCTCAATATAGATTCCTTCAACTAGTACATTGATGTGTTATATCTCTGCAAGAAAGACCAAGACCAAAACACCAAAAGAATTAGTCTCCAAGACTTTTTCCCTGGACCTTCTTATGTGATCTAAGATGCACAAGAGAAGTGTGTAAGTGTGTGTCCAAATGAGAGGATCCTATCCTCTATTTATACACAACAATGTCTCATGAAGAGACATGAATCTTGACCTAACTAACCCATAACAAGGAAAATACCAATAATATAATAATTTATGTTTTACAGACCTATAAAATATAATTATAATAACCTTTTAAAGGTTTGACTAAAATACATATACAAGAATATCTTCCGTAGTTACACCAAAAATATTAAGAAGATTTGTCTTAGCCATAGCAACAAAAAACAGGTGGAAAGTTTATCAAATGGATGTCAAGTCAACATTCGTGAATGGTATTTTGGAAGAAGAAGTATATGTGGAACAACCACTAGGATATGTGATTGAAGGACATGAAGATAAAGTTTATAGATTGAAGAAATCTCTTTACGGGATTAAGAAAGATCCTAGATCTTGGTATAACAAAATTGATTCATATTTGATCAGTGCAGGTTTCAGCAAAAGCAACAATGAGCCCACATTGTATACAAAGGTGAATAAGCAAGGTCAAAGATTGATTATTTTCTTGTATTTTGATGATATGATATTCATAGGAAATTTTTCAGTGGACAAGTTTAAAGAAACTATGAAATAGGAATTTGAAATGAATGATTTGGGGTTAAAGAGATACTTCCTTGGTATTAAAGTTCTTCAATCAGATTCAAGAATTTTTTATTTTCAGGCAAGGTATTCCATGGATGTGTTGAAGAGGTCCAGGATGATGAATTGCAAGACAAAATAAACTCCAATTGCAGCAGGGACAAATCTTAGTAAAGAGGATGTGGGATACAATGTATATCCAACTCTATTCAAGAGATCGATTGGCAGTCTTATGTATCTCGCATATACTAGGGAAGGAGTTATGTATGATGTTAGTTTGATTTCTAGGTTTATGGACTCTCCAAAAGATTCACATTGGCAAGTTGGAAAAATGATTATGAAATATATCGTTGGAAAAACATGATATGGCATATTATATTCCAACACTAGTAATGATTTTTTGGTAGGATATACTGATAGTGTTTTTGCAAGTAGTCTTGGTGACATGAAGAGTACTTGAGGATATGTGTTCCATCTTGGTTGAGGTGTGATTTCATGGGCATCCAAGAAGCATCCCATTGTGAAAATTTCACTAGCCGAAGTTGAGTATATAGCAGCCATAGTAGCAACATGTCAAGCAGTTTGGTTACGTAGAGTATTGGGTGATATTCTAAAAGGAAAAGAAGGACCAACTCCAGTGTATTGCGACAATAACTTAGTAATAGCTCTGTCAAAGAATGATGTTTTCCACCAGAAAAGAAATCATATTAATATTAGATATCATTTTATCATAGAACTTGTAAACAATGGAGAAATCTACCTGCAATCTTGTAGATCAAAATACCAATTGGTTGACATGATTACAAAGACATTGAAAAAATATGTGTTTGAGTTCCATATACATAATTTAGGTGTTGTAAATGCTAAAGCATTTAGCGGTAGTAATTCAGGGGGAGTGTTAGAAAATAATTACTCGCACAATAGTTTTTGGAAAGTTTTGATTTTAGACTATAGAAGAGTTCCAGTTAGTTATTCATTAGCTATTTTAGGAAATTCTTAATTTTAGAGTCTAGTAGAGTTTGAGTTTGTTCTGCATGAGCTGTCTTTGTGAGTCTTATTACTAGAAAGTTTTGTGTATTTAACTATCACTTGAGAAGCAATGAAAGGATCAAGTTTTAGAGTTGTAGCTATTGTGTCTTGGTGTTCTGGTGTTTGTGTGTGTGTTCATATAGCTGCAATTGTGGTAAATTCACCCCCTCCTCCTTCAATTAGTCCACTTGAAGTTGTTCAACATAATTATTTATTGATGTGATATCAAAAAGAAGTTAAGGGCCAGTGAAAGGGGTACGCTTGTATAATATTTGAGTATGATCCGATAGGTAGAAGATACATTTGAGAAGGTACATGATCAGAAAATTCAACACCTTTTTAATGCACAGTAGTATTTTGGAGATATCGAATTATGCATTTTATAAATTTTAGAAGAATTTAAATTTACTTGATGTGAAAAAATGAGAAAATTTAATTTTGTAAAATTTGGTCATTAATTATACTTATAAATGTATTATTATATATTTATTTATTTTAAAACTTTATGAGTCAACTAGTTAAATGTATGAAATATATTAGTAAAAACAATCAAAGTAAACTAATCTTAATGTAACTCTTATAAAAATGAAAAGAATGAACATTTACATTAATCTCAATGTATCAATTGCTTTGGCATAAGAATGTGCTCAAGAATATTCTTTGACAAAGTATGACTTGTCATGTTCCATCACATTAAAGGGAAATAACAAGTTGTCGAGTCACTTTTGTCAGGGACTTAGGAAATTGATAGACAATACCAAAGAGAAACATTTCCTACCATTTGTAAAAAGCATTTTTGTTTTCCAGACATACAAGGACAGTTGCACATCTCCAATAATAACTACACAAAGGCTTCAATGTCAGCATCCTTTATATGTATCATCATTATAATTATGCTTTACATAAGATAATTAGAGACATGGAATATTAACATCTTTTATTTACAGAAGCATTATAATCATGCCTTCTACCATATAATAGAATGTAACAAGGTAATAGGTAATGCAGGTTATTTATAACAAGCAGAGTTATTGAGCAACAAGTCCTTGCCAAAAAGGTAGGTAGGAAGATAGGTCTGCCAACAAAGGAATTTCAATGGTGTAAGATTTTGCATAGGTAAACAAGTGAGTGGTGTAAGCTTTTGCATAGGTAAACAGGTGAGTAGATGGGATCGTGACATGGAAGAGAAAGAAGCCTAGGAGATATTACCTAACAACATTTGATATTAAATAAAGTTCCATACCATCTATGATTTCAGTTATTTTAGTTAGATTATTTATTAATCTTACTGGATATATTATTGAGTATATGTCCATTGTATATAATCCATGAATGCATCTCTTCTAGATACTTAACAACAATTGATATTAAAGTTAGATACAATCGATGATTCAGTTAGATGATTTATTAATCTTATTGGATATATTATTGAGTATATGTCCATTGGTTACAATTAATGAATGCAATGATTTAATAAAATTATTTGATATCTGATGCAAGAGCTTCGCCAACAACAAGAAAGCGCGGAGGTGGAAGATAGATGGGACAAGTGCCAACGCATTTTAGCACGTTGCAAAAGTGTTTTGACATGTTTTGAAATAAATGTGCAGATGTTAATGTAATAGTTAAGAGGAAGCATACTTAGATATTGTAAACAGATCTTGAGCGATTCGCTCTCATTCGTAGTAGGTAGAAACATTTATGGGTAGTAAATGTAAGTAGGTAGCTTTGAATTGCGGATTAGACAGTTTTAGGAGCCAGAGGGAAAACGGATATAGACACCCTCATTGTATAGTTGTAATAGAAGAGAAGAATAACATTCAGCGATTGCAAGAGAGAGAAGAGAGTTGTATTTGAAAACACCCATGTACAAAAGTCCTGAATTAATACATAAAGCTTTGATTTAGACTTATGGTGTTGTGATGTTCTCTCTGTATGCATGTTGAATGTTATGCTTAGTGTTGTTTTACTCTTTCTGTCATGCATTTGCTGTTTATGTTGTGTATGTATGATTTCTTGTTGAATGTTTGAAATCTGAAGAGAGGGAGAGTAAGGAATGAGTTTCAATTGTTTCTCTATCTGAGCAAGAGTTTTCTTGCAAGGAGTGTAGCGAAATTGTCCGTAAGGTGTGCATTGACAAAAGTCAGAGTTCATCTCTGAAAGCTTAGGAGGGATAACATTGTTCTCATTCTCACAGAAGTGAAAGTTAAGCACATGAGCCATGCAAGGTGTGCGTAGTCCGAGTAGAGTCTCAGAGTTATAACCTGAGTGAAATTGTTGAAAGGCTATTGTTGCAAGGAGTGCGCAGAGTCAAAGAAGTTTAAATATTAGAGCGCATTTGAAAAAGTGCTGCAAGGAGTGCGCGCAGGAGTTATCCCCAGAGTACTTGAGGATTTTCAAGCAAGCTTAGGAGAGATAGAGTCTTCGAAGTTGTCGAATAAAGGCTCAAAAGGGATAGTGCCTTGAAGTGTTGGAAGGAGGTGTAGTGAATTTGTTTTGCAGGTGGACAAGTTCCGTGAAGGAATACCTTGTTCATTTCGCAGGAGTTGTCAATGAGGCATTGGACGGTCGGAATTCTCTAAGGGGAATTCGCGAAGTTCCGAGAGCTGTCAGATCGTGCAAAGGAGAAGGGGAGTTATGGTAATCCTATTTTCAAGTTTAAGTTCAAGGGAAATAGAGCCATAGGATCTAAGCTAGTAAGGACCATTGGATCACTCGCGAACTCTCATTTCATGGATTCATGAGCTGAAGGGTCGAAAACATTGCACTAAGATTCGCGAGATCGCTAAAGGCAAAGTCTCGTCAGGGTGAGAAGTTCTCTTGTGGGACCCTCAATTATAACATGCCAAAATTCATCATTTTGGTGTTTCGACGGTTGGAGAGTCGTGACTTTTGTCCCGAAAGTCCTGAAGTCATGAGTTGCAATAGGGAGTAAAGAGGAGTTCGGGATCTCAACACTTCGGGTGTTGGGATACAAAGGAGGCCACGCTTGGGAAACAAAGTCACGAAGTGTCCAAGATAGGCACGAGAGACAGGTGGCAGAACCACAAGGTGGGCTCAGGTGATAGACTGGAGGACCCGTGTCGCCTAGTGAAAGGAGTCAACACTCCGTTGACTTCTCACGTCTTGGGGATTCGCGGGATAAGAGCACGGAAGCTTGACGCTACAACTCATGAAGTGGTGAGTTGAAAGAAGTGCGAAGGGAAGGTCAACCCTCAGTAACTTTCAAGTCTCGAAGGTTCGCACGGGAAGAGCACAGAGGCTCAACCCTTTGACTTGCGAAGTCGCGACGGGAGCTAGCGCTTAGCCTATCCAGTGGTCATGCACAGAGGGCACCAAAAGAAGGGAGCTATACCCATTTCGTGCTCTCGGGTATCATGAGATTGGGAAGGAGGAGTCAGGAGTTTCAACTTGTGAACTCATGAGATTGTGAGTTGCGACAATAGCCTTTGGGATTAGGCCTTGGTCATAGAATTGTGGTCGCACGAACAAGGTGGAGCTCTCACCTAGTGTTGTTCGCACAGGGGAGATTTCGAAAAGGACATGTGGATCAACATGAAAGAGATTCTAAGAAGGAATCGAAAGAGCCGATCCAGATCAAAGAAGATAAAGAACTATCCTATGAGCGGACCTTGACCTGAGGGCCAATAGAGGGTTGGGGGTCTGCATCAAGTGGTATTAGAGAACATAAATATTTCTTTTCTTTCTGTAGTAGGGAAAAGAAAGATTCACCATGCTGCCGAGAAGAAGGGACAGGAAAACACCCGATCCACCAGAGGAGAGGGAAATGCCAAGAGAAAGGGGTAGGCAGGTGCCTTATACAGCCGTAGAAAGAGATATGCATAACATATGCACCAGACTTGTGGACATGGAAATAAAACAGAGGCACACAGTCGGTGTTGGAGATGTCAGTGAATCTGAAAGTGAAGATGAAGCTGAACATGAAGGAGAATAGGTTGCAGCAGAGGATGCAACAAATGAATGTCTGATTAGCGTTGTTGCAAGAATGAGTGCTAGAGAAAAAATGGACATTCCAGTATATGAGGGAAACCTGGATGTTGAAGAGCTTTTAGAATGGATTAGAGCTCTAGACATGTATTTTAACTATGAAGATGTTGAGGAAGAAAAGAAGGTCAAACATGCTGTCACAAGATTGAAAGGACATGCAACATTGTGGTGGGATGAACTACAAGCTGACAAACGTTGCAAAGGCAAACAAAAAATCAGGAGTTGGGATAGAATGACCGCGAAGATGAAGGTGAAATTCATACCCAAAGATTATCAAATCACTCAGTTTCGAAGAATGCAAAATTTGAGACAGAAGCTGATGTCAGTGAAGGAGTACACTGAATAGTTCTACAAGCTAAACATCAGGGCAGGTCATCGCGAAAGTGATGATGAAAAGGTTGCCAGGTATATGAATGGTATGAGATATGAAATTCATGATGAGATGAGCATGATGATCATTTAGACTGTAGAAGATACTTATCAGATGGCTTTGAAAACTGAAGAGAAGCTAAGCCGAAAGAAAAGACAAAGAGGTCGAGGCAGAAGTCAGCCTAGAGGCAAAATAGTTGTCCAAGATAGGAATCAGAAATCTAAGGAAGAATGGAAGAAAACTCAACCTCAAACTAAGAGAGGTGGAATCTCATAGAGAGGACAATATGATAATAACAACACTTTTCCTCGTGCCAGGGGAAGAGGAAGAGGCAGAGGTGGAGTAATAAAATGCTTCACATGTGGAAAGAATGGACACAAATCTTATTAATGTTTAGATAAGAAGAAAGAAGGAGGTGAGACTCACATTGCCGAAGCACAGAGATGGAATGTTGAGGCAGAGGATGCTGAAGGCAGAATATCACTGGTGATGAGGAAGGTTCTCTTAACGCCAGAAGAAGAGACGGAGAATCCAGTTGAAAGAAACAGTCTTTTTCGGACTACTTGCAAGACCAAGTATAGGGTATGCAAGGTCATCATGGACAATGGTAGAACAAACAATCTCATTTCTACAGAGATGGTAGAAAAGTTGGAGCTGGAGACTATTGAACACCCAAGTCCATATAGGGTTTCGTGGCTACAAAAAGGACATCAGGTAAATGTCACTAAACAATGTTTAGTTGAATTTAAGATAGGAGGATATAACGGTAAGATATTGTGTGATATCATTCCCATGGATGTTTGTCATATATTGTTGGGTAGAGCGTGGCAATATGATAGGAATGTGGTTCATGATGGGAGGAAGAACACATACACCCTAGAAAAGAATGGGAGAACTCACATGTTGTTGCCGATTAGGGACAAATAAGTGAAACCAGAGGTAAGCAACACTGTACTTCTCACGAGTGGGAAGGAACTTCTTAAGGAGGTTAAGAAGAAGGAAGATCCACAATTTGTCATGGTCAGGAAACCTAGAATTGTTCTGACCAGCACAAGAGTGGATGATCTACCAGAGGAAATCTAGAAGCTACTGGAGGAATTTTCTGACATAGTAGTGGACGAACTACCTCATTCATTGCCACCTATTAGAAGTATAATTCATCACATTGATCTCATACCAGGAGCTAGTTTATGAAACAAAGCAACATATAGATTGACCCCACAGGGGAATGAAGAGGTCAAGAGACAAGTTCAGGATTTAATGGACAAAGGGTTGGTTAGAGAAATCTTGAGTCCATGTGTTGTTCCGACAATACTCAGTCCAAAGAAAGATGGAGGCTGGAGAATGTGTACAGACTCAAGAGCAATTAACAAGATTACCATTAGGTATAGATTTCCATTGCCAAGGATGGACGATTTGATGGATTGCTTGAACAGAGAATTTTTTTTTTCAAAGATTGATTTGAAAAGCGGATATCATTGGATTCATATGAAGGAAGGAGACAAATGGAAGACAACATTCAAGACCAATGAAGGGTTGTATGAATGGCTTGTTATGTTGTTTGGCTTAACAAACACACCGAGCACTTTCATGAGATTGATGAATGAAGTCTTGAAGGATTTCATCGGAAAATTGGTCATTTTGTATCTTGATGACATACTGTTTTTCAGTAAAACATAGGTAGAGCATCTGAAACATTTGGCTACAATGATGTAGAGGCTACAGTGATGTAGAGGATATAGCAAGAGAAGTTGTTGATAAACATGAAGAAATCCTCATTCATGAAGACAAAGCTCATTTGTTTGGGGTTTGTTATTTATGCAGACAAGTTGAAGATGGATCCAGATAAAGTGGAGGTGATTAAGGATTGGCCGTCACCAAAGAGTATCTTTGAAATTTGAAGTTTTCACAGATTGGTTAGTTTCTATAGAAAATTCATCAGGAATTTCAGTGGAATTAGTGCACCGATGATGGACACAGTGAAGAAAAGACAAATCTTTTCACTGGATAGAAGAAGCTGAGAAAAGCTTCAATTTGTTGAAAAGGAAAATCACGGAACAACCAATTTTGGTGTTGTCGGATTTCAAAAATACATTTCAAGTAAAATGTGATGCAAGTGGATTTGCAATAGGGGCAGTCTTGAGCCAAGAAGACAGACCGATAGCATATTTCAGCGAGAAGCTGAACGAAGCCAAAATAAAATACTCCACGTATGACAAGGAGTTTTATGCTATTATTCAGGCATTGAAGAAATGGAGACACTATTTGATTCCTAAGGAGTTTGTCTTATACAGTGACAATCATGCTTTGCAATTTGTGACTCAACAAGAGAAGTTGAATCAAAGACATGTTAAATGGGTTGAATACATGTGGAACTTTACTTTTGTAATTAAGCATATTTCTGGAACTGCTAACAAAGTTGTTGATGCTTTGAGCAGGAAGTGTTTGCTATTGCAGGAATTTAGAGTCAAAACTTTGGGTTTTGATAATCTCAAGGAAATGTACATAGATGATCCAGATTTTAAGGAGCCGTATGAAGTAGCCGAGAATCCAATTCTTAGGGATAGAAGTCAATGGACATAATACATGATCCAGGAAGGATTACTGTTTAAGGGTAATCAACTTTGTATTCCAAAATGCTCCATGAGAGAGAATTTTCTGAAGGAGAAACACAGTGGAGGATTGGATGGACATTTCGGTTATGTCAAGACGTTCTCAAAGTTAAATGAGTCATATTTTTGGTCAGGAATGACAACATACATCAAAAGATTCATGGATAGATGTAGAATTTGTCAGCATTCAAAAGGAAAGAGGCATAATGCAGGCTTATATCAACCGTTACCCATACCTAAGAGGCCATGGGATGCAGTAAGCATGGAATTCATATTGGGGCTGCCGAGAACACAAAGAGGGTTCGATTCAATCTTTGTGGTAATAGACATATTTTCTAATATGGCACATTTTGTACCGTGTCAAAAAACCAGTGACACAACTCACATTGTCAATCTGTTTTTGAAAGAAGTCATTCGACTTCATGGCTTACCAAGGAGCATAGTTTCGGATCGAGACACCAAGTTCGTGGGACACTTCTGGAGAAACTTATGGAAAAATATGGGAATGAACTTTTCGTTTAGTTCAGCTTATCATCCTTAGATGGATGGACAGACAGAAGTAGTCAACAGAGGTTTGGGAGACTTGTTGAGAAGTTTGGTGACTGAACATCACAGTCAGTGGGACAACATTCTGCCATAGGCAGAATTTGCTTATCATGATTCAATCAATAGAAGCACGGGGCAGAGTCCATCTCAAATTGTTGATGGCATGCAACCAAGGGGAGTTTCTGAATTGAGGGATTCAAAACAGAACACAACTAGGAGTGCTAGTGCAAAAGATTTTGTCGAGGCAATGAGGGAGCTTCACAGCCAGGTGAAGGAGCGATTGCAGAACTTGAGCCAAGAGTATAAGCGAAGAACAGATCAACACAGGTGACAACTTCAGTTTGAAGTTGGTGATTTGATCCTTACACACTTGAGAAAGGAAAGGTTCCCAAGAGGGACATATAATAATTTGAAAATGAAGAAAATTGGACCATGCCGGATCATAAGGAAATTTGGGACAAATGATTATGAGATCGAATTACCCGATGGGATTGGAATTTCTCCAATATTCAACATCTCAGATTTGTACCCTTATAAAGCTGAAGAAGCAGAAGCAGGTAATGAAAAACCAGAGGTCCAATGGACTAAATAGATGCCAGTTGCAGAGAAACCACAAATGGAAGGCATACAGGACAAAAGAGTTAGTAAGAGGACCAGACAAAAGGAATATTTTGAATACTTGGTCAAGTGGAAGGGACATCCAGTTGAAGATGCCAGCTGGGAAAATGAAGTAGAGATCAAAAAGCATGGGCAGACCGTGCGAGAGCTCATGGATAGGAGCCCATGAAAATTTTTCAAGCAAGGGAGTATGATGCAGGAGCATCGCCAACAACAAGCAAGCGCGGAGGTGGAAGACAGCTGGGACAAGCGCCAGTGCATTTCAACATGCTACAAAAGTGTGTTGAGATGTTTTGAAATAAATGTGCGGATGTTAATGCAATATTTAAGAGGAAGCACACTTATATATTGTAAACAGATCTTGAGCGATTCACTCTCATCTGTAGTAGGTAGAAACATTTATGGGTAGTAAATGTAAGTAGGTAGCTTTGAATTGAGGATTAGATAGTTTTAGGAGTTGGAGGGAAAATGGATATAGACACCTTCATTGTATAGTTGTAATAGAAGAGAAGAATAACATTCAGCTATTGTGAGAGAGAGCAGAGAGTGGTATTTGAAAACA
Organism: Picea engelmannii; assembly: GCA_009831015.1. Taxonomy (NCBI): domain Eukaryota; kingdom Viridiplantae; phylum Streptophyta; class Pinopsida; order Pinales; family Pinaceae; genus Picea; species Picea engelmannii. Next base: position 2,529,787 of record ML778901.1, on the reverse strand, counting down.
CCCATGTACAAAATTCCTGAATTAATACATGAAGCTTTGATTCAGACTTATGGTGTTGTGATGTTCTCTGTGTATGCATGTTGAATGTTATGCTTAGTGTTTTTTTACTCTTTCTGTCATGCATTTGCTGTTTATGCTATGTATGTATGATTTCTTGTTGAATGTCTGAAATATGAAGAGAGGGAGAGTAAGGAATGAGTTTCAATTGTTTCTCTGTTTGAGCAAGAGTTTTCCTGCAAGGAGTGCAATGAAATTGTCCGCAAGGTGTGCGTTGACAAAATTCAGAGTTCGTCTCTAAAATCTTAGGAGGGATAACATTGTTCTCATTCTCGCAGAAATGCAAGTTAAGCACAGGGTCCGTGCAAAGTGTGCACAGGCCAAGTAGATTCTCAGAGTTATAACCTGAGTGAAATTGTTGAAAGGTTGATGTTGCAAGGAGTGCACAGAGTCATAGAGGTTCAAATACTAGAGCGTATTTGAAAAAGTGCCACAAGGAGTGTGCACAGGAGTTATTCCCAGAGTACTTGAGGATTTTCAAGCAAGCTCAGGAGAGATAGAGTCTTCGAAGTTGTTGAAGAAAGGCTCATGAGGGATAGTGCCTTGAAGTGTTGGAAGGAGGCATAGTGAAGTTGTTTTGTAGGTGGACAAGTTTTGTGAAGGATTACCTTGTTCATTTCGCAAGAGTTGTCAAGGAGGCACTGGACAGTCGGAATTCTCCGAGGAGAATTTGTGAAGTTCCGAGAGCTGTCATATCATGCAGGAGAGTTATGGTAAGCCTAATTTCAAGTTTAAGTTCAAGGGAAATAGAGTCGTCGGATCCAATCCAGTAAGGACCGTTGGATCACTCGCGAACTCTCATTTCATGGATTCGCGAGCTGAAGGGTCAAAAAACTTGCACTAAGATTCGCGAGATCGCGAAAGGTGAAGTTCTGTTAGGGAGAGAAGTTCTGTTGTGGGACCCTCAATTATAACACGCCAAAATTCAACATTTCGGCAGTTGCAGAGTTGAGACTTTTGTCTAGAAAGTCTTGAAGTCAGGAGTTGAGATAGGGAGTAAATAGGAGTTCGGGATCTCGACACATGGGTGTCGGGATACAAAGGAGGCAACGCTTGGGAGTGAAGTCGCGAAGTGCCGAAGCTAGGCACGAGAGACACATGGAAGAACCACAAGCTGGGCCTGGGTGATAGACAGGTGAACCTGTGTCGCCTAGTGAAAGGAGTCAACACTTTGTTGACTTCTCGCATCTCGGGGATTCACGGTATAAGAGCATGGGAGCTCGACACTACAACTCACGAAGTGGCGAGATGCGAGAAGTGCGAAGGGAAGGTCAACCCTCGTTGACTTTCAAGTCTCGGAGGTTCGCACAGGAAGAGGCTCAACCCTTTGACTTGCGAAGTCGCGAAGTCGTGACGAGAGCTAGTGCTTAGTCTACCCAGTGGTCACGCGTAGAGGGTGCCAACAGAAGGGAGCTATACCCATTTCGTGATCTCGGGTATCACAAGATTGGGAAGGAAGAGTCAGGAGTTGTGATTCGCGAACTCGTGAGATTGCGAGTTGCGACAAGAACCTTTGGGATTAGGCCTTGGTCATAGTGTTGTGGTCGCACAGAGAAGGTGGAGCTCGCACCTAGTGTTGTTCGCACAGGGGAGCTTCCGAAAAGAACCTGTGGATCGACAGGAAAGAGATTCCAGGAAGGAATCGAAAGAGTCGATCCGCCTCAAAGAAGATAAAGAACGATCCTGTGAGTGAACCTTGACCTGAGGGATGATAGCGGGTTGGGGGTCTGCATCAATATCATTGACCATTTGCATGGTTTCAATCTATGAATATGAATATAGCTAGAGCATAGAAAAGTTCATCCATTTCACTCAAGTTAACTTTTTTCCCTGTAAACTGAACGTAGAACTAAAAAAAAACTTCCATTACATTGGAGTATGCTTTCCTGTAGAATTTCTCGATTCCACACTGAGGTTGCACCTATTCAATCTTGTAGCCCAAACAAGTTTTGTATTGAAAACATCACACAGAGCTAATTATTTTGATGCTCATCGATATCCAATATCGTATTATGAAAAATAATAACATATGCAGGAATCCACTCTCTGAATCCTCTATTCTTGAAAAAGCTAGATTGGAACATGAAATAAAGGTTTTGGAGACACACCACTTTTCAACACGTGGAAAATAGACCCAACCTGCCACATGCCTCACTCACCCGATATGCCACATGCCTCACTCGTCTCATGCACTTAGTTATGTATTTATCCTTCATTTTCATACACAGAGATAGATGGAAAGCTAGTTGGTCCATAGCCATAGTTAACATTTCAACATGATTCCTGAATCTAGTGGTTGATACAACAGATTTGACTTGGAGAAAAAATATTTTGTAACCCGGTGCCGTAGGTTGATTTTGCAGGAGAGGCGCATGGCTCACGTTGTATTTTGATGTTTCAATCCTGAGCAACATTGTATAGGTCTCAGTAGGGCACTATGCTAGCTTCATCCGCTTCCTCGGGTGACTACATGTTTTTCATAATGAACCTTGGTCTGTTTTCTCTATTTTCAACTTATCCTACATGAACTTGGTCTTGAACTAGTAAATTCAGTAATAGAAGGTTGTGTATCAAGCAGCTGGTTCATTCTTTCTATATCTCGAGAAGCTTAAAGAAATAGGTATGCTTATAATTACTCTATGAGTTGGTCTCACTTGCGCCCGAGCAAAGTAGTGATTGAGTAGCCGCACTTGCACATTCTTTCCCGCCTACTCTATCTTGGCGATCTTCTTGTGTGGGCTTTGTAACAAAGCATTTCTTATTAGATGTATTCTATGCTCGTGGACTCCTTTTTCTGCTGCTACAAGATGATGAAGTCGAGGGCACACTACAATTCTCCAAGAATGGGAGAATTAGGCAGTCAATGCTTTGGCTATTGGCTCGGGTCCCAAATAGTTTTTCCCACCAACCATTTCCCCTCATACATGGACGTCTCTTCCTTGCAGCCTAGACATTACTAGGGAACACCATGGATGGGGATTACTTGCAACCTGGATATTACCATGGTTCTTGCAGCATGGACATTACCAGGTAACCCAGGAATGGGGTCTCTAATGAGATTTCGAATGGAAAATTATCAGCGGGGGAGGGAGGAAGGAAACTACATGAAATCTCATTCTAGCGGAGAGGTTTAGTTCAGGCAAGTTAGATATAGCAGTTCCTGGCGATGGGATGATGGCATGGGGGATGGTATGGCATGGACATGGCATTTTGAAAAGACAAGGAGTACACAAGAATGGAGTGTTTGATTGTTTGATGGTGGACATTGACAGTTGGGCGGCATGAAACCTATGGGCTAACTCGAAAACTAGGTTAGGTATGGTATTGGCATTTCTCCTTTGGAATAGTGAATAAATTTTATCACAAACACAGTGAATAATGTTTTTCACAAACATAGTGAATCACAGGCGAATAACGTGTGTTGATTTGTTATTACAGAGAAACCACAGGAAAATAAGATGGGGAATTGATAACACTAAAGAGATGTGCACAAACTAGCCTTCCTCCATCATAAGTTTTCCAGGATCAAACTCAATAATAGATAGACAAGAGACATAAATCAAAGGAAATAACACGGAGGATAGACAAAAGAATGTCCTCAAAGATTTGAGGAAAAGTCGTTTTCCAGGATCAAACTCAACACAAGAATGTCCTCAAAGATTTGAGCAAAATCAATTTGCAAGGATCAAACTCAATAACAGATAGGCAAGAGACATAAATCAAAGGAAATAGCACACAGGAAATACACAAGAATGTCCTCAAAGATTTGAGGAAAAGCCTTTTTCACTGATGGCTTGGGGACTAGAACTAATAGATTCATTAGTTCGTTAAAATCCTAGTGAGTTTCCTCTGTCGGTCATATGATTTGGAACACTAGTAATGGGCGTGACCAGAATATGGATTAGCAGATAAATAATAAGTTTTGATCGGTGAATATGGCTTATCAAGTAATAAATAAGAAGTTTGATTGGTGAATTCTGCATGGGATTCAACCTCCCCTGGTGGACACGAATTATGCATGGGATTCTGCCTTCACTATTGAATCTAAATAAGAAGTTTGATTGGTGAATTCTGCATGGGATTCAGCCTCCCCGGGTGGACACGAATTCTGCATGGGATTCTGCCTTCACTGTTGGACACATAACAAAGGGCTTTTCCATAACTTAACAAAGGGTAATTGACTATAATCACACAAATATTTAATGTTTTGATTTAATGCTAACCTCAATAGTAGCATTAATCTACCTCACGGTAATGTAATGTAAATATATCATGCATTCCCTATGTTTCAAACAAAACATCTCGCAAAAGGTTGTCCTTGGCCTCTGTATGATTTAATGCTAACCTCAATAGTAGCATTAATCTACCTCACGGTAATGTAATGTAAATATATCATGCATTCCCTATGTTTCAAACAAAACATCTCGCAAAAGGTTGTCCTTGACCTCTGTATGAGGCCAAATAAGACCTCAAATTCTTCAATTGGTTAAAAAAATGTGTCTTAAGTATTTAAGAGGTCTAGAAAAGAAAAAGTGTTAAATAAAATATGGCTTAAGACTTTAGGCTAAATACTTTGATGTACCTGTGAAACTAATAAAAATAATTGAAGTCATTTACAATAGTCCCTTCTGCCTTAAAGTAGGGACTAATAATTAATAATAATGGTTTACCATTTTATAAGAGTGGTTTATATTAACCATAAATATATAAAGACTTTGGAATGTAAAACATTGCTTATATGCATTACTATTATAATTATTCCTTGCACAATCCAAGCATAACTTAACAAGGTAGTAAATGATACCATCTTAAGTGACGAAGATCGTGTTATAAATCTTGATCAAATTAAAATTGTGCCTTGCATAATACAATCAACCTTTTGATTTTTAATGTATTTTTCCAATTTTTCAAAAAACTGTTTTTTAGTATTTTGAAAAATATTTTCTAACTATATGGAATTTTGAATTTAGATAATTATGATAAAATGAATATGTATTTCAGACAATCCAACACATTAATTAGATTTAAAATATAACCAATCCCAATTTTATTGTTGAAGACAATATCTTAAGTTTATCACTAAAAATGCTTAAATGCTTTAAGTTAAACAAAATATAAATTTATCATAAAAGAAGAGATAGTCTAATTTATATTCAAACATGAAACTGAAAATAAAAGTCACTTAGTATAATTTATATTCAATCATGAAACTAAAAGTAAAAGTCACTAAGTGATGTGCTCTACCCCATCATTTATCATATTCTATAGAATGTTATTCCCTTAGACTTGTTATGGTACATTAGGATACATCTTGCATTCAAGTGGTGTATTCATTATAGTTATATGTGTCATCCATGGAGATTTATCTTGTGTTCAACCAATGGATATATGAACCATCCATATTCAACTCTTTTCAGTGTCAAACTTTGATATCTTTCGTTGATCATTTGATTCCATCCATTGTTACATAGTCTATCCACTTTGTTGTACTTATTGTTACATAGTTTATCCACTTTGTTTTACTTGTTGATATTTTATTATATCACATCGCATAATTGTTCAACGATGCCCTAATTTATGGATTTTATTTTCTTCCTTGATAATGTTGACATAGATCTTATATTTCTTGCCAAATTTCTTGGTAATGAGAGTGTTGATATGGTTTTATATTTGATGGTTTTCCTTCATGTTGCACACCCATATCATTAGTATTATTTATAGAGGAAATGCCATGCTCATTCTCTATACTTGACCTTTAATTACTTTGTCCTTTGAGATGATAACATCATATTTGACATTTGTATATTGAAGATAGAGCACAAGGGTGAGTACAATATAATGATGGTCTCTCATGACATGTTAGTGGTAATGCAAATATGAGGAAAAACCAATATATTGACTAGGAGGGATGGTATGAGGTACTTTTACAATTAATTTGAACATGGTGTAACAGGATGAAATGTAGGAATCAAATTAGCTTCCAGAATATATAATTTTTCTTTATGGAAGGTTTATATGACTATGTGAAATTCTAGTTTCTCTAACAACATGATGTCACTTTTCCTTCAAAGTATAATTCATATATTCATGTTAGTGTATCTCTTAGAGTAACCAATTGTTGAAATTTCCTTAAAATAATTTGTACAATTGTAGAGACTGTGTTGTTATTATGCATCATTGGTTTCCAAATTTTGTAATGTTAATTTTCTATATTTTTAAAACTAATATAGTCATCATAGAAATGAAATTGCAAGGTCAATTCTTAGTGCAAGGTTTGAGGGCCTTAACATAATCAAACATTTTTTTTAATATTGTAGATCTATGTATGTATTGGTGCAACATATAATTTTATTTTTTGTAAAACACTTATTATATTTACAGAAAAATATTTACATTAGAAAAAATACAATGGGAGGGTATGTACAAAGGTGTTTATGTCCTCTTCCTCAAAGAAACTAAAAAATAAATCAAATCTGAATATGCATCTATATCCAGCCCCTTGTCATTTGTAATACCCTAAGGATGTGCCCCAGTTACATTATGTATTGTAATAATGTTTATAGGCTGGTGAGCCAAGTGCATATAAGATGGTGGGCTTATGTGTTATTTAGGCTAGAGAGCCTAGGTGTTAAAGGCCAAGAGCCTGATTTTTGTATATGTAATTATGCAAATAATTAATAAAATATAAACATTGTTACGTGTTGACCAACCACGAAGAAAGAGTGATGGGGGACTAAGCTTCCGCTGGGTTGGGTAAGGGAGGAGGCTAAGTGTGTGGGCCTACGGGCTAAGCTAGGGGGCTTACCTCTAAAGGGGATAATAATTTATCATTATTTCCTAAAGGTTAAGGTGGACATGTTGAGTGTTGTCCTAAGTTCTTGTAAAGGGAATGTGTGCTAAGTGGAACTTATGCGGCACCAGGCAGACAAGTGTCAACCTGGGCGCATGCAGTTAAAACTGATGAGTCATCTGTGTTGGGGGTCGTTCTGTCATTCTGTCATCCTTCGCCCGAGTTTGCAGGGATCGGGGGAGTATGAAATATTTGGCCTCGACATTTTTCCTCGGCATAACCTTGCACATCTAAGAAACCAAGGGGAAGGGAAATGTCAACCTGTGTGTCCTGTGAATTCCGCCTAACCTCTGCGTTTTGACCTCTGCATTATTTCCTGGTCATAGACCTTGAAACTAGTGGGAAAAACCAATGGACCGATCCACCATCTAATCGATATTCGACCTTTACAATATTCATGCACACACCTAAGACCCGAAATCTGTGAACCGTTCTATGTCTTCTAAGGAACATGACACCTGAGTAACTGCCTTAGCTGTGTCATGTTTTAGCGTGGGTTATTGCCACTTATGGTGCCATGCCGATCTGCTGTTGCTACTCTCATCCATGTGTGAATGAGTGATGAACTGTTGCTATTGTCCTCAGCTGGATGGAGCTGATTCAAGGAGTGTGTTGAAGAAATGGGTTGTCAGGCCCATGGATGAAGAGGCAGGTTGTCAGGCCTATGAGAAGCTCTCTCCAAGTGAGAGAGTTTTCTAGGAAGTGGTTTTCTCCTAGAGAGAGTCCAACACTAGCTACAAAGCTCTGAGAATTCCTGATCCGACCTATTTCCGAGACCAAGAGAGGGAGGGGAAACAATGATGGAGTGTGCTTGTGAATGTTTATACTCCTAAGTGGAACATGCATGTGAGGAATGAGATTCCATGAGTAGTGGGTGTAAGAAGGCTCCTGGAGAGAATCGTTTTGGTTTCATTGTGCAGTTTTCCTGTAACCTCAACCTAGTCTAGGATTCCCTTTCCTTGGGTGGAGCTTAGTCCCAGCTCAGGGGTGACCCACTACTGAGTGTGATGAGTAGCATGGTCTATGGCTGGGAGGTTTGTGGAAGGTTTTCACACAACTTGTGGTCTTCTAATAAAAGATAAGTATTGCTTTTATGTTCATTTACATGTTGTGTAATGGTACATATGTTGTAATTTATGAGTATTTCCTGTGTATGTTGTATATGCTGCATGTGTAGGCTTACTATTATTTCCACATTATTATGTTATATATATGTAGAATAGTCATTGTATTTTTTTATGGATCTGTATGTTTTTCCACAAGTATCTATGTGTGGCATAGCCGAGTAGTTTAAGGCTAGAGTTGTTGCAGATTAGAATAGAGCAGTAGAGCTACAAGAGTAGTGGCAATCCATAGTCTGGTTGATGGATAGAGATGTTACAAAATGGTATTAGATATTTAAAGGCCAATTTAAGGTTGTGTGGGTAGCATTGCTCGACCTGTCGGTGGCCGGGGGTGTTACAAATTTGTATCAGAGACATGGTTCCAACACTGAGCCTGGATGGGCCATGTTAGTGGAAACTGAAGAAAGAGTTTCAGAAGGAGTTGTTGTTGAAATAGACAAAACTCAAGTTCTGACCCAAGGTTTCAATGCTCATCCTGGATGGGTTAGATAAGTGGTCATTGGACCCAATGTTTCAAGTGGAAATTGTGTCTGGAGGGACCAATTTCGTACCTCAGAACGTTCCTGAGTGCCAAGAGGTTACCTTGAGAATGTTAAGAAGCTTAGGAGGAGTAACGGTATCATAAAACCATGACAGAAGTGGTGTTGGACCAAATATCAATGTGTGAATTGGTGAAGTAATGAATAAGTTTCAATCGTTTCTCTTTGTTTGATCTTATGCAAGGTGTGTACATAGTCCGCAAGGAGTGTAACTACATAGTCTGTTTCGGCTCATAAGATCATAAGAGATAACATTGATCTTCATCAACAAAAGTGCAAGGAGTGCATAGGAAAAACCCTATGTTGAGTTTAGAGAGAGACAAAGTTATAGAACACTATGTAAAGAGGAGCTCTGCAAGGTGTGCATCGAGCAAGAGGAATCCTACAAGGGAAAGAAGAATTTATTTTCAAGAAATCCTTCGGATCTGAGTTTGACAAAATCCTAGAAACGAAAGGAGTGCATGGGAAATCAAAATCCTCTAAGTATCAAGCTCAGAAGGGACAATGATTTTCATAAGTGCAGAAGAGAACCAATATATGGAATCAAAGGAGGAGAAAAGGTCGAAGCCTTTGAATAATTAGAAAATCTTCTATGTTAGAAGAGATCTGAACTGTTGGAGGTAGATATCGGTCGTCCATTTAGAAGCACCGTCAAGATCATGATATTGACGATCACCTCACATTGTGGGGATAGAAGGTGCTCGAGATTTATGAAGTCGAGGGCAGGCCACAATCCAAATCACAGTTTTGGAGAAAGGATGCATGGAGGCTCAAGGTGAATTACGGGACGAAAAGTAATTTGGTCTCAAACCACCTTTGAGCATGCCCAAAATGGCTTGTTTGCATGAGGTCACCACCCAAGGTCACCTCTAGGGAGGAGCCAAGGAAAAGGGGAGAGTGGAATTTCTAAAGTCCTGAAGTCTCGAAGTGATTTGGGACTGTACATCATCAAGGAGGACAAGTGGTGTAAGATTCACAGCTTTGGAAGTTTGTGGACAAGGAGGACGAGAAACAATCGAAGTAAATATTGGCATTTGATCACCAGGGGATACGTACCAACAGATTAGAGGCTCCAGAGAAATTTCTTTGAGAGTTTAGTTTGAAATTTGAAATCGTCAAATTCTGAATAGTCGAAGCAGCTGGGAGTCGTTGATCTTGGTTGAACAGGTGTCACCATATCATGAACTTCAGAGAATCCTACTCCAGGGTTTTTGTGAAGTTGTGTTTCAAAATGTCCCGAAGCGCCAAAGACAAAAAATTATAAGGGTTGTTGATCCGAAGGAAGAAACGTGGATTGTTGTTCTATGAGGAGACACGGGGAGGACAAAGAGTCACTTTGTTGGACAACCATTGATTTGAAAGTGGAAATGTGGCACCAGATCTAGAACTCCGGGTATAGAAAACTCTGGTGGAAAGAAGAGGGCGAAAGCACCAAATTCCTAAAGAAGATTTTGATCTTTGATCAAGGAGGGAGCTGAAGGACCATTGATCTAGTTGAGGAGACTAAATTCTCGAAGCGGGAGAAGAGTCGTCGATTTATAAGGATGCATTGCAGACGATCTTCCATTTCAGAGAAATCTTTCCGGAAGAAACGAGAGGTTGAGAACTGAAACTACCGAAGGTTGGATTCGTGAAGGAAACCGTAGTCGCACATATGTAGTGACAGGTGTCAGCAGATCTTTGACTTCAGAAGATATCTACTGAGGAGGGAGAGAGAGTTGAGAGTTGAAACTCCCGAAGACCGAAAAGCTGGAATCAATCATAGCCGTTGGTTTGGAAGAGAGGTAAGTGCTGACAGATCATGGAGGTTTGGGAAGGTGCATGAAAGACATGAAAGGAGGATAGATAGTATCCGTTGATCATAGATCATCACCGAAAGTGAGATATCGACGATCGGGAAGAATTGCGGGGCTAGAACTTGCTCGGATGTGAAAAATATGAGAGTGGGCTGTAATTTATACCAGGGTTTTAACAAAGTGGTGCGTGGTAGTTGGAGGTGAATTGTGGGGCGAAAAGTGTGTTAGCCTAAAACCACTCTTGCCCATGCTCACAATCACATATTTCTGTGAGGTCACAACCTAGGGCCATATGAAGGAAGGGGATAATGAAAAAGGAGCTAGCGTCTGAAACTTGACATTTCATAAGTGCGAAAACAGAGGTCGCGGGTATCACAGGACCTACGCCTTAGAAGAAAAGGGGGCCAGTGTATAATTGTTTTGGGTTCAATCATGAGCCTGAAGAGTCAATTCGACTCAGAATCTTGAAATATCCTATAAATGGAGGTCGTGCATCCCCGAGGAGATAAGGGGTGGTCTGCATCAATATGGATGTGTAATTTTGCATATGTACATGCTTGGATATGCATATAACATGCTGGTGAACTTAGAATACTCTGTTATTATGAAATAATGTTTGAGTATGACTAAACGATGGATTATGTATTCAGAAAAAAAGATACAACATGGTTAAATATGTGGATGTTGTTGTTTCTTATAATTTCCATCGAGGTGAAGACCCATGAGGATGGAAGGAATGGTGATCAAAATGATGAAGGGGTAAGTCTATGAGATTCTACAAATATCAGTTGGTCAGACAATGACAAGTAGGTTGGTAACAACCATGGAGGTATTCATTTAGTTTCTGTTGATGTATACATGTTGAAGGGGATCGAGGTAAGGATTCCCTCAGTTAATTTTCAGTATTTAAACTAATATGTAATGGCCTAAGGCCTAGAGTGGGTAAGTGTTGTTGATGCTAGAATGCACTTAGATAAAACTTCAGTTGCATATTATGTTATGATTGGTTATGGGATCATAACCAGGTTAATTCATGATACATACTCCTTATATAAAAATTAATACCCATAGATCCATGAGTGACAACCCAAGAGGTTGGAGGTATCACTTGAGTTTATGATGTTAAGGAAAAAGAAGGACTTTCAGTTAATTCTATGCAGCTAGCAAAAGAGAAGTATAGAGTACATTAAAGCCTCAAGTACTAAAGTATTTCATTGGGAAAGGGCTGAAGAAGTTTAGTCTTGAAGAGTAACTGGATGTTGAAGAATCCAGAGTCTATAAAACAACTTGGCATGGAATTTGATTCATCCATGTACAAGATTGGGTTAGCTGGACCCAAGAAATTAACGAAAGTTGAAGGTTAATATCATCTTAGTTTGGGACTATAAATGCAAAGGTAGCCAAGAGTGATTTGGCTAGAAAGTGCTCAGGACAAAAATAGTCATGTACAGTGACTACAATGAGAGAACAATAAGATCAAGGAATCAGGGAATAAATGTAGACTTCTAGGATCAAAAAGGAAAAGTTTTATAGGGAGAAAGAAGTTGCTGCAATTTTTGTGGCAGCAAGTGTGTTACAACTTGTTGGGTTAGCTAGAGGAAAGAATGCTTGCGTGTTTGCAAATGTTGTTGGTTATGTTGGTGCATAAGGAGGGAAGCAACAAAAAGCTGGAGTGTTGGTTATAAGTTTGATAAAAGAAGAATGAAATGTTCTACTGCCATCAGACATTCAGGTAGTATAAAATTTATTAATGTAAGTTATGCAGGTATGAGTTTTTATTACTCTTTTTGCATAATTGCTAAAAGGAAATTTAGCTAAGAATTTCCTCAACCAGAGTTATTATATAAAATCACATGATTATATTATTGAATGCATACCGCTGGATGTGGTAAAGGATGGAGGCCTGTATTAATTCAATTTTTTTTAGCTTCTGAATGCACACACTGACATAGTAGAATGTCATGTTAATTTGGTTATGGGGTGATAACGAAATAACTCAAAGATAAGAACTTGTTATAGGAATGGATGCCAATAATCTAGTCATGTATGAGACCAAGACCTGGTTGGATATGACAAGGTATGGATATGGAAAGGTTATGAACCACACAGGTACTAAAATATTCCTACCTTTAAATAAAACTTGGACTGCAACCTTTTTGCTAACACTAATTAACACCACATAATTATATTCTTGGTGTAGTGCTCGGGTCCAATAGGAAGGCATCCAATTAATTGGGAAGAGAATAGGAAGTGTGTGGAGAATGTGTCAACACATTGGCCAGAATTCCAACTTACGGTTGGTGAGATACATGACTGAGATAAAGAGAATTATGTAATCCAATGGAAGGTGCACTGATTAATTATGCATTGAGAATTGCACTCATGCATAATAAGTGATAGAATTGTGTACTTAAATTCACTTTGCTGAATGCATTTTGTGAGTGCATGTATATATGTTTTTGGCATGGAAATAATTATACTGATGGCTTAAATTTTGGTAACTCATGAAGTTGAGAACATTTCAAGAACTATTAAACATTGCGACAGGAAAGTTGAAAGCCAGGTAGTCACAAGAATAGAAACTACATAAAATTTTATGTTCAGAAAATTGAGATAATAAATTTACTGTTATTAATTATGAACATGTATATGCATAGAATGATGATTCATTCTAGTTGTTTAAATTGTTTATTAATTGTTATTGAATTTCTAGGTGCAGGCAATTGTAAGATCATTTCATAAGGTGTTGTACATGTTGAATTATGATGTACAGAAAATACTGACAATTTGTTGGTTGTATGCAAGAAGAAGCATTACAGGAAAAATGGTATGTAGTTTGGTGCCTGTGGAAAACCACATGGATGGCTACATTCATAATATGGAAACAACCAAGATGAATTATGAAATAGAATTTCATGTTTTGGGGGAAACGCTGAATTCCCTTTTGAACTAATTAGAGTTCCTAAATGAATTATTTTATGTTTTTTCATGATAACTTCATGTGGGTGATGCATATGAGATGATGTTGATTAAAGTTAGAATGTGGACTACAAAGAGTAGCTCGGGGAAGCTTCTGATTGGAAATATCTGAGGGCAGTTGGAACTTCTGGAACCATGGTTCTCTAAGACTTCCTGAGCCGAGCTTTTGTTGAAGCCCAAGGAAAGGGAGGTGTAGCAACCGATGGACTGTGTGACAGTGAAGGTGTACACTCCTCAGGTGGGACATGCATGTGGGGTATGAGATACCATTGGTTGGAGTGCTGCTGAGGTTTGAATGTCTGGAGTGCTACCGAGGTTTGGTACCTTGGCCTAGACCACATGGATATGGATTTCGCACCGTGGATATCTTGGGAAGCCATTGCTCCAATGGAGTCATAGCCCTTCTTAGGGGTGGAAGGTCTTCTCAATCAAAAGATAAGTACAATTGTCTATTTATTTTATGTTGTGTATAGGTTATAATGTTATTAAAATTGTCTGTGTATATATATATATATATTGCATATGCACTTGCATTACGTGCATCCATGACTGTACATAATGTGTTTCATATTTCATTTCTTAATTAATATATATATATATATATATATATATATATATATATATATATATATATGATNTGATGTTAATCATGTAATCGATTGGAATGTGATTCAGGTGGAGAAAGAAGGTGTCTTGCAAGTGCATCTGGTGCGCATATTCAACCCGAAAAGAAAGCATCTCCAGAATTGAGCCATAGGGATTGTAAAGGTCCAGTGAAACTAGTACGGTCTTGAGGATGTGACATGGGAGCATGAGGATGCTATGTGGTCATAATACCCACATCTTTTTGAATATTTTGGAAATCTTGCTGATGTTGTGTGAAAGTTGCACTGAGGACAGTGAAAAAATAAGGGGAGGGGATTGTAATACCCCAATGACGTGCCCCAATTATATTATGTATTGTAATCATGTTTATAGGCTTGTGAGCCAAGTGTATATAAGCTGGTGGGATTATGTGTTATTTAGGATGGAGAGCCTAGGTGTTAAAGGTCAGGAGCGTTATTTTTTTGTATGTAATTTTGCAGATCATTAATAAAGTATAAACATCGCTGCGTTCTGAACGACCATGAAGAAAGAGTGATGGGGGACTAAGCTTCCACAAGGTTGGGTAAGGGAGGAGGCTAAGTGTGTGGGCCTAGGGGCTAAGCTAAGGGGATTACCTCTAAATGGGATAAAAGACAAGTACCTCTTTTATGTTCATTTACATGTTGTGTAATGGTACATATGTTGTAATTTATGAGTATTTCTTGTGTATGTTTTATATGTTGCATGTGTAGGCTTATTATTATTTCCACATTATTATGTTATATATATGTAGAATAGTCATTCTATGTTTATATGGATGTGTATGTTTTTCCACAAGTATCTCTATGTGGCATAGCCCAGTAGTTTAAGGCTCGAGCTGTTGCAGATCAAAATAGAGTAGTAGAGCTGCAAGAGTAGTGGCATTGTCCAAGCCGGTTGATGGATGGGGATGTTACAAAATGGTATCAGAGATTTAAAGGCTAAGTTAAGGTTGTGTAGGCAGCATTTCCTGGCCTATTGGTGGTCGGGGGTGTTACATCATCTTTGAAAAATAGAAAACCTCTGGTTGACAATTGCATACATACCTCTTCCTTATATAATTCACACAACATAAGCAAAGAGAAAACCTCATTCTCAAAAATATATTTGCACTCGAGTTTAAAAATAAGAAAAAGAGATTAAATCCTCAAGCAATGCTAGATATCACTAAGTGATGAGCAAATCAGATATTTGGAGTCCCAATAACACCTCTCTCTAAATAAACCTCCCCTACAAAATGGTTGTATTTTTAGTTTGAACAAATTTTCAACAAGACATGGAAGAAGAATGATTCCAAAAGAGGCGATTCATAGTTTCCATCCTTAATCCAACTGGACATCGGTGGCCACCCACCTCTTCCACTGAACTACAATGGTTCTCCATATTAGCATTTTTTTTTATCTAGAAATTTTCAAGTCCTAAACTTATCGGGATTTGTTTAGGCCTTAAATGATGTTTTTTGGACATTCGAGGGCTCAAGGTTACCATGGCATGCCCAGACCTGCTGAAAATTGTACTTCTCAATTAGATATTTTGAACGAGCTATTGTGTGAATCAAACAAATATTATATGGAAACGTTGTGCCCCTAGAATGTTGACGTATAAACTAACCACCTCGAGGGATACAATCCTTTCGGTGTTTTTATCTCCTAGGGTCATAATTTTAGATCTTTAGGGTTTTTGACTCTTAATAATTACCACTTTATGTTAAAATCCCATTTTTCAGCCTCTAATCTCTTCTTGTGAATGGATGTAGCCAACACCTCTCTCTTCAAAGATAAGCTACCATCATTATAGCTACTTTGTATTGCTTTTCATTTCACATTATTTTCCTATTTCATTAAAAAATATTCTCACATTATTACTGTGCTCCCTTCAATATTTATCTTAGTGTGTTTCCATTCATATTTTTACCTTTAATTTCATTCTCCATACAATCTAGATCAAACTTAAGGAAGGGAAATCCCCATCCAAGATCGATTTTGACCAATCATTCCTTAATAGGAAGACCTTAGTAAATCACTCACCATGAAAATACCCATATTTTATAGTTGAATAGAGGTGAACATACACTATGCAATGACGCAGCTGCACTCCTCGGAGCACGTCCTCTCACACAGGATCTTCTTTTCCTCTCGGTCTGAAGAACACTAAGGTTCTTCTATCCCCTTATCGGGAAATTTCCGCAGCCATAGAATTTTCCTTAGCGATCCCCCTACTCAAATCGGGGAATCAGACTTCACTGTTTCGTGAGTCCCGTGGTCACGCACCTCGTGCTTCACAATACCCCAAAACCCGATGGGTAAATGCCAACGCCTTCCTATTCCTATCGAGAATCCTCCCATGGAGATTTCCGCACCTATGATGTCGAAAACAACTTGCCTCGCTGATCCCCGACTCCCGACATGCCGATACACCGATGCACGTGCGAACTGTCTCTTCAACTCCTTGTTACTCTATCGAGATTTTGGGATTCGTGGGATCGCGAATCCTAATGACAAAGGTTTCGGGTCTCACCTTTTCCCGATCCCCTATACTATGCCACCTATCTTCCAATCTGATTCTAGTGGTCCCCCACTACTTACGTCACCGTCGGGATATCACAGATCGCGAATCCAGGCAGTGAGATTTCTTTGCTCTCGAAAATCCCGATATACCAATCCCCGATGCACATGAGAACTGAATCCTCCACGTCACTACCCCCTCGTTTCTCTATATGACATCGTGTGATTGTGATTCCTGATGCTGTGATTTCTTCACTCCCGGTGTTCACGATGTGTTGAACCCCGAATCCCTTCTGGATTCCTGACGTGTGTCCTGTCGAGATCAACGACTAGGATTTCTCTGGAGTTTCGAGGCTAGAAAGACCTCGAAATTTCGGACCTGTGAAACCCCGATGGCTCCAATATCCCGATGAACCTTCTGGATTTCTTGAGGATGACTAAGTATTCCTCCTCGGAACCTATCCTCATGTACGCGAACTTGCAACTCTCTTACAAGCTTCCAACCAGAAACTCCTTCACTATTCGCTTCAGCAACTTCAAAGGCTTTATCACCCTTGAGCTTTCTCATGACTTCGAGCCTCAAAAGAGTTCTTTTCACGCACTCCTTGTGGAAATCCCTCAATATTCATCTAAGTGTTGAATTCACTCGACTCTGCGCACACCTGCAGCAGTAGTCTTTCAATTCTTCGCTCAGGTTTGCAACCCTGAGACCTTTTCCTGGCCTACGGACTCCTTGCACGACACTGTGCCTAACTGCACCTTCGAGATGAATGAGAACAAAAGCTATCTCTAATTGAAACCTTCAATCAACGCACTCCTTGCGGACAATTCGACTGCACTCCTTGCAGGAATCCTCTGGATCAGTTAGAGAAACAATTGAAAATCATTCACTCTTCTCCTCAGACTTCGATTTGATCATGAAATCACATAAACAACATATAAAAGAAAATGTATAAATGGAAATAAACATCCATGAGCATAACATCAATACACAGAGAAACAACACCAAACCATGGATTTGAATCAAATCTTTCTTCTATTAATTCAAATGTCTGTACATGGGTGTTCTTCATACAATACTCTACATGCTCTTGTGCTTCTGAAGAATACTCCTCTTCTATGCTCAGGCTAATGTTAAAATGATACAACAAGGGTGTCTATATCTGTTTTCCCTCTTGGACTCTAAATCTATCAAATCAAAGATTAAATTCCTATCTACCAGCATTAACTATATTAAATGTCGACTATCTACCTAAGGATGAGTGCTATCCGCTCAAGGTCCATTACAATATACAAAGGCACTTCATCTTAAATGACTCATTTAAGGTTGCGCAACAATTCCAAAGCATTTTCAAAAATTTTGCTGGCTTGTCCAGCTGTCCTCCGCTTCCATGCTGGCTCGTTTGATGTGCTGGCGATGCTCTTGCATCATAATCCTCGGCTTGAAAAATTTCATGGGTTCCTGACCATGAGCTCCTGCACGGTCTGTCCATGCTTTTGTATTTCCACTTCAGTCTCCCAGCTGGCATCTTCCACTGGGTGGCCCTTCCATTTGACCAGATACTCGAAGTATTCCTTCCTTCGAGCCTTCTTACCCACTCTCTTGTCCAGTATGCATTCCATTTGCGGATTTTCTACAACTGGCAATTGTTTCATCCATTGGACCACTGGTTCCTCTGTTCTAGTCCTTGTTTCTTCAGCCCTATATGGGTATAAATCTGCAATATTGAATATCAGAGATATTTCGATGCCATCTGACAACTCAAGATGATAAGCATTTTCTCCGAATTTTCTCAAGACCTTGCACGGCCCGATTTTCTTCATCTTCAACTTATTGTGTGTTCCCCTCGGGAACCTTTCCTTCCTCAAGTGCACCAGAACTAGATCACCAAATTCAAACTGAAGTTGTCTCCGATGTTGATCGGCTCTGCGTTTATACTCCTGACTTGATTTCAGTAGTTGCTCCTTCACCTGGCTGTGAAGTTCTTTCATCACCTCAGCAAACTCTTCTACACTAGCACTTCTAGTAGCAGTCTATTCTGAATCCCTTAGTTCAGAAACTCCTCTCAGCTGCATCCCATAAACAACCTGAAATGGGCTTTTTCCTGTGCTCCGATTCATTGAGTCATTGTATGCAAACTCTGTCTGTGGTAATATGCTATTCCAGCTGCTATGGTGCTCTGTCACCAAGCTTCTTAGTAAGTCTCCCAGACTTTTGTTGACCACTTCTGTTTGTCCATCCATCTGAGGATGATAAGTTGAACTAAACGCCAATTTAGTTCCCAGCTTCTTCCACAAGGTCCTCCAAAAATGTCCTATGAATTTGGTGTCCTTGTCCGAAACTATACTTTTCGGTAATCCATGAAGTCAAATGACCTCCTTGAAGAACAGATTTGTGATGTGAGTCGCATTGCTGGTTTTCTGGAATGGAATAAAATGTGCCATCTTGGAAAACCTGTCCACTACCACAAATATCGAATCTACACCTCTTTGTGTCCTCGGCAAACCTAATACAAAATCCATGCTAATCGCCTCCCATGGCCTTTCTAGTATGGGTAATGGCTGATAAAAACCTGCATTTTTCTTTCTCCCCTTTGAATGCTAGCAAATTCTACATCTGTCAACAAATATCTTGACATCTGCTCGCATCCCTAGACAAAAATATTATTCGCTTAGCTTCGCGAAGGTTTTTTTATGGCCAAAATGTCCTACTAATCCACCACTATGCTTCTCCTTTAATAGATTCTCCCTCATGGAGCATTTTGGAATACACAGTTGATTGCCTCTGAACAACTATCCTTCCTGGATCATATAGTCTATCCAAGGAATCCTATCTCTGAGGACTGGATTCTCAACTGCTTCATATGCTTCTGCAAAATCTGCATCACCTGCATACATGTCCCTGAGATTTTCAAAACCCAATGTTTTGACTCGGAATTCCTGCAGCAACAAACACTTCCTGCTCAAAGCATCAACCACTTTGTTAGCAGTACCAGAAATGTGTTTAGTCACAAATGTGAAATTCTTCATATACTCTACCCATTTTGCATGTTTCTGATTCAACTTTTCCTGTTGAGTCACAAACTGTAACACCTGGTTATCACTGTACAAAACAAATTCTTTCGGGATCAAGTAATGCCTCCACTTCTTCAATGCCTGAATGATGGCATAGAATTCCTTATCATACATGGAGTACTTTAGTTTTTCCTCATCCATCTTTTCACTGAAATATGCAACCGACCTGTGTTCTTGACTTAAGGCTACCCCTATGGCAAACCCACGTGCGTCACATTTCACCTGGAATGTTTTCAGAAAATCCGGCAACACCAAAACCGGTTGTTCTGTGATCTTCTGCTTCAACATATTGAAGCTCTTCTCAGCCTCTGTTGTCCAGTGAAAAGACTTATGCCGCTTCTTCACTGTGTCCATCATCGCTGCGCTGATTCCACTGAAATCCCTGATGAATTTTCGGTAGAAACTAGCCAAACCATGAAAACTTATCACCTCAAAAATATTTCTCGGTGATGGCCAATTCTTGATTACCTCCACCTTATCCGGATCCATTCTCAATTCATTCGCTGAAATAACAAAACCAAGTAAATGAGCTCTGTCGTCATGAATGAGGACTTCTTCATATTTATCAACAACTTCTCCTGTTGTAGCTTCCTCATCACTGTAGCCAAATGCTTCAAGTGTTCTACCATTGATTTACTGTAAATCAATATATCATCTAGATACACAATGACAAATTTCCCGATGAACTCCCTCAGGACTTCATTCATCAATCTCATAAAAGTACTTGGTGCATTCCTCAAACCAAAAGACATGACTAGCCATTCATACAAACCTTCATTTGTTTTGAAGGCTGTCTTCCATTCATCGCCTTCTCTCATGCGAATATGGTGAAGACCGCTTTTCAAATCTATCTTTGAAAAGTATTTTGCTCCGCATAAGCAATCCATTAAATCATCCATTCCCGGCAATGGAAACCTGTACCTGATGGTTATCTTGTTGATCTCCCTTGAGTTAGTACACATTCTCCAACCTCTGTCTTTCTTTGGACTGAGTATTGTTGGAACAACACATGGACTCAAGCTTTCCCTGACTAACCCCTTGTCCAATAACTCTTGGACCTGCCTTTTAATTTCTTCATTTTCTTGCGGCGTCAACCTGTATGCGGCTTTGTTCGACAAACTGGCTCCTGGTATGAGATCAATGTGATGACTCACACTCCTCATCGGTGGCAACGAATGAGGTAATTCGTCCACTATAATATCAACAAACTCTTCCAGCAGTTCCTGAACTTCATCCGGTAAGTCATCCACTCTTGTGCTAGTCAGGACAATTCTCGGTTTCCTAACCACAAAGAATTGTGGATCTTCTTCCTTCTTCACCTCTGTAAGAAGTTCCTTCCCACTCATGAGAAGTACTGTGTTGCTTACTTCCAGTTTTATTTCCTTATCCTTTATCGGAAGCAACATATGGGTTCTCCCATTCTTCTCCAGGGTGTATGTGTTCATTCTCCCATCATGAATCACATTTCTATCATATTGCCATGGTCTACCCAACAATAAATGACAAACATCTATGGGAATAACATCACACGAAATATTATCATTATATCCTCCTATTTTGAGTTCAACCAAGCATTGTTTAGTAACAGTTACCTGGTGTTCTTTCTGTATCCATGAAAATCTGTATGGGCTTGGATGATCAGTCGTCTCTAGCTCCAACTTCTCTACCATCTTTGTAGAAACGAGATTATCAGTGCTACCGCTATCCACAATAACTTTTCATACCCTATCCTTGGTCTTGCAAGCTGTTCTGAAAGTATGGTCCTTTGAGATCAACTCTCCACCTCTTTCTCGGGTGTCAAAAGGAATTTTCGCATCATGAGTGACCTTCCGCCTTCTGCGTCTTCTGCTTCAACATCCCGCCTCTGCGCCTCGGTGATGTGATCTTCTCCAATGTCCTTCTTTTTCTCTGGACACTCGTAAGACTTGTGCTCGTTCTTCCCACATGTGAAGCATGCGATTACTCCACCTCTTCCTCTTCCTCTACCTCTAGTACGAGGAAAAGTGTTGTTGTCAGCATAATCTCCCTTCTACTCTATATGATGCCCTCTCTGTTCAACGTATGACCCTCTCTATGAGGTTCCACCTCTCTCAACCTTACCCTGAGGTTTCTTCCATTCCTCCTTGGGCTTATGGCATTTATCCTGGGCAACTGCTTTGCCTTTGGGTTGGCTCCTGCCTCGGCCCCTCTGACCTTGCTTTCGGCTCAGCTTCTCCTCAACTTTCAAAGCCATCTGATAACTGTCCTCCACCGTTCGGATGGTTACCATGCTCAATTCATCCTGAATGTCGTATCTCAGACCATTCATATATCTAGAAACCTTCTCATCATCGCTCTCCCGATGAACTGCTCTGATGTTC
Organism: Picea engelmannii; assembly: GCA_009831015.1. NCBI lineage: Eukaryota > Viridiplantae > Streptophyta > Pinopsida > Pinales > Pinaceae > Picea > Picea engelmannii. The sequence continues at coordinate 2,507,879 of ML778901.1, read as the reverse complement.
AGTCAATAGAATTCCTCAATGTATTCTTTCACTGTCATCAGCTTCTGTCCCAGGTTCTGCATCCTCCTGAACAGAGTAATTTGGTAATCTCTGGGGATGAACTTTGCCTTCATCTTTGTAATCATTCGATCCCAACTCTTAATTTTCTGCTTTCCTTTGCAGTGTCTGTCATCTTGTAGCTCGTCCCACCACAATGCTGCATGTCCCTTCAAGCGCATGACAACATGCTTGACTTTCTTATCCTCTTCGATGTCTTCATAGTCGAAGTAGGTGTCAAGAGCTCTAATCCAATCTAGAAGCTCCTCTAGATCCAGATTTCCCTCATAGACTGGAATGTCCATCTTGGCTTTCGCACCCATTCTGGCAATAGCTTTAATCAAACGCTCATTGGCTGCATCTTCGGCTACAACTTCCTCGTCGCGTTCAACTTCAATTTCGCTGTCGGAATCACTGATATCCCCTGCACTAGTTGTGCATCTTTGTGCTGTCTCCATATCCTCTAGTCTTGCTCGGAGATCTCTCATCTGTCTCTCCATTTCTGGATTCGCTACCTGCCTGCCTCTTCTCCGCACCTCCCTGTCCTCTGGATCAGGTGACAATCTTTCTCTCCTTGGTGGCATGGAGAAATTTCTTCTTCTTATCTGCTACAGAAAACAAAGAGATACTCCTGCTCTGATACCACTCTTGACGCAACCACACTCCTCGGAGCACGTCCGCTCACACAGGATCTTCTTTTCCTCTTGGCCTGAAGAACACTAATGTTCTTCTATCCCCTTATCAGGAAATTTCCGCACCCACAGAATTTTCCTTAACGATCCCCCTACTCAAATCGGGGAATTGGACTTCGCAGTTTCGCGAGTCCCGTGGTCACGCACCTCGTGCTTCACAATACCCCGAAACCCGATGGGTAAATGCCAATGCCTTCCTATTCCTATCAGGAATCCTCCCATCGGGATTTCGGCACCTATGATGTCGAAAACAACTTTGCTCGTTGATCCTCGACTCCCGACATGCCGATACACCGATGCACGTGCGAGCTGTCTCTTCAACTCCTTGTTACTCTATCAGGATTTCTGGATTCGCGGGATCACGAATTCTGATGATAAAGGTTTCGGGTCTCACCTTTTCCCGATCCCCGATACTATGCCACTTGTCTTCCAATCTGACTCTAGTGGTCCCCCACTACTTACGTCACCGTCGGGATATCGCGGATCGTGACTCCAAGCAACGAGATTTCTTTTCTCTCGAAAATCCTGATATACCGATCCCCAATGCACGTGAGAACTGACTCCTCCACGTCACTGCCCCCTCGTCGCTCTATCAGACATCACGTGATCACGATTCCTGATGCTGTGATTTCTTCACTCCTGGTGTTTGCGATGTGTCAAACCCCGACTCCCCTCTGGATTCCTGACGCGTGTCCTGCCGAGATCAACGACTAGGATTTCTCCGGAGTTTCGAGGCTAGAAAGACCTTGAACTTTAGGACCTATGAAACCCCGATGGCTCCAATATCTCGATGACCCATTTGGATTTCTTGAGGATGACTAAGTATTCCTCCTCAGAAATTGTCCTCTTGTACGCGAACTTGCAACTCTCTTATAAGATTCCAACCAGAAACTCCTTCACTCTACCCTTCAGCAAATTCAAATCCTTTATCCCCCTTGAGCTTTCTCACGACTTCGAGCCTCAAAAGAGGTCTTTGCACGCACTCCTTGCGGCAATCCCTCAATAGTCGTCTAAGTGTTGAATTCACTCGACTCTACGCACACCTGCAGTAGCAGTCTTTCAATTCTTCGCTCATGTTCGCAACCCTGAGACCTTTTCCTGGCCTGTGCACTCCTTGCATGACACTGTGCCTAACTGCACCTTCAATATGAATGAGAGCAAAATCTATCTCTAATTGAACCCTTCTGTCAACGCACTCCTTGTAGAAAATTCGACTGCACTCCTTGCAGGAATCCTCTGGATCAGTTAGAGAAACAATTGAAACTCATTCACTCTTCTCCTCAGACTTCGATTTGATCATGAAATCATATACACAACATATAAAAGAAAATGTATAACTAGAAATAAACATCCATGATCATAACATCAATACACAGAGAAACAACACCAAACCATGGATTTGAATCAAATCTTTCTTCTATTAATTCAAATGTCTGTACATGGGTGTTCTTCATACAATACTCTGCATGCTCTTCTTCTTCTGAACAATACTCCTCTTCTATGCTCAGACTAATGTTACAATGATACAACGAGGGTGTCTATATCCGTTTTCCCTCTTGGACTCTAATGCTATCAAATCAAAGATTAAATTCCTATCTACCAGCATTAACTATATTAAATGCTGACTATCTACCTAAGGATGAGAGCTATCCGCTCAAGGTCCATTACAATATACAAAGGCGCTTCATCTTAAATGACTCATTTAAGGTCGCGCAACAATTCCAAAGCATTTTCAAAATTTGTGTTGGCTTGTCCAGCTATCCTCCGCTTCCGCACTGGCTCACTTGATGTGCTGGCGATGCTCCTGCATCATGCAATCTCCTAATCCACCATCTCTCGTAGACACTTGTTGTGAATTAAGAAAGTGTTGATCTCATATTGCCAATGAAGAAGAGAGTACAACGTTTGAGAATCATACTAGATAAAGGGGTGGACAAAGATCCACTCCTAATCATGCCAAAAGAGGAAAGGCATGTCAATATTCATTTTGAATTACTCTTTTTGTATAATAAGTCCAATAATATCCATAATAATATGTCGTTCCATAGAATTCAAGGAAAAACAACTAGCAATGGATCATCAGTCCTTCCAAGAGTGAGTATAGGAATCCCACAAATCCCTTGAATAAAAAAATATTCTTCTTACTTAATCACCACCCTTGAAATAAGGAAATGTTAGTAGCAAATGTTCGCTACACCTTTCAATTCCAAGGGGAATCCCTCCTTAATTGACCATTGTAGAAGAATAACTAAGAGAGGTTATTATTCACTACAATGAAATCCAAGGCATGAAAAAACAAGTTGTTGACCATCCCCACACACTTCAAACCAAAACCCAAATGAGACAACATAGATGTAATGAAATCCTAGTTAATAAGATCACATTCTTTATTAAAATAAATTTTGAGGAAAAGAGCCTATTTTTTACACTCCCTGGACCACTCCATGGCCTCTTAAGAAAACAACATTGTGTCGAGGATAAACTATCCCATAACAACACCTCTCTTCTCTTTACAATATTCTTGGTGACATCCCTCAACCACAACACGCCCCCCTTAGTCATGGCTTTGTAAGAAACACTAAATAAAACTATTGCTCGCCAACATTGATGATGTCCCTCAAAACATTCTTCAAAATGAGCCTGATCATCCCCTAACTAATGGAATTATTCAAACACCCCAAGGAAAAGGATGTGAACCCAGGTGACTGATGTTGTCTTCAACAATATCCCACAAAGCCTTGTATATCTAACAAGGAATACCATCAATCCTTGGAGATATACAAATTTTCATAGAGCTTAGGGATGAAAAAAGTTCATCCTTCATAAAACATATGCAACTTGTCATGGTCTACAACAAAGGCCTTGTGCAACATCACCCTATAATAAGCATTCCTAGCAACAACAACAACCTGTGTTAATATATATATATATATATATATATATATATATATATATATATATATGTATATAAAGAGTTTTGGCAAGAAGGAAATCATATGTATTTTAAAATTCATATATGTCTAGAAATAAAAAAAATAAAAATAACAAACAATATCATTTTTAAAAAATGAGTATATTTGGAATATGCATGGTTATATCTATGTGTTCATGTATTTTCATCAATGATGGATCTATATAATCTATTTAAAAATAATGTGAAAAATGGATACAGTGAAAGGAATTTGGAAAATAGAGGTTTTTTAACTTTTGCATCCTAAACCACTAGGTTTTGATTTCAAAATTAAATCCAAAAAAACCAAGTTAGAAAACATGTAATTGATAGTTCTTAATCCCACTGAGAAATTTTTGAATTTTAGGAACATGTGTGGATTACAAGAATATGTGTTTTCTAAAATCTGTACATGTTCTTAATCATGATCATTCCTATAATGTGCATAAACTGGTTTACTAAAAAATTCACAGCATTAGAAATTCATACCATTCTTTTCCCTTTTCCCAATGTCATGATAAGAAATTCACACCATCCTTTTCCCTTTTCCCAATATCATGATAACATAGAAGATATATATTCTAGCATATTATTTCTAAAAGTATTCAAAGGTTTCTCCGAAAATAGTCAACACAACAACGATTACAAAGTATTACAATGAAGCTTTATATCAAAATTTCTCTAGTCTTCATACCCTTAATAAATGCCAAGTATTGCATCTACTTGTGATCTTAATTACCCTACTAGGAAACAATAGGAGTCCTTCTAGTGTTTACTAGGTTAGGTTGATGGTATATTACAGCTCAATAATTTGTTTTCTTCTTTTATGTTGATGACCTTTGGTTGTGGGTTTCAAAATGTTGCTTTTAATTATTCTTTCATGTTTATGCATCATGTTATGTTTGTTGAAACTACTAGAAAAGACATGCTCGGTGATTGGTCAAGGGTATTCAATGATTTTGTTTCTCATCATATCTTCTATGGTGATGATATGGATCAGTTATGATGGAATATAGTTATATGATTTCCTAGCATAGCTTATTTCAGAATCGAAAGACCTTTGATTTTGTTTCTCATCATTTCTTCTATGGTGATGATATGGATCAGTTATGATGGAATATAGCTATATGATTTCCTATCTTATTTCAGAATTGAAAGGCTTTATCTGCAAAAAGGAAAACACGGTTAGCAAGAAAGTAAAGTCAAGTTTCAATCAAAACAAAAAGTTTTGGCAAACACAGTTAACAAGAAAGTAAAGTCAAGTTTCAATCAAAACAAAAAGATAAAAGGCATTGTGGTATGGTTAAAAGGTTTATAGAAGTTTGTAATGTCATAGATATATGTCAATACCCTAACCCATATAGTGTTTGGAAACTATGGAAAGTGCCTCAATATTTGAAGGATAGTGCATAACACCTCCTCCTAACCCGTCGATTAACTAAAGCATTTCTTGGAGGGATAAAATGTAATCCTACCCATCCATTCCAATATAAGGGTTCACGTTTTATATGAAAATTTTTGTTGGTATTTTGTCCTAGCCACACTCTCAATAAACCATATCAAAATCTCATTCATGTCATTTTTTCCCTTGTTCAAGGGCACAATAAATGCTACAAATACTATAAGAAAGGAAAATGTCTCTCATATTTACCCTTTGGTTTTGTTGAAAGGAAGGGCTATTTTCCTTGCTTGAAGCCAACTTGTTATTCCCTGATCTGAGTATTGTGCTGCCCAGTTAAGAGGTTATTTCCAAGTGAATTAAATCATCCCAGTGAAGGTCAACTTTCACTGCTAAAAGGAGGATTTGGAATAGTAAAAGGAGGATTTGGAACCATCAATGGACATCTTGAAGCCAAAGGCCATGTAGCCAGAATCAAAGGAAAATGACCTAAACCTACTACTCGCCATAATGAATTTGTTTTCCGCTTGCATTATGTTTGCATGAAATACATTAGGTTATAGCATAGGTGGGGTCTCGATTTTTTCTTGTAAAAATTAATCTTTTCTCCTCATTTGAAACCTCAATTTCATGGTTTTATACTGGTTCAAATATAGACTAAAGTTGTTGACAAAATGAATGTAATGGCTCATCCTTTTTGGCTATTTTACATAGTTATAAATGATGCAAAACCTCCATATATTTGCATGCATCGGTGGCAATTTGTGGGTTTCTAATCTCTGTTTTGTTGACCCATTTTCGTCCCCTTCAGAGCCTTTGATTCACATACCCTTCAGAGCCTTTGATTCATATACCCATTTGAGTCATTGAAATAAGGTGCATGTCGTAATTTTTTGCATTTTCACCTATCGACGTCCTTGCATATGTTGGTAGCGAGTGGTTAATGTCACACTCTAACGAATATGGCTTAATTTTGATGGAGATGAGTTACGAATATGGCTTAATTTTGATGAATATACAATCCTATGCTTTGGAGTATGGAGTCGATGAGTTGGGCATCCTTTTTAAAATTACATCAGGATGAAACTCGGCCTCTTGGCCTTCAGTTGGGGTCCTGACATGTTTGTTTATTTTATTTCAAATCTATAGTAATGAAATATGTGTTGTTAATGGAGTCTGGATATCATGGTTTGGGGCATGTTAATCCTTTGCATATGTCCACTATTGTAGATGATATGACTAAACTCCACTTTGCATAATTGGTTGAATCTTGAACATAATGCGCCTATAAATTTGTCAAAATACTCTTGAACATAATGCGCCTATAGATTTGTCAAAATACTCTTGTCAAGGCGATAGATCTGAGTGTTTCCTCATATATACCATTTTTTCAGCCTACAGGTTTAGCTAACAGATTTTATGGGAATCTTGTTTCCTGTAACAGATTTTATGGGAATATTGTTTCTTATAGATTTTATAAAAGAAAAATAATGAATTGTAGATATGAATTCTATAGCCAAATCAAGCAAATTCATGGAGTACTAGTATATGCATTTGAAAGTTATATGATGGAATTCATATTCTCTTCCAATGGTATGAAACAATACCATATCGCATATGGCCTATTTGATGGCGTTTCTATTGCCCCGAAATACATTGTAGCTCACTATTATTAGTCCGTGCCCTTCGGGCGGCTGGGACTATTAGTAATCGTTTCAACACTTTTTCATTAGTTTGGCACAAAAATCGATTAGCTCTAGTTGTTTTAACCTAAGGTTTTGAAAAAATTATACAATCTTTCAATTCATATTTTATTTTTCCGTCTAAGTTTCAAGTTTTTAGTGTTATTTTGCCTCATATCGAGGAGACCATTTTTGTAAAATAAACTTAGCAAATTGATCATATATTTACACTCAATTAAGATAAGGTTGATTAATGCTATAAGGTCGATTAATGCTACTTTGAGGTTAGCATTAGTTCCAAACATTTAATGTTTGGTTACCAATACTCCATAACATAAGCCATATTTAACCTAAGCCATATTCGTTACATAAACCAACAGCTTGGTAAGCTGTCACCACCCTCCACTTCCACTTGTATCATGCATCCACTTGTATCTTGCATGCCGAGAAGGGCAGGGGATGGTAAACTTCTGCAAAAAAGTTGGTCAATAAAATCAAATTTATTGAAGACTTTCATTTGCACATAATTTATTTTCCTTTTTTTCAATTTTATAGTAAATTTTACACTAAATAAATTCCTCAGTTGTGGAAAACAAAATTACACAGAACTTACCTCATTTTCCTATCTTAATTTCTTACTGGAAAACAATATGACATTCCCAAATGGCCTCATGGTTTGGAATTTTTTTTTTCTATTTAGTAGGAGTCTACCATTATGTCTTTGATCGAAGACATTCCTTCAATTTTACATGAAAAAATTCAATTTTATAGTAAATTTTACAGTAAATAAATTAAAACAAATCTGCACAGTGATTAGCACAGTTTCCCTTTCTTCATTTATTGCACTCAAACACTATCAAATTAGTAAATAAATTTAGTTGATGTGAAAAAATAATTTACATAGTACTTACTTCACTTGCCCTTCTTCATTTCTTGTAGTAAAAGAGTATCAAATTCCAAAATGGCCTCATGGAAATGGATTTTTTTTGTTTAGTAGAAGTCTGCTCGTGAGGTATGGCTTAGAATTATGCCTTTGACTGAAGACATACAAACATGTACCCCAAGCTTGTTAGCCCTAGGTTCTTTCTAGTTGATAGAAAGTTGCTTCTCCGGAGTGGCTTTCCTCAAACATATGAATCACCCCCTACTCCTATATATATAAGGATTCATGCTTTCATATGACATCTCTTTGATACCTTCTCACAATATGTTGAGTAGAAAGTTCACATCAGTAAAGTAAAGATTCTTGCCTCATATAACTGCATTGCGTCCTCATGCTATCTATTGTCATGTGATGGAGTACATTCTTTTAACTGAAGTAAGACAAAGAAATAAGGAACCCCCAACTAATCAAAGACGTAAAAAATGTGTTTGTTCTTCATAGATATTGGAAAGATAAGCTATCTTGAAGACCTAGTATTGATTCACCTCGGAAATAATAATGAGGGAAGTATTGTTCCCATTTGAAACACTCCTTTCCTTGGAATAATCTATCCATGTCTTTGGCCTGCATGGAGCTGGGAATTTGTCCATCCATATCATCTGCCTCTATTATCTTCCCATAAGATAAAGACTCATGATCTGATCTTTATAGATGTAAATGTATGTTCGAGTTGAAGAAATCAATTCCAACCTCTGTTATTGACGTTTAGGCTCCATACCTAGCCATACTGACAGTTGTTTGAGTTTAAGTCTTATCTTTGGTTCCAATTGTTGTTGTTGGTGCTACAACCCCAAACCTAGCTACAATGATGTTTTCAGTTTCCCTCCCCATCCACCATCCTAATCAACCTGGTAGCTACTTTTCACAGAATTAAACCCTTAGTGAATTGTTTGTCTCAACAACAACACCCTATCTTCAACCACCCTCTATACATAATGTTGTAAAGGATAGTATCTATGTCCTCCCTCTATACATAATGTTGTAAAGGATAGTATCTACATCCTCTAGAAAGTGGTCAAGTATGGTACTAGACTGGTGGGTCATGGAGTCAAAAGAACTAGATCCATAAGTGTTGATGGTAGTGTTGATCCCTCGAATAACCAACCTAGCGGATGGAATTATCATACACTAGATTGAAGCTCAGGCTTACACTGCAACTACTATAGAAGGTGTTCACCCCAGCTTCAAACTTGTAACATTTTTGTTACAACCCCTCCCTAGTTGCAACAACCCTCGAGAAGAGGCATTTCCTTATATTACTTGCTTGGCTTCCATGTGTCCACTTGCACAAAACACGTGTTGAGGTTTTGTAATGTGCCCTCTTACAAAGAAAGAAATGAGTGTTGATCTTCCTTTGTATTAACACATTAAAATCTTCATTAATGATAAAAAGTCTCAATGTAAGACTTACTGCTATATTATATATATATTAAAACTTTGTAAATTGATAGATATTGAAAGTCAATGATTTAGGAAAATATGAAATTATTAGATGTGAAAAGGTTATATGAAATGATATATATCCACATTTTGTTACTTTCTGGTTGAACTTTGTATACATTTGGTTTAGGTTTAATTAAAAATAATAATTTAATGATAAAAATCTTATTTTATTTTGAAAATGGTTGGTCTATGTTTTTGGTTGAGGAAGTTTCCTTAAAATTTTAATGAAAAAAAAAAAAGATGAATGAGATTTTCTTAAAATTTTCGTGCGATTTATATCTCATTTGGTATAAAACTATAAGATTATAGCTCACAGTTTTTTAATCACTAAAACAATTAAAAACTCCATACACCATTCATAGTCTATAGCTTAATTATCAAAAGGTTATAGCTCTTGGTTTATTTATCAACAAATCTATTAAAGACTCCATACACCGTCTTCCATTTTCATTTCATCTTTATAATTTTGAAGAGAGGTGACTTTCCCATTCTTTTATATTATTCATTAACGAATATTATTTTTATTATATTGATATTTTAAAAATTGCTTAATAATTAATATTTTGAGAGCTATAATTATTTTCGTTGGAGCATGTAAACATCTTAAGTTTCAGATTGACAAGCTTTAAAAATTAAGTAGCGTCATTCGATTTCATGCCAGCGATTTCAACATTCGAACATGTAAACATCGTCCAAAAATATAATATTGACGAGCCTTTCAAATTTGGATAACGTTGAATTAATTTCATTCCAGCTGGTTCGATTCTCAACTCCTAGCATGCAAACATGCTATACAAATTTCAGATTGTAAGTCAAAAACAAGTCTAGATCATGGGGTGTTAGAATATGTCAAATATTGTAAGAGAAGTAATCACATTTTAAATAGTTAGCCCTCAAATATAAATGTATATATTAAAGTTACTATGTCCATCTTTTAAAGGATTGAAGGGTGCACATTCGTGCACAAGTGCCAATTTTAAATGGCTCCGATAATTATATAATTAAAATACTAAAGTTATGTCCACTTACTGACTTAGTTGTAGCTTGGAAGTAAGGCCAGTAGTGCAAGCCTCAAACAAGTCATAATATATTTGGCTGGGATAAGTTACATATAAACAAAATTTAAATTTAAAAAAGAAAATACATGTGTTTGAAGTTAGTCGTTTTCTTTATTTGTTTAGATTTAAATTTATTCAAAATTCAATAAGAATTATACAATCATTGTTTCACACTAGATTAATCTAGTAAAAGTTTGTGTATATCTAAAATTTAAATGGATTTTTATAATATTTATAACATTAAAAATGATTTGAACTTGGAGAAGGAGGCGATGGACCTTTGCAGGGTCGAGATGGACCAGCAATAACCCACGGAGAAGGATCCCTAAATGGAAATGGAGCCAGTCCCCGTAGATGGAGTCTCCGTCGTGCTTCCAACACTAGGATGGAAGAAATGGTTCATCTCGTCGAGAAGGTTGGCGGCTAGCGCAGAGAAAACCCTAACGCGGGAACAAACGAGAAAGTGGCTGGTTATGCAACCCCTTCCAGAAGAAGGGTTTCTCTAGGGGACATCGAGAGACACCTCCGTGGCCCTTTTTACTTCTATTCTTTCACCCGAGTCGGAGGAAGTAGAACTTCGATGGATGGTCGCAACCAAGGAGGGAGGCTCCAACTCGTTCTTTGGTGAGAGAGAACCAACGATTTGGGCCAAGATCAATGCTGAGAGTAGATTGTGGGTGTGGCAAGTGCTAGACCCTAGCTGTCGCCGCTGCCTTGATCCAAAGTTCGAAATCCATTCAACTAGCAGAGACCTCAGGGATCATCGGCTCTTGGGGGATTCTCCGCCTTCGCTCTGGTACATTAATCTAGTTAAGAGTAATGCAAGAGCGAGGTTTCATTCTGAATATCGTAGCAAGACTAGCTCCAAGATTGCGGTAGGCTTCCCCCTTTTTGTAAAGACCATTGTCAAATCTTCTCTTTCCATGCAGGCTCAAGACTCAGATTCCGTTTTTGAGCTCAAAACCCAAATACACCAGGCTACAGGTACTTCGCCTGAGTTCCAACAACTAATCTTCGAAGGACAACAACTTGGAGATGGCTCTCTGCTACGAGACTATGGGAATCTAAAAAACGGAACCATTTCTCTCACTTCTCGTTTTTGTGGAGGAGCGCCTTCAGTCACTCATCCAAGCTCTTACAAGCATGTCGTGAAATCAGGGATTTCCTCTCCTTCGAGGTTCAAGGCTTAAGCTTCAAAAGTAAAGGATCCCTTTGGATCTGCCTTCATTGTGGAGCAGTGCGTAGAACCTCGAACAACAGAAGTCGAATATCCCCAAGTCTATGGTTATGCCTTTATCTACCAGGCAAAAGCCCTCATTTGTCGCTTCAATGGACTTTGGCCCTTTGCCTCTGCGCTAAGGGAATGGGTTAACAAGACTTGGTCGGAAGGTCATGAGTTGTTCTTCTGCTCCAAGGGGTTCTTCATCGTCAACTTCTCCACAGAAGTTGAATGTCAACACGTGCTAGAGCAAGCTCCTTGGTTCTGGGGCAGATCTGGTCTCTCCATGCAGAGATGGTACCCCGACTTCAATCCACTGACCATGACAGCCATGACTACACCGGTCTGGGTAAGACTACCCAATCTACCCCTACATTTCTATTCTTCATCTTTTTTACCCACCCTGGGCTATGCGTTGGGTAGATTTATCAAGACAGACATAGACAGGATAGCGAAAGACTTCATCACTTTTGTCTGCATATGCATTGAAATTGACCTCAGTCAAGGGCTTCCGAATAGGATTCTTATAGATTGGGATGAGGGAGATCCTTTCACGCAGATGGTCGATTATGAGAACACCGCCTTCAGATGCCGCTCCTGCCAGCAAAAAGGGCACCTCCAAGCAACTTGTCCTCTATCCCCAATCCCTTCCTCAACCTCTGGAGCACGAAAAAGAGCCAATGGTTGGCAAGGACCAAAATCTCACAAAATCCACCTGAACCCTTCCTCCGACAACAAGCAAAATCACAAAGATGCTCCAACTCCTCCGCCTTCCCCAATGCCTTCGTAGGTCCTGACTTTCACTCAACAACCAACTGTCGACCCAAAACACCAGCCTGCAGCCTCAACACAAAATCCAGAAGATTCAGAAGTCATGATTCCAACTCCCGCAATTAATTGCTTGCACCCACCTCTTGAAAAGGGGGAAACAATTGACACAATCATGATCACAACCCCGCTCCTAGGGACTCAGAAGCGTCCTCATGAATTAGACAACTCAGACAGTGACAAAGAAGCACCCCTGGATTCAGCAACTCAAGATTATGGCACTTCCTCAGACTATTTGGCTTTGGTGGTAAAAGTTGTTGAACCTATCAACTCCTCTGGTTGGATTGATGTTCGTAAGAAAAAAGGTAGAAAGGATCCTTACTGACCAACAAAATGATTCGACCCTTTCTCCTTATATCATAATGTTTCATCTTGCTTTGCCCACACACTCTATGGGGCTCTCTTTTAGTTTAGGCTAGTTTCAAGTGATCCCTTGTTTTCTCTCTGAGGGGTCTTCTCTGTAACGAACCGCCTCGTTACGACAACTACTCTAGTGCCNAATAATCAATACCATCATGTCAGCGGATCCCGTAGTGAATCCCAAGTCGCGGGTCGAACCCGCTCTGATACCATATGTAACGAACCGCCTCGTTACGACAACTACTCTAGTGCCAGGTGCAAGTTTTTTTTTTTTTTTTGAAGTGTGTGTGTGTGTGCATATACGAGTAAACAACTAGGGCAAACATCAGAACACGACCAAGGCGCACGATACATAACCACATGCACAAATGAAGATCTCACGATAAGTGGAACTGACTGCTAAAATACGACTGACCTCCCGCCCGTCCTACCCTGCAAGGTTAGGACCTCCAAGACACAGAGTC
>ML778901.1:2455067-2483362 GCA_009831015.1 Picea engelmannii | reverse complement strand
ATATAACTCAATGCATCAAAATGAAAGAAAAGTTTTATCATATAAATCCAGATCACTTGCGAGCAAGTGTCCTCAAAGAATAAGTTAGGTAAGTGCGCCAGAGCGGGATGTTACATTCTCCCATCAGCAAATCGATGTATCACTTTGTACTTTTTTCATGGATTGAATAGAAGGATTCTCCCCCTTTTTTACTTAAAAAAAAAAAAACATTAAAAATGATTTATTAAAAAAATTTACTTTCCCAGATTTTTTTTTATGATAGATGTAAGAGATGCATTAAATTTGTATTATGTTTCATCCAAATGTCATGCGGTCAGGTAGATGCCAAACAACGATGAGAAACAATGTCATGTTAGGACAACATAATGTATGCCTATGTTCCTCTCCGGCCAAATTGTTCATGGAAGCATGAAATGGATGCATTCAAACGGTGACAACAAATTTCAAGATAAGTATTTTAGATTTTATTATTTTGAATTGGTTTTAACTAAATGAGATCAAGGATAGAAGTGCATTCATTTTCAGTTTCTTGTGTAAATGTATTTATGTAAGCCGTAAAGGCAGACATGAGTGAGTGAGATGAGTGAGTGAGCTGCTGTAATCTCCTTGATTTGAATAATAAGACAACAGATACCTCTGCTTGGTAAATATAGCCCAACATTTGAGTGAACCACCTAAAATCTATGTGTTTATACTCTGTATGATTGTATTTTTTCGCATTTGCAATTACAACAAATGGTATCAGAACGTTTCTAGTTAAAGATTCGTGAGACCAGGAAGCTAGTGGTGGCACAAGATCGTGAATTGAGGGAGAAATTGCGGGCGTCATTCTTAGGAGGAGGGGTGAGATCTCTTTGCAATATTAAGCATAAGCTTCTGAAATATGTGGAGGGTTTTTCTTGATGCTGTATGGATCGCGCGCGTCGATTCCAGATGGCCGCCAGTCCCTACTCCTGTCAGGCGCATCGACCATACTGTGAAACTTGCGTTTTTACAGATTCACAAATCGCCTCATTCCAGCTATATCAGGAGGTACGACGACGACTCCTTTTAAAGCAAAAGTCACGACTCCTTAAAAGCATTCGCGTGGATGCTTAAAAAGGTTTAAAAAGGTGATTTTTATGAATTAAAGTTTAAGGTGGATACCTTTTGTCTTATTGTACTGCCTCCCAGGCAGTATACATAGTGATGAGTTGGGGTTGACTATTCTATTAATTTGGTCTGACTTTAAAATTTTTGTAAAAATATTAATGTATAACATAAGAAACTAAAATTTTTATTTTTTAATATGTAAAAAAATTGAATTTTCTTACCTTTCATTGGCTGATAACTTTATAGTGTTATTGCAGCCTTCACTTATTTCGAGATAAAAATTAACTCAATAACATTACAAACTACAAACTGCGTAAGTTAAATTTCTATTTTATATTATTTATATTTAATACTTTGTCAGACTGGCAGTACCCTCACTGCGCAGATTGGTCTTGGCATAAATACGTGGGTTGTGGAATTGAAATCGCAGTACAGCGCGCAGCGTGGGGAGGCAGTACACGCAGCCACGCTGCCCTTGTTAAGCATGACATGGTCGTGAGGTGAATGTTTAAATTATAAACAATTCAAAAGGTGGAAGGGATTAAAGTGAAGGTGAATATTTTATTAAGAGGTTTTTGATTAAAAAGGTGGATTTTTAATAAAAGGTTTTTTTATTATTATTTTTTTAAACTTTGTAAAGTTTATATCATAATTTTTTCACATATTTTTTTAAAGGGTCTTGGTTATTATAAGTAGTGGTGTTTTTTTGGAATGTTTTTTTTAATGGAAAAGACGCAGAGTGTTAAGTATGAAATTGAAAATCTTAATGGCAAGAAAAATTTCGAGATTTGAAAGGTTAAGATGCACGATATGCTCGTGCAACAAGGCATGGTGAAGGAGATTTTGGGAAAAGAAAAGCAACCCGTGACCATAACAGATGATGACTATGATGAGATGGATGTGAGAGAACAAAGTTCCATACACCTGTGCTTGGCCGATGATGTTCTGTTCAATATTGTCTCGGAGAAGACAATAGTCGGTTTATGGATGAAGCTGGAAAGCTTGTATATGACGAAATCCTTAACAAACATGTTCTTCATGAAAAAACAATTGTACAGTTTGCACATGAAGGAAGGTACGAAGATAGTTGATCGTTTAAACACTTTTAATACTTTTTTAGCCTAGTTGACTAGCATGGGAGTGAAATTCGAATATGAAGATAAGGTAATTACATTATTGTGTTCTTTGCCTGCATCGTGGGATCACTTTGTTACCTCCATTAGTTTCAGTTCAACAAAAAGTATTGAGTTTGATGACATTGTTGGAACTTTACTGTTTGAGGAAACAAGAAAGAAATCCAATATAAAAAACTCTACATCTGAGGCGATGATGGTCAGAGGCAAACCTAAATAAAGAGATCATGGTTAGAGGGATTTATCTTGGTCAAAGTCGAAGGGTAGAAAGAGCAAGTTGAAGTGCTGGTTTTGTGGCAAATATAGACACCTGAAGAAGGACTATTGGAAGAGACAACAAGACTCTAAAGACAAACCTCCAAAATAAATTAAGGAAGAAAAGACAACTGCAACAGGTTCATCAACTGGTTCAGGCATGACTGATGAAGTTTTATCAATTAGTATTGGTTCACGTCATGATTAATAATGGTTATTATATTCTGGTCCTTCAAATCACATGTGTCTTCATAGACACTGGTCTAATCTATGGATGATGGAATTGTTTACGTGGGAAATGATATATCATGTAAAGTTGTGGGAATTGGTAGCATTTGAATTAAGATGTTCAATGGAACTGTTAAAATACTAACTGTTGTGAGACATATATCTGAGCTTAGGAAGAACCTAATTTCTTTGGGAGTTTTAGACACTAGAGGATATAAGATTATTGTTCAAGGTGGAGTTATGAAGGTCTACAAAATAATTCTACTGGTTATGAAAGCGAAGAAGGTTGGTAACATGTTCCTGTTAGAAGGAAGAACCGATTCAGATCATGTGATAGTGGTATCTGAGAAAGACATTGATTTTGTTCGACTATGGCATCAACGGTTGGGTCATATGAGCGAACAAGGATTAAAGGTATTAACAGATCACAAGTTACTTCCTAGTTTAAAGTCTTTAAAGTTAGATTTTTGCAAGCACTGTATCTATGGAAAACAAAATAGGCAGAGATTTAAAACCGGAAGACACACAAGTGAAAGAATCCTTGATTATATCCATTCTGATGTTTGGGGACAATCCCCTACTATTTCATATGGAGGATCATCATATTTTGTAACTTTTATAGATGATTTCTGTAGAAATGTTTGGGTCTATATGTTGAAAAGTAAGGCTGATGTATTTACAGTTTTCAAGCACTTTAGAGATTTAGTGGAAAAGAGCACTCGTAGATCCATTAAATGTTTAAGAACTGATAATGGTGGTGAATTTACGTCAATAGAATTTGAGAACTATTGCAAGGAGTTTGGGATTGATAGGCATAAAACCAATTCCTATACTGCTCAACAAAATGGAGTAGTTGAACGCATGATCAAGACTCTTCTAGAGAGAGCAAGGAGTATGCTTAGTAACGCCAATTTCCAGTAGGAACTATGGGCAGAAGCAGTAAATACAACTTGTTATCTTGTGAATCGATCACCATCAACAACAATAGAATGCAATATTCCTAAAGAGGTATGGAAAGGTCACCCTTGTAATTATTCTAATCTTAAAGTTTTTGGTTGTGAATCCTATGCTCTAATTCTGAAATATCAATGTTTTAAATTAGATCCAAAATAAAAAAGGATTATGTTTGTTGGATATGGTGATGGTATTAAGGGGTACAGGTTGTGGGATCCTACTGCCCACAATATCACCATTAATAGAGATGTAATATTTGATGAATCATCTCTCATCAAATCAGATGTAGATGTTCAAATGAAATAGGAAGAAGTACCTAAGTATCAACAGATTCAGTTTGAAACCAACTCAAATACATGTGAAAGTGAACATGAACAAGTTTTTGAAGATGTTCATGAAGAGGTTTATGTAGAGGAAAACATGGATGATGATGACATTCAACAGATTGTGGATGAACCACAAAATTCCCTAAGGAGGTCTACGTGGGTCAGAAATCTTCGAAGAAGGTATGATGATTTTGTTTCATCAGTTTCTTTAATTACTAATGATGATGAACCTTCATTCTATCAGGAAGCTGTGAAGGGTTCTAACATTGAAATGGAAAGAAGTGATGAAGGATGAACTGAAGGCATTAGAGAGGAATGCCACATGGGACTTGGTAGAACTTCCAAGAGACATAAAAATTGTAGGTTGCAAGTGAGTGTACAAGCTAAATAAGGGTTTTTATGATAAGGTGGAAAGGTACAAGCCAAGGTTGGTTGCGAAAGGATATTCTCAGAAAGAAGGTATTGAATTTCATGAGATTTTTTCACCAGTTGTAAAGACTGTTTCAATTCGAATTGTGTTAGCATTAGTTGCATTGTTCGGTTTGGAGTTGGAGCAAATAGATGTTAAGACTAATTTCTTACATGGAGATTTGGATGAGGATATTTACATTGAACAACCTGAAGGGTTCGTTCAGAATCACAGCAAGAAATTTGTTTGCAGGCTTAAGAAATCATTGTATGGTTCGAGGAAATCGCCCAGAAAATGGTACAAGAAATTTGACTCTTTCATGGTGAGCCAGAATTATCAAGGAGTGAGTATGATCATTGTGTCTACTTTAAGAAATTGAATAATGGCATATTCATTATCATAGTATTGTATGTTGATGACATGATTTTAGCAAGCAAAAGCATAACTGAGATCAACAGGTTAAAGGCTTAGATGGCTAGGACATTTGATATGAAAGATCTATTAGCAACAAGGCAGATTTTGGGCATGGAGATATTCAGAGACAAAAGGAATGGTAAGCTTTGGTTGTCACACAAAAAGTGTGTTGAGAAGATACTTTTAAGGTTTGGTGTGAATGATGTGAAACTAGTTTCAGTCTCTTTGGCTTTCCATTTTAAGCTTTCTTCAATTTTATGTGCTAGAACAAAAGAAGAAAATGAATATATGTCTCGAATACCATATGCTAATGCAGTAGGAAGTTTAATGTATGTGATGGTTAGTACAAGGCCAGATATTTCACATGCAGTTGGGGTTGTCAGCAGGTATATCGAAAATCTAGGTAAAGAGCATTGGGAAACAGTGAAATGGGTGCTTCGGTATCTGAGGGGCACAAGTGATTATTGTATCACCTATAACAGTGGTTGTGAATCAGTCTGTGGATATGTTTATTTTGATTGTCTAGGTGATTTGGACAAGAGAAGGTCGAATTCAGGGTATGTCTTTACTCTTGCAGGTGGATATATTAGTTGTATGTAAAAGTTACAGAACATTGTTGCTTTATCCACTACATAAGAAGAATACGTAGCTGCTTCACATGCTTGCAAAGAGGCAGTTTAGTTGAAAGGTTTGTTTGGTGAGTTCAGAAGGATGCAGGAAAAAGTAAAGTTACTTTGTGATAGTCAAAGTGCTATTCACTTGGCTAAGAATCCAACCTACCATAGTAAAACAAAACATATACCTATCAAATACCATTGTGTAAGACATGTCATCGATGAACATGGAGTCTCTATGGAGAAAGTTCATACAAAAGAGAACTGTGCAGACATGTTCACAAAACCAATATTGTTAGAGAAGCTACGTTGGTACTTGGATTCTCTTGTCTTGTAGAAAAGATGATGAACAAAAGAAGGAGCAAGGTATCATGTTAATTGTTGTCAATATGGATATTGTTAAATGATGACAACAAACTCCCAAGATTAGAATTTTAGATCTTATTATTCCGAATTGGTTTTAACTAAATGAGACCAAGGATAGGAGTGCATTCATTTTTAGTTTCCTGTGTAAATGTATTTATGTAAGATCGTAGAGGAAGACATGAGTGAGTGAGAAGTGTGAGTGAGGTGAGTGAGTGAGCTGATGTAATCTCCTTGATTTGAATAATAAGACAACCGATACCTCTACTTGGTGGATGTAGCCCAACGTTTGTGTGAACCACGTAAAATCTATGTGTTTATGATTTGTGTGATTGTGTTTTTCCGCATTTTCAATTACAACATCCAGGAAGTAAAAGGTATCCATATACTTGGATGTGTGTGCTTCTATTGACGTGTGTTTTGTTAGGAATGTCAGCGCACAAAGGATAAAACTATGATCACTTGCAAAACGATGATGATATCAATGCATTGTGTCTTTCACCTCATTAACTATGAAACTGTGCTTTGCATGAGGGGTATGTTGATGACATCCCAATTGTCAAGTAGTCCACTACATTTGGACAACCCATTGTTCATGAGGGTCAAGCCCAAAAAATAAATTTATGAGTTCAAAAAAGGTTGAGCAACAATTCTTTTCAATCCATAAAGCATTTATATCCTTTTCATAGATTAACAACCTTGGCTTTTGATATCACGAATCCAATCTAAAAGAAAATGATCAGGCCTTCACGATGACCCTGAAAACTTACCTGAATGTTTCATGATGACACTGACAACTTACCTGAATGTATGGTTATGGTACATCATTAGTCATGTGCATTACTTCCTATATGACAAGTACAAATCCTTGTGTAATTTTTATAGCTTAATTTGTCTTCCTTCATTCAACATCGAAAAGGATATCCATAAGAAGATTCATTTATTGAAACACAGGATGAGGATACAACACCAACATATTTTCCATTTACAAAGGTAGCACTTGACTCTGTACTAGTAGAAGAAACATATCTATAGCATGAGGACTCTTTTTCCTTCTCTTTTCTCCTAAACCATAACACACCCTTTATACTAGAATTCCCCCAAAGAAATCAAAGTTGAGGGAATGATGGATAGAAGGGATTTTTCCATCTCCCTCACCTAAATGAATGAATGAAATAAGCGGTTATTGTATTCGACTCAATATCATTGAGTGTCCATTAGCAAGGTCACTCCCGACTTGAAGTTGTCTAGAAGTTGTCTAACTCTTGACCCAATTTACCCATAAAATATCAAAGTTGAGGGCACTTAGACAAAAGGAATTGTTCTATCTCCCTCACCTAAATGAATGAACGAATTAAGTGGTTGTTGTCTTGGACTCAATATTGTTGAGTGGCCATTAGCAAGGTCACTCCCAACTTGAGGTTGTGTGACTCTTGACCTAATTTTCCTATATAAGATCAAATCTAAGGGAACGATAGATCAAAGGAATTGTTTTATCTCCCTTACCTATATGAATGAGCTAAGCGGTTTTGTCTTGGAATGAATATCATTGAGTGGCCATTAGTAGGGTCACTCCTGACTTGAATTTGTTCGACTCTCGATCCACCTCTCTTCACACTAGTGATTGTCTGGATGATTTTTGATGCATGATAGAATCATAGCTACCACATTTACCTACATTTGATATTCAAACCAAAGTCTCTGCAAAATTTTCAAACCAAAGTCTTTGCACAATTGGCACAATTGGTAGGGACGTTCTGCCCACTCCACTTGTTAAACTTAAATTATATAAGCATAAATTACATTGAAAATTCGTATACTATATGATGAGTACAACATTAAATTCAATCTAGATATAGTGTGTTTTGGGTGTAAAGTGCCCGAGGTTGTTGTCAATATATTAATGTCATTGTTTTCTTATCTGGGCACAAATATATCTTAGGGATATACAAAGAGAATGATTTTTGTGCAAGAGTCTATTTTGGGGGGGATATACATCATCCAAATGAAATTAATTATGTGGATGATTTATTATTGGCATTTTCAAAATTCTAATCATGGGTTACTAAATGAATGTTTAAAATTAGATATTTTATGATTAAATTCCAAGAGAAATACAGATTAGTAGAGTACATCACTTACTTAATCAAGGGACCTATATTTTGTATTATATTTGTTTTCATATTTCTATTCACTAAATCATAAATAAATTAATCTTGAATCTACAATGCATAAACAACTCTACGCAGAACAGTTACAAAAACTGCGCAATAAAAATCTTTGTCCCTAAACCCTCAAAATACTGCATGCTGTGATAAAACACATAATGAAATAATTTCTTCATATTGTGCTAATATTTAACATATAAACTCAGAAAAAACAATAGAAGCTTAGAAATACACGTGAATTTGTCAACAAACAAAATACTTGATATATGATAAAACTTCAGCACTGTGTGCTAATACCGAATACAGTAACTAAGACGAGCTTATTCTCCAATGAATTATAAACAAAATTTGAAACTTACAAAACACACACATAGCTTGTGCTCTCATAATTCTTCAACCACATATAGATGTGATTATTCTCTTTGTTCTATGTATTATCGACTACTTAGTGACTTAGACTTATATAGATAATGACTGAGACTTCCTGTAGAAGTAAAAGCTGACTCAAGCTAGTAATACAACAATAAATTCGACTAACTTCTATCTACTTAACACAACTCAAGAAATATAAAGATCGGCTTAATAAATAACTCCCCTTCTTGTTCAATGACAAAAATGAGTTTGAGTAAATGTAGAACTCACGAACTAGAAATCTTGTAGACTGACTGACTGACTGATGAATGGTGATTGAGTTGGCTGAGACGTGAAACTCACTGATTTGTAATTAATATTTCCAACACTTCCCCTTAATTATAAGTAGGTGAGTATTTATGAGTTACAAAATTTACATCGAAAAATTTGAATTGACATGAATTGTCATTCATATGTTACTGCGCCAACTCCTAGAGAAATGTGTCATTTCTAAAATGCATCCCTTGGCAAATATTTTTTGAAAATATCTGCAACTTGTTCTTTAGACTTGCAAAATTCTAAACAATTTTCTTTGTTATTTACGAATTCTCTGATAAAATGATACCTTGTATCAATGTGTTTTGTTTTCTCATGAAACACGTGATTCTTTGATAACATTATGGATGAATTATTGTCACAAAATGGTTCATGTTGTTTCGACAACAAATCTTTTAACATTCTTCTGATCCAAAATGCTTGACAAGATGCTCTTGTAGCTGTGACGTATTCAACTTCTGTTTAATAAAGAGTCACAATGGGTTGATTCCTTGATTCCCATGACAATATACATGTTCCAAAATGAAATGTGTACCAAGAGGTAATTTTCCTGTCATCTACGCTACCTCCATCATCACTGTCAGTATATCCAATAAGTCTGAAATTTTCTGAAGTAGAATACATAATGCCAAAGTATTTTGTTCCATTCACATATCTTGAAATTCTTTTTCCTGCATTCCAATGTGATTCTTTTGGAGTTTCCATTAACCTTGAAATCAGGGTCACTCCATACATCATATCAGGCCTTGCTTCTATTAAATTCATAAGACTTCCTACCAATATTTTAAACAGTGTGGGATCCACCTTGGACTCTTCATCTTCTTTTATTAATTTCAATCCTGTTATGACAGGTGTTCGAGATTCTTTGGAATTTATCATATTGAATCTTTTCATAATTTCATGTGCATACTTAGTTGTCAGATAAATATACCATATTTGGACTAGTGAACTTCAATACCCAGAAAATATCTCATAAGCCCCAAATTATTCATTTCAAATTCATCCTTCATGATTGACTTAAATTCTTCTATGCCAAAATCACCTGTAAAAATCAAATCATCTACATATACGCAAACATTCAACATATTACCTCACTGATTTGATTTGATATACAATGTTGGATCAAATTCACTTCTCTGAAATCCATTCTTTGTGAGGTAGGAACCTATGCGATTGTACCAAGCTCTGGGAGCTTGCTTTAATCCATACAATGCTTTCTTTAATTTGTACACTTCTTTTTCTTTTCCTGGAATCTCATAGCCTTGTGGTTGTTCCACATACAATTCTTCTTCTAAATGTCCATTAAAAAATGTTGACTTTACATCCATTTTATAAACATGCCATTTGTTCTGCATGACAATGGCTAACATAGTTCTGACTATGTACATGCATGCAATTGGCGCAAATGTTTCAATGAAGTCAATTTTAGGTTGTTGTGTAAAACCTCTTGCAAATAGCCTTACCTTGTGCTTATGCACATTTACTTCTACATATTTCTTGGTTTTATAAATCCACTTGACACTTATCAAATCCTTGTCTTTAGGTACATCTACCAACTTCCATATTTTATTCTTTTCTATGATTTTAGTTTCTTCATCCATGGCTTGTGCCCATACATCATCTTTGACAACTTCTTCAAATGTTCATGGATCATCTATTTGTGAAAAAAGAGAAAAAAATGAAAATGAATTTGGTGTGTGTTCATTATAGATGTTGCACAGACTTCTTGTCTTTATTGGTAACAAACTTGCTAACATTTGATCTGGAGATGTAGAACTACTTCGACTGATTGTTGGAGTTTGTTGTGCTCTAGGTGTGGACTGCACACTTGTCGATCTCATTGAAGTAGTTTGTTCTTGTATTTGTGTCATAGTTCTAAGAGTGGAGGGAAATTTGCATGGACTTATAACTGGTGTTTGAACCACTTCATCTTCTGTGTCATCATGTTCAATAACATCAATAATTCTGACTGTCTTTTATATGATTCCATCCCATTCTTCATTCTCCACAAATTGAACACCGCAATCGATTATGACTTTTCTTGCAACATGGTCAAACACCTTGTATCCTTTTGTTTCTTCAGAATACCCAACAAATATACATTTATGTCCTTTGTTTTATAGCTTCTTTCTCGTCTCATCTGGAACATGTGCGTATGTGACACAACCAAAAACTTTGAAATGCACCACACTATGCTTCATACTTATCCATGATTCTTGAGAAACTTTATTTCTCACACTCTTTGTCAGACATTTGTTCATGATGCACACTGCACTTGCTACTGCCTCATCAAAATACTCATTTGACAAATGTTTATCTTCCAACATATTGCGCTACATTTCCATGATGGTTTGATTCTTTCTCTCTGCGACACCATTCTGTTGTGGTGTATACCGCACAGTGAATTTCTTGTAGATTCCATGATATTTACAAAAATTATGAAATTCTCTTGACACATATTCACCTCCTCTGTCAGTTCTTAGAACCTTGATGTAATAACCACTTTGCTTCTCCACAAGTGATTTTAACTGTTGAAAACAACCAAATGCGTCAGATTTATGTTTTAGGAAATAAATCCATGTATTTCTTGATAAGTCATCAATGAATGTAAGAAAATACATACATCCTCTTATAGATGGTGTTTTCATTGGTCCCCAAATATATGAATGTA
The DNA here is from genome assembly GCA_009831015.1 of Picea engelmannii. Lineage (NCBI taxonomy): Eukaryota > Viridiplantae > Streptophyta > Pinopsida > Pinales > Pinaceae > Picea > Picea engelmannii. The sequence goes on along the minus strand of ML778901.1, from coordinate 2,472,048 downwards.
CTATTTATAGTGGAGATTTTGCTCTATATGACTTTCCAACTCGAAATGATTATTTATGATGCTTTCTAAGAATATAACCTTCAAATATTCTTTCTTGTTTTTCTATTAATGGAAAACATTTTACCATATCCTTTGTGTGTAGCAGCTTCAGACCTCCAAATTTTAATGAAGAAATTTGAAATTCCATAGCTAAGAATCATCCTGCACTTCATATTGGAATGCTTCCTGCATGTCTTTGCTACTATCTCATTTTTCCTTAACACTGTGTGCACTACTTTTTCCTTCCTTAGAACTGTGCACACTTTCTACTGTAAATGCACTGTAAGATTGTGTATCTTTTGCTTCATTGACAACTTGCATTGTTTTTCTTTTCTTAGATGGATTCAATGTCAATGGAAACATTCTGTTACTTGTCATATGAATTCCTGCAATAAGTTGATTTCTTGGATATTTGTCCATAATCACACAATGATTATCTTGCATATAGATTATGTATCATTTTTGTAACAATTGTCCTCTTCTCATCAAATTATTCTTCAGAACAGAAACATAATATACACGAGGCATAACTTTTTGTTCTCCTTGTTTAGTTAAAATGTTAATATTGTCTTTTTCTAAGACAGTGACTTGGATATCTCTTCCAATTGTAACTTTAGTTTCGATTGACTTATCCAAACTAGAAAAAAACTCTAAGTTTCCTGTCATATGATTACTACAACCTGGATCTAGATACCATCTGTCACAAGAACTTTCTTGAGCAACATTGGATTCAACTGGTGAGACTATAGGCATTGTTTCAGTGCATTCCATAAACATAAGATTGGAGGGAGTATTTGTTCTATTTGATTGAACTTGACCTTTCTTGTTCTAATTATCTTGTCTCTTCCTGCACTCATATGCATAATGTCCATACTTTTTATAGTAATGACACACAATATTTGATTTATCAAATTTATGATTACTTGACTGACTTCTATTTTGACTTTGACCTCTTCCACGAGCATTTTCGGGACTATTGTTATGTCAACCTCTAAAAGAACTTCCTCCTCTTCCTCTAGATTTATCTATCCCCCTTCCTCTTCCATGACTTATAGATGACTGCATGGAAAATGCATTCTCTAATAACATATTTGATCTATTTAGTATGTGTTCATGATTAATAAGGGAGGCTTGCAGTTCATCTAGAGTGAAGTGACTCGGGTCTTTACTCTCTTCCAGAGTCACAACAAGGGTATCAAATTTAGGAGGAAGACTCCTAAGTACCTTCTCAACGACCTTTATATCCTCTATGGTTTTTCCATGATACTTAATATGATTTATCATGCCAATAACATGGGTGTAAAATGAATCTCTTGAATCTCTATCTTTCATTGATAGAGTTTCAAAATCTCTTCTAAGAATTTGTAGTTTTGAAGTCTTAACTTTGTCCATACTTTGATAAGAGGTTTTAATATGTACCATTCCTCCTTGGATTGCTTTGTTTATGCAACTCTTGGGAGTATACTCTCATGCATGGATTGATGTCTTTAAAATATTGCCTTTCCATATTCCTTTGATCTTTCAAACCATCCTTCTGAGCTTGTGTGAGAGCATTATATGTTTCCTGATCTATTGGTTCCACATAGCCACTGTCGACTCTCTCCCATACATATTGACCCTGAAATACTTCCTTCATGGTCAAGGAACATAACTCATAATTATTGACATTAAAAGTGGGAGGTTGCATATTTGAAGTAGAAGCCATATTTCACCTTATGATAGAGTTGTTTCTCTTGAAACTTACTTTGATAAAACTTTCTATGACAACCTACTCTGATCAACCTGGCTCTTATATGAGATATCATATCTACAATGTGTAGACAACTCTGCACAGTGCAGTTACAACAACTGCGCATTGAAAATCTTCATCGCTAAATCCTTAGGACTTTACCATGCAATGGCCATACTTCTCAACATACTTCATGCTATGATAAAACACTTAATGAAATAATTCCTCCACACTGTAGTAATCTTTAACAAATAAACTCACAAAACTCAACAAAAGCTCAAAAATACACACGAATTCGTCAACACACAAAATACTTGATATATGATAAAAATTTGGCATTGCGCACTAATACCGAATAAAATAACTAAGGTGAGATTTTGCTGCAATGACATCTGAATAACTTCTGTAACTTACAAAACACACATAGAGCTTGTGCTCTTAGACTTCTTCGACTACCTTCAGTTATTGATGCCCTTCCTATCGACTATTTTGTGTATTATTGACTACTTACTAACTCAGACTTATATTGATAATGACTGAGACTTCATGTATAAGTATAAACTGACTCAAGCAATTAATACAACAATAAATTCGACTAACTTCTATATACTTAACAAAGCTCGAGAAAGATAAATATCGACTCAATAAATAACTCCCTTGCTTGCCCACTAACAAAACTGAGTTTAGGTAAACATAGAACTAGAAAAATTGTAGACTCAATCGACTAGACATGAAGACAATTAATTATGGAATGTCAACATCCTTTATATCAATCAATATGTATTATGGATTGGAATTTAACACAATGAGAGCCTAAAAAGATAGTGAATAACATAATAGTATAGAACATTTTCAATCATAAATATGGAAAGATATCCAACGTCAAAATGTATTAGTAATTTTTAATTATTATTTTTTTAAATAATTTGTCAAAAGAATGCTTTGAAATTTAAAATTTAAGAAATGATAACTAATAGAAGTATGATTTTGAAATGTCCATGACAATCAATGCTCAAAACAATTGAAAAATGACCCATATAGAAGTTATTGTTAAAGCTACGAAGATATAATTTAAATTTATTTATTTTTTAAATGCTTTAATACTTAAATTTAATTTAAACAAAATCCAATTTTAAAAAAATTTAAATTTATTTAAAAATAAAAGTCACTTGTATATGAAGTGACTAGCACAATCACATTAAGGTGGTTGATATATGAAGATATGCCATATCAATTACTTATATAGTAAATATACAAAATTAAAATTATGGTTTCATATTAATATTAATATTAGTATGTCAAATTAGGGTTAGAGTTAGTATATGAATCATTTATATAATAAATAAACAAAATTAAAATTAGAGTTTTAGATTAATATTAGTATTTTAAATTAGGGTTAGAGTTAGGATTTCATTTTAGGTAAATAATTTTACAAGGTTTAATATGAATATATCAATTACATTTACATATCAAAATTATATAATAAATATACAAAATTAAAATTATGGTTTCAGATTAATATTAGTATTTCAAATTAGAGTTAGAGTTAGCATATCAATCACTTATATAATAAATAAACAAAATTAAAAATAAGGTTTCAGATCAAGATTAGTATTTAAAATTAGGGTTAGAGTTAGGATTTCATATTAGGTGAATAATTTCACAAGGTTTAATATGAATATATCAATTACATTTGCATATCAAAATTAAGCACATTAAATACATGGAAGTAGAAACATATTAACTTTGAAATAATTTTATAGAAAGAAAACATAAATATTTATTAAAAAAAAAAAATTCAAAACAATTTTATGGAAAACAAACATAAATATTTATTAATTTTTTTTTGACACAAAAGTAAAATTTAAAATCTTCTTCTTATTTAAATATAAATTTAAAATATTCCTCTTATTTAAATATAAAAACATAAGAAAAACATATTTATTAATAATAAATATATCATTAAAAAAAATTAAAAAAACATAATAATTTTAATAATTTTTAGTAAACTACTATTAAAATTTTAATGTGTAAGGTCAATGCTTTAGGGAGAAGAATATTTTAATGGTAATACATTGTTACTGGAACGATGATGTTGATGTTGATCTTCACTTTAGCCTTCAAAGGGAACCTTTTCATAGACTATAACAGTGTAACACATTAAGATAATGTTTATAATGAGTAATATAAAACAAATATCCTTATACACCAGATAGGATTTATGAATAAATTTGAATAAAGAAAACCATTAAAATAAAAACAACAAAAACAAAAGTAGAAAAATATTAAAAACACATAAATTTTTGCAATAGATACAAAATTTGAATAAAAATGGAAACCAAGATAATAAGAATTAGTTGTGTTGTGTAAGATTATCTAGAATCCTACTGAATCTCATAAATGCCAAAACAACAATGTATTTGCATGATTGAACAAGTCAATATATCAGAAATTGTAATTAAATTTTTAATGGCAATCTAATCTATAGACAATCAAATATCATTACAGTGAAAGGTTGAAAACTCCCACCCTAGATGCAGCCAAGTGGGAAAAAACATTGTCCATAAACCCTAGTAAGGTTCAAGTTCCCTACAACGCCCATGCTATCCTATTCTTGTCGAGCCACTTTCCCAAAGAGGAAGATAAGTGATAAAAAAAAAAATGGAGAGATGGCAATGGGGTAGTAAATAACCCCACTGGAGAGGGAATTAAAGAACCGTAAGTAGTAAAGCAGCAATGACTCAATAGAGAGTTGGCACTCAAGAACGAAAGGAGTTAAAAAACCCACTGAAACGAAAAGCCATTTGCAAAATGGCACCCGTTGTTTTCAAAGAAATAAGTGTGGTGGGATATATGGAACGTAGTACAAGAGGAAGTGTAATTATCTTAATTAATGTTAATGATGTTTAATAATGACTAATTATTAATTTTTTACATGCAAAGAAATTATTACCCTTTATTTATAAATATAACTAAAAATATTTCATTTTTATTTACAGTTATCTCATTTATAAAAAATCATTTTAAATGGGTATAATCATGTTAAGTGGATTTTAATGTCAATGAAAGATTAATTTTAATGTGAATAAAAATTCAAATTAGTTTATTTTATAGGTTAAGTAAAAAACATGATCACTCATCTCATTTATAAAAGATTAGTTTAAATTAGTGTAATCATGTTAAGTGGATTTTAATATCAATAAAAGATTATTTTTTTTGTTTGCTAGTTTTCTCTTGACCTGAGTAATTAACCTAAATCTGTGACTAAGAAACAGCTAAAAAAGAATGACTCAAAGCATCTGAAAGACTAATTTTAGTGTTAATACAAAATGTAAATTAATTTATTTTATAGATTAAATAACAATTTTTGAAATAAATAAAAATTTGCATTTTGTAATATATAAATTAAGAAATCCACATTTAATGATATATATTATTATTAAATGCTTGATATTATTATTAAATGCTTGATTTGAGAAGGTATAGTATATCTGGGAATATATACCACTGAATGCATCAAACGCCACTTCTTTCCATTTGAACATTCAGATACATAAAAAAAAAAAATGTATGGTCATGCATTGGCCTGCCTAGGAAGAGACAATCAATGGACATATTGAGATCACCATAGTTCCTTAAGTATGAATTTCCTTTATTTTTCTTGAATTTCTGAATTTCAATGTTCACCGAAAACCATCAATTAATCGGAAGCTACACCTGTGAATTGCCTTTATTAGTCCCTGCCTTACGGCAGCAGGGACTATTGTAAACGGTTTTCTCCCCCGTATTATTTCACACACAAACCGATGCATTTTTTTAAGGTAAATTACCCCACGGCAGCAGGGACTATTGTAAACGGTTTTCTCCCCTCGTATTATTCCACATACAAACCGATGCATTTTTTTTAGTAAATTACCCCAAGTTTTCACTTGAAGATTTATCACATATTTTTTTCAAAGTCCAATAAGATATTCGGCCTGTTTTGTTGACCAATCAAACGTTTTGAGGTATTATTTGGCCTCATACCGAGGCTAGGGATGAGGGAAGGGGTTTTAAACTTAGGAAACTACGAATTTAAACTTAGCAAACTACGGTGAAGTAAACAAATGCTATCTCCAGAGATAGCATTAGTTAGCTAAGATTTTATGTTAGCATTGCATATCGTAATGTTTCAGTTTTTATGTCAGCATTGCATATCGTGATGTTTCAGTTGAAACCTCTGTTGAACCATAAGCCCAGATTGGTTTCCCTTCAATTGCCACATACACAACCATGCAAAATTTGGTGGCTTCGTCTTGTCACTAGTCTGCATAAGAAGCATCCATTTCCTTTCAAACCAATTTCCTTTTCAATCATACTTGTCACTAATTTGCATAACAACAACAGGTTAGGTTTACAATGAAACATTGCTTAAAATTTTATACAGGTTAGGTTTACAATGCTTTTTCCCATTTTAAGATATAGATTTTCAATTTTTCTGATTTTGCAATATATATTTTCATATGAGCATGGAATATATTTCTTGCCTATGGAAAAAAAAAAAATTAGACAACACTAACCTCATTTTCCCTTCTTCAAGACTTGCAGGCACCAAGCACTAGACACCAGATCTGGAAATGTCTTGAAAATGGATTTATGATGACTCTAGATTGACTGTTCCCTCTGTTTTCTGTATAAATGATATATAAGTTGCGCTATTATGAGGCTGGTATATTTTATATGTTTATATACTTTTGATGCATTTCCCTTTATCATTTCCTGTAAGGGAATCAATAAGTCTCATTTCTCAAAACAAAAACACTGCTACTACTAGTGCATTTTCAATTACCTTGAGAGCAGAAATTTGGAAGATGGACCAGCGTAAGCAATAGTAAGCATATACCTGAAAATCCCATTGTGGGAAGAAAAAAATTTCAGCTCCAACTGACATGTCAAGATTTCTTCTTCCTCCTATGATTTCCAAGAGGGACCATGTCATAGTTGTAAACATAATCCTTGATAGCAATAGGATGATTGGTGATCCACTCTAGAGAAAGGTAGCCTTTTGTACCTTTGACCATTGTAATAACATGGGAATGCTCCCTTCCCATGATCTTTTCCAGCCTGACATTGGATACTTTTCCAGCCCGATATTGGATACTTTAAAACAACAGTTCACATCCAGTAGGATGTTCTCACCCTTGATGTCGCAGTGTACAATCCTATTCCTGCGCAATTCCGTGAGTTGTAGCTAAGGAGATGTTGTAGGAGTTTCCCAATATAGAATCCTTGGCATTCCGTGAGTTGTAGCTAAGGAGATGTTGTAGGAGTTTCCCAATATAGAATCCTTGGCTCGGAATAACCATCTATCCAAGGATCCATTTGGAAAAAACTCATAGACAAGTATCCTAAGACAATAATTTATAAGTTAAATTCCGGTAGTTCTGTTATCCATTCTTTAGCAAGGGTTTTTACCTTAACATGTATCTAGCGTTAGAACTAGTTCTTAAGAGATTTTCTTTGCTAATATGAAGATGTCAAAATTCAGAAGGAATGCGAACAAACACTCACCTTTGTAATCCCTCCGAGCAATATCCACATACGTGAACTAGATTTCTATGGTGAATGGCACCAACCGCCTATGCTCGACCCATACGACTAGGCCCCAACGTCCATGTACACATATTTGCTTCGATTCCCAATATCATCCATGGAGGTAAAATATTTAACGTTTTTAACATTCTTTTTCATAGTAATCTAGGGTTTCAAGGGTTCCTCTTCAATGAGAACCTCATCCTAGTCGATTGTCTACCTGTTCCAAGCAACAATAGAGCATTTAGCCCCGCTTCCTGTATATTTTTTCTTATTTACACTTTTGTTTAGTACAATCTCGAGATAACCTTCGTCCTTCTCTGTAAAATGAACGATGTTACAATTATTGAAAAATGAATGAATGAATCGCACCAGAAAATTCGAAACGAATTACAGCAACACCGCCCGCTTTGAGGGTTCGTTCAATCTTTGAAGGAAAATCTTTGAAGGGTCAAAATCACTAGAGAACTCAAATTCGAAAGTATTATCTTCAAAACACTATCTTTGCATGTCTCCCTCCATATCAAGAGGAGGAGAGGCCATCAGATGGAATCCCACGTCATCTGAAATTGCTATCTCCTTCAAAACAAGAACCTCGTGCTCACCTTTAGCATCGATGCAGAGGGATTTTGCCTAAAAGCTCAGAATCGCTGAAACAAGACCGAGAACGCCTCATCCTTTTGTCTCCATTTCTTCGTCCTCTAGAGCCTCAGGATGTTTGTGTTCACCGTCATAAAACTGAACGTACTCCTTCTAGGATTTGAACAGCATGGAGGATACTCTTCTAAGGAAAGTGTTGTTACCCAAAGGGTTCAACTCCTCTGCATCATACATGAAGCAATTACTCACCACAGGTGCCATCCTGTGTGATGACATCGACAAAGCACAAAAGGTTTCTGGTTGAAGAAGAGTCTGGCGTTCTACGATAATTCATTTCATTTGGCCATTCATATATGAACCTTAATTAATCAAGCAAAACCAGGACTTGTTTTATCCACCCCCAGTTGCAAGACTATTCGTTTTATCCGCCCGAACCAACAAAATTTTATCTATGTTGAGTTCCTTGTTCTCCTAGAACCCTTGACCTGGATGGGCACGCCCAGCAGGGCGTGGAAACATATACATATACATATATTGATCCAAAATCCCATACAGTCGGGTGTGAGGTATTGCTTACAACCTTTAATCCATTGGTCATAATTGCATACATAGGCTTACGACACAAATGCTCAAGTATCCCTGAATTTAATCAACAACATTGCACAACAATGCAATATTAGGCTTACGACACAAATGATCAAGTATCCTTGAATTTAATCAACAACAATGCAATATTATTGAAATATTTGTTCAAACTTACATGATATTATTTTTCCAGAAATTTTATCCATGTAAAATCAACCACGTTCTCCTATGCTGCAAGAAAAACCAAAAATATTCATGGAATGACATTTTAGCGATGGACAATATTAGAAAACAGAAGAGTGGAACTAGTAAACATTCTCATAAAATATGGGAAGATACTTAAAATACAATATATAAAATTCCCAGCAATAATAAAAAAAAACAATATATAAAATTCTGGTATGCATGACCACCATAGCTTGCTACCAAAAACTACAACACACCACTAGTTCAAGAAACGTTTTTCCAATCAACTCAATTACGTTTTACAGAAACCTTTATTTGCTTTCTAAAGTTATTTTAAAGGTGAGACTTGATCATGGTCATTGCCAAATAGTTTTTAGAAAATATTCATAAAGTTTTAGAAAATATTCATAAATTTGAGAAGGAACTGAAAATATATATGTAGCTTCCTACAGTTTTTAATGAAGGAATTTAAGTCCCTGGATCCTTCTAATTCTGGGGATGCAGGCCCATATAACCACAGCATCATGAGACCAAATTTTCTATTGAAATATTCTACATGGAAAATGTGCTTCCATTATTATTACATAGAATGCGATTTTTTACTTTTACAAGCAAAATTTGAAAATGACTTTGAATAGACTGCGTCACCTGTTTACAATGTTAATAAAGGAAATTGAAATATTCTACATGGAAAACGTGCTTCCATTATTATTACATAGAATGCGATTTTTTACTTTTTACAAGCAAAATCTGAAAACGACTTTGAATAGACTACGTCACCTGTTTACAATGTTCATAAAGGAAATTGTTCCTTAATAAACAGGTACTAAGTTGCTTTGCAACATATGCTTGTTTCTCTTGAAATTGTGAATTCCAATGTTCTATGAGAACCATCATACTTGTTCTTGTTTTTTGCCTTTATTTCTCTTGAATTTCTGAATTATGTTAGTTGAGAACCATCACAGTTGTTCGTTCTTGTTCTTTCGTTGAGAAACATAAGAATTGTTCTTGTTTTTGTTTTCACTGTAAAATCAAAGAGTGTCCTAGAGAAGGTAAAAGTAAGTTACAATTTATTTCCTTTTCACCTTTTCATTTCAGTTTACTTTTGTGATCATTTTGAAAGTCTCTTCCCATCCCAAGACTTCTTAACACTAGATAAAGGTGGTCTTCCTCATTAGAGCATGAGCCTTATATTTGGATATTATTTCCCCGTCCATTATCAATGTCTCAACTTGTTACAGGCTAGTCCACTTAAACCAATACATATGCAACATCATCATGAATCAAGATATCGTATCAACTGTGATGCATATACATGTCATTAGTACCATTCATCCACAAGTAACATAAAACACTTGAATCGCATTATTGTTCATACACATCATTAAGGAATTATCAAAGTCTCAATATTGGACGGTGAGTCCAATATACCTATCTTCGGATGGATACAAATCATAGATATGTACTCTCACTACTCTTTTACTTTGTTTTACTCATGATGTAGTTAATTAATCAAACTTTCTTGGATGGCTATTCAGGTGTTCAATCCTCTTCCATATTTTAACCATTAAAGTGATTAATTAAAGGATTATATTCACATTTTTGCTAGTTTTTGTTAACTAACAATTATATTAACAACAATTACTTTATAAAAGTGGTTGATATATTATGATTGATTTTATTTATCACTTTTTCAAATTAGTAATACTTACCTATATCAACTACTTCACAATAGACACATGCATAGTGAAGAAATAATAGATCATTAATAAATGAAAATATATAATTAATTATTTAAATAATAATATACAAAAAATATTAATATAATAATTAGTTGAAAATTGATGTTTTAATGTTTTATTAATGTATTAATTAATAATACTTTATTAATATATTAATACTATAATGTATTATTAATAATACTTTATTAATATATTAATAATTTAATAATAATGTATTATTAATATATTACTTTATATTTTTTGTAGATGCCATGATCTTTACAAAAATTTTGAAATTCTCTTGACACATATTCACCTTCTAGTTCTTAGAACCTTGATCTTGATGTAATAACCACTTCCTTTTTTCACAAGTGATTTGAACTACTGAAAACAACCAAATGCATCACATTTATGTTTTAGGAAATAAATCCATGTCTTTCTTGATAAATCATCAATGAACTATAGATGGTGTTTGCATTGGTCCACAAATATTTGAATTTACTATTTTTAGTGGATCTTTTTCTCTATATGACTTGCCAACTCGAAATGATTCTCCATGCTTCTTTATGAGAATACAACATTCACATATTCTTTCTTGTTTTTCTATTAATGACAAACCTTTTACCATATCCTTTGTGTGTATCAGCTTCAGACCTCCAAAGTTCAAATGACCAAATCTGAAATGGCATAGCCAAGAATCATCATGGACTTCATATTGACATGCTTTTTGCATCTTTGTGCTACTATCTCATTTTTCCTTAGGACTGCGTGAACTACTTTTTCCTTCCTTGAAACTTTGTACACTTTCTGCTATAAATGAAGTGTAAGACTACATATCTTTTGCTTCATTGACAACTTGCATTGTTTTTCGTTTCTTGGCTGGCTTCAATGTCAATGGAAACATTATGTTACTTTTCATTTGAATTCTTGCAATACGCTGATTGCTTGGATATTTATCCATAATCATACAATGATTATCTTCCATATAGATTATGTATCCTTTATCTAACAATTGTCCTGTGCTGATCAAATTATGCTTCACACCAGAAACATAATATACATGAAGCACACGTTTTTGTTATTTTTGTTTGGTTAAAATGTTAATATTGTATTTTTATAAGACAATGACTTAGATATATTTTCCAAGTGTAACTTTAGTTTGGAATGACTTATCCAAACTAGAAAACAACTCAAAGTTTCAGGTCATGTGATTACTTGATCCAGGTGGATATCGGTGGCCACCCAGCTTTTCCAAATGGCTCAAAACAGTTTTCTGGCCATTTTGGCAATTTACTATTTTTAGCAAGTTTTAACTTCCGGGGCCATTTTGAGGATCCAAATGAAGGTTTTTCGAGATAGAGGTTCTCAATGATATAAAAAGGAAAGATTGAGCCCCCAAAATTAATCTTCTCGACAATACCTTTCCAACAAGCTATCACACGCCTAAAACGGAGATCGTATGCAAAAGTTACGACCCCGGGAAGTTGATGTACTCACTTACCCAAACGGGGCCCACATGACTTTTGGCGCTTCATCTCCTAGGGTTAGGTTTTTGGATTTCTAGGACTTTTGGAATTCCCGTTTATTGTAAAAGGGCCTTCAGAGCCTCATTGTAATCATCTTCTTGCGAATGCGAGTAGTCGTCACATCTCTTCTCAGAGATAAGCTGCCACCATTCTAGCGAGTCTTCCACTCTGTATTTTTACAGTCTCTGTACATTGCTTTCATTAATAGAAATCGTGTATTACTGTCTATCTGTGTTTATGGTTGCATCTTCGATACATTTCTATTATATTATTGAATATCTGCGATATCTCTGTTCATTTCTGTATTATATCTCCGATCTCATTTCGTGCCGAAAACAATCCGGATCATTACTATAGCCTAGATCTAGATACCATGTGTCACAAGAAATTTCTTGAGCAACATTGCATTGAACTCGTGAGACTATAGGCATTGTTTCAACGCGCCCCATAAACATAGGATTAGAGGGAGTATTTGTGCTACTCGATTGATCTTGACCTTGCTTGTTCTGATTATATTGTCTCTTCTTGCACTCGTATGCATATTGTCCATACTTTTTACAGTAATGGTACTGAATATTTGATTTATCAAATTTATGATTACTTGAATGACTGCTATTTTGACTTTGACCTCTTCCACTAGTATTTCGGGGATTTTTGTTGTTTCCACCTCTAAAAAAGAATCTTCCTATTTCTCTAGAGTTATCTCTCCCCCTTCCTCTCCCACAACTTATAGATAACTACATGGAAAATGCATTCTGTAATAACATATTTGATCTATTTCGTATGTGTTCATGATTAATAAGGGAGGCTTGCAGTTCATCTAGATTGAACTGACTCAATTCTTTACTCTCTTCCAGAGTCACAACAAGGGTATCAAATTTAGGAGGAAGTCACCTAAGTACCTTCTCAACAACCTTTCTATCCTCTATGGTTTCTCCATGAGACTTAATCTGATTTATCAGGCCAGTAAAATGGGTGTAAAATGAATCTACTGAATCTGTATCTTTCATTGATAGAGTTTCAAAATCTCTTCTAAGAATTCATAGTTTTGAAGCTTGAGTTTGTCCATACCTTGATAAGAGGTTTTTAATATGTCCCATGCCTCCTTGGCTTGCTTTTCTCATGCAAATCTTCAGAGTATTCTCTCATGAATGGCTTGATGTCTTTAAAACATTGTTTTTCCATCCTTCTTCCTTTAATCTTTCAAACCATCATTCTCAACTTGTGTGAGAGCATTATATGTTTCCTAATCTTCTCGTTCCACATAGCCATTCTCGACTATCTCCCATACATATTGACCCTTAAATATTTCCTTTATGGTCGATGACCATAACAAATAATTCTTTCCTATAAAAGTGGGAGGTTCTAGGTTTGAAGTAGAAGCCATATTTCACCTTATGACAGAGTTGTTTCTCTTGAAACTTACTTTGATAAACCTTTCTCAGATCAACCTACTATGATCAACCTCGCTCTCATACGAGATCTTAGATCTACAATGTGCACACAACTTTGCACAATGCAGTTACAACAACTACGTAGTGAAAATCTTTGCCACTAAATCCTCGGGACTTTACCGCGTAGTGGCGAGACTGCTCAAAATACTGTGCGCTGTGATAAAACGCTAAATGAAATAATTTCTTCACAGTGTGCTAATCTTTAACACATAAACTCACAAAACAAAGCATAAGCTAAAAAATAAACAAGAATTTGCCAACACACAAAATGCTTAGATATGATAAAAAATTGGCATTGTGCGTTAATACCGAATACAATAACTAAGACGATCTTCTGCTCCAACTACTTCTGAACAACTTCTGCAACTTACAAAACACACAGAGATTGTACTTTCATACTTCTTTGACTACCTTCAATTGTTGTTGTTGTTGTTGCTCTTCTTATCGACTATTCTCTCTATTATGTGTATTATCGACTACTTACTGACTGAGACTTATATCGATAATGACTGAGACTTCCTTTACAAATTTGAATTACTTCTATATACTTAACAAAGCTCGAGAAAGATGATTATCGACTCAGTAAATAACTCCCTTGCTTGTTGACTAAACTGAATTTAGGTAAACTTAAATCTCACCTACTTGTTGTGGAATGTCAACATCCTTTATATCAATAAGTATGTATTATGGATTGGAATTTTACACAATTAGAACCTAAAAAGTAGTGAATAACACAATAGTATAGAAAATTTTCAATCATAAATATAGAAAGATCTTATTTTTATAATTGTGATTTGCAAAAAACAATTATTTTCTTAATTTTTAATTTTTATTTTTATCTTAATTTTTAATTTTTATTTTTTCAAATAATTTATAAAAAAATATTTTTTAATTTTTATTTTTTGAAATAATTTATAAAAACATACTTTGAAATTTAAGATTTAAAAAATGATGACTAATGAATTTAGAATTTAGGTAAGTATGATTTTAAAAAGTCTATGGCAATCAATCTGCTTAGAATTGAAATATGATCCACATAGAGGTTATTATCAAAGCTACAAAGACATGGTTTAAATTTATTTTTTTTTAAATGCTTTAATATTTAAATTTAGTTTAAACAAAATCCAAATTTAAGAAAGTCTAAATTTAAAAAAAAAAAAATGTTACTCGTATATGAAGTATACACTATCATCTATGGTATTACATAGACTGGTACAATCACATTAAGGTGGTGGATATATGACCATCGGCCATATCAATCACTTATATAATAAATATGAAAAATTAAAATTAGGTTTCAGATTATTATTAGTATGTTAAATTAGGGTTAAAGTTAGGATTTAATCACTTATATAATAAATATGCAAAATTAAAATTAGGTTTCAAATAAATATTAATATTTGAAATTAAAATTAGAGTTAAGATTTCATACTAGATGAATAATTTTACACGGTTTAATATAGGGTTAAAGTTAGGATTTCATATTAGGTGAATAATTTTACAAGGTTTAAAATAGGATTAAACTTAGGATTTCATATTAGGTGAATAATTTTACAAGGTTTAATATGAATATATCAAATAGAGATCAAAATTAAACACATTAAATACATGAAAATGGAAACATTTTTAAGGAAAGCAAACATAAATATTTATTAAAAAAAAAAATTAAGACAAAAGTGAAATTTAAAATCTTCTTTTATTTAAATATAAAAACATAACCAAAAATATATTTATTAATAATAAATATATAATAAAAAAATCTAAATAAACACGAAAATTATGTTTATTAATAATAAATGTATAATAAAAAATAAATAAACTTAATAAGTTTAATAATTTTCAAGAATTTATTATTAAAATTGTTATCCGTCACGTTGATGCTTTCTCTCAAGAGAGAAGAACGTTTTAATGGTAATACATTGTTATTGGAAGGATATGGAAAGCAAACATAAATATTTATTAAAAAAATAAATTTAAAACAGAAGTAAATTTAAAATCTTCTTATTTAAATATAAAAATATAACAAAAAATATGTTTATCAATAATAAATATATAATAAAAAAAATTAAATAAACATAATAACTTTAATGATGGGCCTGTGGAGACGCGCCAAGAGGGGCCATTAATGGTGGACAACCGCACTCATATCCCTGCTAGTTATGAGGGGCCTCACTTCAGTCGGCCTCCATCTTTTGACGGGGACTCTCACGCGCGAGAACTGTTCGGCTAGCCAGAGCCATTAAGCCCTCGGCCTTAATGGCTACAACCACCATTTATGCTCTTATCAACCTTCTCGGCAGCCTTAAGATGCATTTCCAGCTCACAGAGCCGAACAAGAATAGGAGCGCAGGGGAAGTCCCGGCTCTCGTCCTGATTTTCATCATGCCACGAGCTAGAGGAAGACCCCGCAGAGGAGCAGGGTCGTACGGGGCCGACTCTCGGCAGAAAAGGCACAAACGATTCGAGCAAGCTCTGGTTCTTGCTAAGAGGAAGAGACCCACGAAGGCCACAACAGTAGACTCACCCCCCAGAACTTATGTTAAGGAAATTTCGTCGATGGAACTCCCCCACGACTTCTCTGAGAGTCGAATGTTTACGGTTCCAGACAATCAGAACCCCCCGACGTGCATTGCAGTAGAAGCACCACCTCTCTGCCTGCGAGAGGCACATGGTCCTAGCGACGCTCCCAATGAAGAATTCACCACCTGCTTGGTGGAGGAAGAGCTTCCGGAAGGCAACAACGACTTGCAGCCATAGAGAACGCAGCATGCACACCAGGAGACCGATGCTAAGAAAAATTCACCACCCCTGCCACCACTTCTTCACCCGGAGCACCTGAACTTGATCTTCGAGGTCCGCAGCATGGTGGACGACCAAATCTTTAGAGCTGTTCGCGTTAGCCAACGCTTGGACATGCTATATGCAGCTTACTCTAGTGCCACCCCATGGCGACAATGCCCCACCTGCGCTCAGCTCTATGCCATTCCTGTCAGCAGTGGCAAGGAGACGGACGACTGCGAGGACACCGGTTAATAGGTTCTTATGTTCAGCATTGTCTCAAACTCTCTCTCTTTTTGATGTTTATCAAAACTATAGCTCTTCTAGTTAATAGCCCTGTTAGCGTTAGCATAGGCCTTATTAAACTATTGTTGAAACTGGTCATGCACCGTGGTTTCCTTTGGGCAAGGTGGCGAAATGAGATTTTGAATTTGCATGCTATTTTGGATAGGCCAGCTGTCTCGGTTTCCTTCACACACACGCGGTGCAGCTAGCACCTCCATGTCATGGTGTATTTTTTAAGTTTTAATATAATAGGATTTGCTTTTTACTTAAAAAAATAATAATTTTTAGGAATTTACTATTAAAATTGTTTTTTAGGAATTTACTATTAAAATTGTAATGAGTCAGGTTGATTCTTTTTCTTTGTTTTAATGGTAATACATTTTTATTGGAAGAATGATGTTAATCTTGACTTTCTCCTTCAAAGAGACTAGGGACCAGATTTGAAATAGTTCCATGGATTATGACACTACCATACATTAAGATAATGTTTATAATGAGTAATATGAA
>ML778901.1:2424353-2447774 GCA_009831015.1 Picea engelmannii | reverse complement strand
TATATATGAAAATAAATAAAAATAAAATAAATAAAAAGAAAAATAAAGTTAACAATACATACATGAAAGAACAATTGCTAAATAAGTATACAAAGTATAATTATTTTACTATTGAATTTGATAAATTACATTTAAGAAAAAAAAGGAAGTATACAATTTTTTTTTTATGGAAAAGTTCATATGATATTACATATTTGAGAAATTGATCTTAACAAATATATTAATGAAATATAAAAATATATTAAGAAAATCTCTTTTCAAATTTCTGTGTTCATCACAATTTTATTCAACAACTTTATAAACACTATACTAGTCCATGACACACCCAAGAAAAATTTACATCAACACCAATATTTTCACAAATATATTGTAGTTGCAATAGTGAATTCTTCATCCTTAACAAAAAATACAGTGTTGTCAGATATGTGGCACTCAAAGATGATATTTTTGAAATGAATAAAGTATTCCTCCTATTTGACCATCTCATATAGAGCCCAACTAAATTTTATAATTGTATGTTGTCCATAGCCCTCATTCAGAAAAATACAACAATGATTAGATGCAATATGTATAATCAAAACAATATGAATACACATTAAAAGTAAAATATTAACAAAATATTGATAAACACCTTCCCTAATAATAAGTAAAAAACCATTTTCTAATATTTACATTTTTTATAACCAAACTTTTCATAGTGTAAATATTTTCTACAAAATAAAAAATCCCCAAATAAAATCTATTTTTTTTAATTGCTATTAAATTTTGTATAGAAAATATATCTGTAAAATACATGGTAAGAATATAAATAGATTTCAACTTTTAAATGTGTCTGATACAAATGATGATGATGATGATGATGATGATGATGGTGATTAACGTCCACTACCACAAACTATAGTGAAACCCTAATTTAATGTTAGATAAAACCCTTATTTAAAGTATATATTAAACCTTAGTTAAACTATAGATTAATTATCTATTAAATTTAACTTAGATAACTATAAATTAAATAAAATTAAACAATAGATTAAATCTAATTTAAGCTATATATTAAATCTAATTAAATTCAAACTATATATTTAAACCCTAATTTAAATTAAAGATTAAACGCTAAATTCAATTAAATTAGTTTACTAGAAACAAACACTTTTATAAAAAAATATTAATAATATAAAAGTAATATTAATAATATAAAAATAATATTTAATAATATAAAGTAATATCGATTCATATTAATATAAAATTAATATCTTCCTTGGGCCTAATGGTTAACAAAATGTGTAATTAATACAGCTTGAGTGAGCCTAATGGTTAAGAACATGTGTTTCCTTCTAAGAGGTCACAAGTTCAAATCGAAAGGGGGGTAGGGTATGTATATCTCCGTAAACTTTACTAGTCAAATTGCTTGGCAGAGGGGGTCCGTTGTCCCACAAACAAGGGGGTCTCATACACCAATTTGGTGTAGCTTATCTATGACAATATATATATATTATGATTATGACAATGATTAACCTTCACTTAGAACGAATTGGTCTATCGGACCTTAAGAGGATAAGTGATTACATTCAATTCTTTAG
The DNA here is from genome assembly GCA_009831015.1 of Picea engelmannii. NCBI lineage: Eukaryota > Viridiplantae > Streptophyta > Pinopsida > Pinales > Pinaceae > Picea > Picea engelmannii. The sequence continues at coordinate 2,446,194 of ML778901.1, read as the reverse complement.
AATTTGTTTATGTGCTCGAAACACATTAAGAGAAGTTTTCCAACATCACCATACTTTTGTTGAGTTAAGAGGTTAGGAAGGTTGGTAGTGTGATAAATATTTTGAAAATGAGATATAATATGGGTATAGGATGGACAATATAAGAGAAAGTTCTTTTCATCTTCAACCTTCTTAGTGTCACAAATGCCATAGACTCTTTCATCCCATAGCATTTTAGGAATTGACCAACGCCCAGTTTCACTATGGAGCTCAGGAGATTTTTTTTTTTTGTTTGTTAATGTGGCCGAACCCGTTGGCATTGGGATTAACCTGTGGCTTGAGAAACCACAACTCAGGGGCATCTAAGCCGTCAAAATCACCCGGGGATAGCACCTGGCCTGAGGCACACCAACCCTTAACATGGTTGGATTTTTTGTCCCCGCAGGCTTTGAACCGGTGAATTTTCAACACCGAGTGGCTTAACAACATACTCCGTCACCGACTGTCCTACACCTCAGGGACTGCAACTCATGAGAATTTGTTCTCATCTTAGAAATGATTTTTTTTTTTTTTACACTTGGGAAAATAGATAGATAATTTAGATCTTCTAGATTAGGGTTGATTACATCCTTATAATACCTTAGTTTTCTTTTTTCCTCCAACTCTTTATCACACCACACTTTCTCCTTAAATTTTGGTTTCACGATTTTTTTAATAGTATCTTTATTCTACAAAGCGAGGTCTTCCATGATTCCCAAAAATTTATCCAAGACCGGGCATCTTTATGCCATCCTCGCTTGAGTCGATGGTGGTAATGAGTCAATTTTGAAGCAATTTTAGGAAGCGTATTTTTTCCATATTGTTTAACTTGTTGTTATAGATTAGGTATCTAGTCATAGCCATGCTCTTAATTCGGGAGAGACTTGTTTGTAAGAGGAGGATGAAATATATTGTATTTCCTTTAATTTTGAGATTATTGGTTATAAAATTCTTTTGTATTTGCTCTATCTTTCTCAAGGATACAAGAGAGATACTACAACCCTAGACTTCACATCCATAAAGAATAATAGGTGTAACAAGAGTCTCAAACAAGAGTTTCTTCTTATCCCAAATCCAAAGATCAATTGATTTACAATTGTTTTCAAGCCCATAATAACCTTTCCATCCCCCAATAATCATTTTCTCAATGCTATAGTTCCAATTGAGCTTGTGGTGAAAATCAATTCCAAGATATTTGAATCAAGTCACTTCCTCCAAATTGTATTTTTCATATATGAAGGTATCATAAGTGATATTATTGGATTTAATTATCATGACCTTATTCTTATTAGTATTAACAATCATACCCATATCGAAGAAAAAATCCTTCATGATTCTTAGCTGGTTTTCAAAATCATGGGGACTCCTTTCCATAAGAATGATATCATTGGCATAAATAAGAAGATTTATGACTATACTAGTGAGAGTAGGGCCGACACAATTTGCTTTTTCCAAGTAATCTTTTAACTTGTCAATGTATATGCCAAAAAGTGTAGGGGATAAGGGGCAACCTTGTTTGACTCCCATATTGTAGTTAATCTCTTTTGACCAGCCCTCGATGTTTTTAAACTTAGAAATAATGTTCTTATACATTCTTATTGCAACAACCCTCAACTCGAGAGGCAATTTTATATCTTCCAACCTAATCTAAGGGTTCTTCAAAGGATCCATGTCAAAATATTTTCAAAAGTCAACAAAAAACTACAAAAAATAGTTTTAGTATTGTGAAACTCCTATCCAATGATCCTAAAGGTAAGAATATGGTCCATAGTTGAATGATATCTCCTAAACCCCACCTCTCATTTATCTGTTTTACCGTGACTTTCTAGCCAAAGTATAATCTTCCTTTTCAAAACAATTCCATAAAGCTTGGCTAAAACCGTGCTAATCATAATGGTCCTATAATTAAAGCGAATGTTTCTATCCTCATTTTTTTAAATAAGAACAATCATGCTTTGCGTCAAAGGTTTAGGGAAGCCCTACTTGACTACTAAATTGAAGAGCTTGTGTATGTGAGGGATAAAGATAGGCCCTCCAATTTTAAAAAGTTCAGCTTGGTAGCCTTCAATGTTCTCATCTTTTCCATTTGCAAGCCACTTCACCTCAAACTCTATGTGATCTAAAGAAAAAACGTATTCCTTTGTAGGGACAACATGAATGGTTTCCATGGCATTAGTGAACTCCTAAAGAATTTTAATGTAGGAATTCATTAATAATAATATTAATAATATTAATATTAAAAAAATAATAATTAATATTCTTTTATATTAAATACACTATTTTAATTTGATATTAAAATTAAATAAAGTGGAAATTATAAAGTGGTTGTTGCTAATTGAGATTGTGTTCTCCATCAACCAATTTTAATCCAGTTTAATTAAATTAATTAAATTAAATTCAACTATAGATTAAATGTAGTTAAATTTAAACTATATATTTAAACCCTATTTTAAATTAAATATTAAACCCTAATAAAAAAATAAATTAAATTTAATCTATAGATTATATTTAACTTAATTAAAACTATAGATTTAATTTAAAATATATATTAACTAAAGATTAAATTTAACTTAGAGTTTAACTATAAGCTAAATTAAAAAATTTAAACTATATATTTAAACCATAATTGAAATTAATGAATAAATCCTAATTAAACTATAAATTAAATTTAACCCTAATTTAAATTATAGATTAAACCCTAATATAAACTATAAATTAAATTTAAACTATATATTATTTAAAGATTAAATTTAACTTAGAGTTTGACTATAAATTAAATTAAAAAAATTAAACTATATATTAAAACCCTAATTTAAATTAAAGATTCAACTCTTATTGAACTATATATTAAATTTATCCCTAATTTAAATTATATCTAATATCCATATGATTAAATATAATTTTAATTAGGATTTATCTATAGTTTAAACCATTAACTATATATTAAACCCTAGTTTAACTATATATTTAATTTAATTTAACTATAGCTCCAAATTAAAGTAGGGTTTAACTATATTTAAATTAATGTTTAATCTATACTTAATGTATAGTGAAACCCTTGTATTTAGATTTATCTAAAGATTAAACCCTAATTTAAAGTATATATTAAACCTTAATTAAACTATAACTTAACTATAGATTAAATTCAATTTGGAGTTTAACTATAAATTAAATTAAATTAAACTATAAAGTAAATCTAATTTGAACTATTGATTAAAGATAATTAAATTTAAATTATATATTTAAACTCTAATTTAAATTGAAGATTAAATCCTAATTAAAATATAAATTACATTAAACTCTAATTATAAATTAAACACTACTTTAAAATAAACATTAAATTTAACCCTACTTTAAACTATAGATTATAAATTAAACCTTAAAACTCTTAGGATCTACTTTTTAGAAGGTTTTGTTAGAATTGTTGAGGTTTTAGTTTCATTGTAACTATAGCCATTCTCTTTGTCAAAACATTTTTTTTTTTTTTAACTAAAATGGGTATGGATTTTTATTAATAGGGAACTCCAACTCGCCACAACCTTACAACCTTCAGTACAGGACTTCTACATTTTCCTATTACAAGATGTTGTCTTTTTCAAGGGATACCAATTTTTACTGGATCTCCATCATTTATGCTGAGGTCTCCTTGGGCCAAGAGACAACCTTTGTTGGCATATTTGTCTGCTTCTTTGTTTGATTCTCTAAGAATATGATAGCATTTGAAGGAGGTGAATTCTTGTAGGATATATCTCAGCCTTTGCAGATTCTTGTTTAAGCCAATGTCATTAAACCGACCTTTCGAATGTATCATTTTGATCAGGATTTTAGAGTCGCCAAATGCTTGCAGCTTCTGGTGTCCTCTTTCTTTGGCTATATGGTAGAATTTTATCAAACTCAAGATTTCTTCTTGATTGTTGGTTCGCTGTCCTAGTTCCCAGTTAAAGGTTTCTTTTTTGCTCCCATCAAAAGAGTATATAAGTCCTCCAGCTCCCGCTATCCCAGGGTTTCCCTTGGAGTCGCCATCAAAGAAAGTTGTAGTTATTCCTTGCTTCCTCCACCAACTCTGGAATGTTTCATCCTTATCTCTTAGCCTCCACTTAGGATTGATATGGGGTTTTTTGATGTTGTGGATCCGTTGGGTAAACACAAAGGTATCGAGCCAACTCTTTTCCTCCTGCTGCAACGAAGAATCAACTTTGAGGTTTTGAGAGTTCAAAGTTTCTAGGTGAAGGCCTTTTGCTTTTGCTGCTACCATATTGGGGGTCCATGCTACATTGTTGAATGTCTGCTCATTTCTAGAAAGTCATAGCTTCCAACACACAAATTTGGGGATGGTGATCTAGACTTTGGCCCATAAGTAGTTGATTGAGAGCAAAGGGTATCGATCCTTCCATGTAGAGAATAAGTCTACTATTGAAATTTTAGTGGGGGTAGCAACCTTGAGACCATGGAGTATGAGAATCCATACTTTATTTGCAAATATACAGTCTACAAACAAATGATCCATGGTTTCCATGGCTTCTTTACATAATGAGCATCTATGCGGACCAACGATATTTATTTTCATTACATTTTCACCAGTCAGAATCTTTTTATGCATTGATGTCTAGAAGAAGAAGTTTACTTTGGGTAGTGTCGTTGAATCCCATACCTCCATCCAAACTCTTGCAGGGAGGGTTCTGTCTCTCTGTGGTTGTAGCAGTTCATAGCCTTTGGTTGAGGAGTATATTCCTGAAGGTCCCCAGCCCCATTTATCATCTTCTAACTTGTGCACTGGAGCTGCATCATGTAGGTCCTCTTTAAGCATTGTTGTTTGCTGAAGGAGATGATCTGGTACATTGTTGAAGTTCCAATCTATCCAGAAACCAATGTCGTCCTATTTCGAAATGTCGTAAATGCTTTTTTCTCTTCTGTTTTCTAGAAACTCGCAGAGTTCATGCAGGTTGGAATTTGATGCTAAAGGCGGATGCCCCATTATCCGATCTGTCCACAGTTTTACATGCTTACTGTTTCTTGGGATGTGGTATAGTTTGATCATGAAAAATCAAATTACTTTGATACAGAGTTTCCATAACAGCGTGCTCCTCCTGCTATTGGCTTTCTGTAGATTTCTAATATTTTCATTCGGTATATATTTATGCCTCAACGTTTTGCTAATGGGATGATTGGGATCGTTGTGAAGCTTTGACAATATCTTACAGCCCAATGTCGTGTTGGCGAGATCTGGATCTGTAATTTGAAGACTGCCTTCTCTCAGAGTTGTCTTTGCTATCTCACATTTGACCAAGTGAAATTTACGCTGGTTCCCTTTTCCACCGTGCCACAAAAAATCTCTCATGATTTTGTTGATTTTCCTTGAAATCGACTTTGGTGCCATGAGGTAGGACGCTTTGTAGATCGGCGAGATGAAAGAACATATTTTATTAGGATTAATTTGCCTCCATGAGTTAGCCATTGACCTCCCTATGCAACGATTTTGCCTTTGATTTTTGTTAATATTCCTTCCCACAGATTGACTCTGTTTGTGCCCAGTGTTAATGGCAGCCCAAGATAATTAATCTTGTCCCATTTTGAATATCCATTGAACCCCAGATTGTGAGCTATTTTTTGAGTTTCATCCTCTTCTTCATTCCAACTATAGACAATGCTTTTCCTTTCACTTATCAGTGCTCCGGATGCTTTGCAGTAGGCTTGAAGAGTGTCTTTAAATGCATAGGCTATTCTATTAGAAGCTCCTCCCAACATAAGGGAATCATCTGCAAATAGGGAATGATTTATTTGTTTAAGATTCTTCATTATTCTCAAACCTGGGGCAACTCCTACTATCCTTTCCTACTCCAGCTTTTTGCTAAGCGTGTCTGCCATTAAAATGTATAGAAATGGAGAGAGGGGCATTCTTTCCTCAACCCCTTCGAGGTTTTGAAGAAATCAGCTGGCCTCCCATTTACGAAAGGGGCTATCCAAGGGTTGTTGGTGCAGGATTTAATAAAATTTACAAACTCTTTCTCAAATTCAAAGGAGAGGAGAACTTGATATAGGAAGGACAACTTTACTCCATCGAAGGCGTTGGCCAGGTCTAACTTGATCAACATTCCTTTCTCTTTTCTGAGGTTACTGGAATGGATGGCTTCCTGGACTTGAATTACATTGTCCAGAATGTGTCTCCCTTTGATGAAGCTGCCTTAAGTATCTGAGATGAGTTTTCCCAACAATGGATTTATTCTATTTGCAAGGAGTTTGTCATACGAGACGGGGTTTGCTTCTTTCAGGATTAATGCAAGGAAAGTTGAATTGGTACTACCACCAAATTTTTCTTTCTGTTGGAATCCTTTTATCATTCTAGTAAGATTTGATTTGTTTATATCCCAACATATCCAGTAAAAATGAATGGTAAACCCATTTGGCCTGGGGGCTTTGTCAGAGTCCATGGACTAGATGATTTTGCTGATTTCTTCTTCATTGGTTTGCCTCAACTTTGTTGTGTTGTCCTCTTTAGTGAAAAGTGCCAGAATGTTCTTGAGGAATTCCTTATTGCCTTCTTCACTGTCATCATTCTCTTTGCTGTAAAGTTGGTGGAAATGTAAAGAAACAACAACTTTTATTTGATCTATTCCTTTGCAAAGCCTCCCATCAGTGGTTGAAATCTCTGTGATGTGATTCCTGGAGAGACGAGCTCTACATTGTCGATGGAAGTAGGTTGTATTTCTATCTCCAACTTCCAGCCAAAGACTATGGGACTTTAATCTCCAATAATCTTCTTCATTTCTGAAGGAGCGGAATGTTTTACATTGGGCTACTTCCTCCTTTTCCAATTCACTCTACAGATTTTCCAGTTGTTGCACTGACTCCTTTCTTTGGATATTGGGAGTGTTTTTTGGGAGTTTGCTCCATTCCTTGAGGGTGTTTTTTGTTATTTTTAATTGTTGTTCCCATACATAGTTGGGATAGCTAGTGACTGAGGTGGACCATGCCAGTCACATTGTCTTTTCAAAACCACTCTTTCCATTCCATAGTGGAATGAATCTAAATGGGATTGGACCCATATTCTCTTCCTCCTCTAGTAATAACATGATGGGTTTGTGGTCCGAGGTGATCTTGGGAAGAATGGTTGAGGAGGTAAGCCTCCTTTCTGACAACATAGTGATTTGGACCAAGAACCTTTCCAATCTGGTGGATATGAGATCTTCCCCTGTCCTATTATTGGTCCAGGTGTAAACCCCTTTTCTTGGTTTAAAGTCCATTAGGTCACATTGTTGTATCATGTCTTCTACTACATATATCATTTGATCCTTGTTTTTCCTACCTCCTCTCTTTTCTTTTTCATTCATCACTAGATTAAGGTCTCCAACAATGATTATATTGTTTAGGGAGTTCAGTTCTAGAAACTCATTTAATGTTTTCCAACAATCTTTCTTTTCAGAATACAATACCAGTACATATAAATTGAATAATGCAATGGTTAACTTACTTGCTATGTGCTTCAACTCTGTGAAACTCCAGTCTTGTGTATTGTAGGAGTTGATGAGCCTAAACTGATCTTCCTTCCACAAGGTTGTTATTCCTCCGGAAGAGCCCCTTGTGCTTATTTCTTTTCCTGAATTCTTCTGCCATTTATTTTTGCTGATCTCTAGAAGGGCTTCCCCTTCAATTTTTGTCTCTTGGAGCATGAGGATGTCTGTTGATTCTACTTTCATTAGGTCCTTGACCGCTTCAATTTTTGACGGGTTCCCCAAACCTCTCCAGTTCCAAGAGACGATTCTCATTAGTTACTATTGGGGGTGGTTGGGCCTCCTCCTTTTGGGGGCCTTGTCCTTGTGTTTCTACCAATTGACATTTATATAGTAGGTTGACTTCCTTGGGTCTTTTGTCTTTCTGCTTCTTCCTCCCTTGCTTCTCTGTGATACTTTCTTCCTGCTCTTTTGGCAGGCCTTTCTAGGATCTCATCCTCTAAGGAGCTTGGTAATTCTAGTACTTTCTTTCTGGCTATGTCGGCGTATGAGGGAGAGGAGGCTACTTCCAGGGTTCCCTCCATTTGCCCTTGTTCCTCTGTGCCTTTCCCGTTTGGGGAGAGTTTTGATTGTTCCCTGCTATCCATATTTGTTTCTGGTTCTTCTATGGCCTTGCTGGGCTCTGCATTTTGAGATATTGATATCGACATGGGATTAGAGGTCCCGTCTTTTTATTCTTGCCCAGATTGCCTAAGGTTTCTTTCATTTGTTATTCCTTTACTTCTAGGTTTTGTTGTCCCTGCTTTCTGCACTGTGATCCATTGTTCTTCTTTCACATTCTCACTCTCTTCTATGTTCTTTTTTTTGCAGTGTCTTGCGAAATGGCCGTAGCCATGGCAGTGTCGGCATTTGAAGGGTAACTGCTCATAATATAACTCCTTTATATGCATCAAATCTTCAGAAGTTAGTTTGATTGCCTATGGTAACCCTACTTCCAAATCAACCTCCACACAGATCCGTGCACATGAGTACTGGTCTTTTCACACTACTTGGTCTATATACCTTCCAAGCGTATTGCCGATAGCATGCAGTGATTTTTTATTCCAGCAATGTAATGGGAGATGTGGTAGGTGGACCCAAATTGGAATGGAGAACGACACATCCTGGGCTGGATCGAAGCCAGGGATCCATTTGTTCAAATATAAACCCTGAGGCCCCATGAAGTATGGTTCATTTCTGAATATGAGGTTTTTGTCCTCAAATCTTTCGAACACGAATACAAAAAATCCTTTCCCTACAAAGTGACTCTTGATTCCTTCTGAGATGAGTGGCATCTAGTTCCTCTGCACCCAAGCTTTAACGGATTTGGGAGAGGGAAAGAGCCCGGAAAACTGCCAGATGAGCCCTCTATCTGCGAGATTGACTATCGATATGCATGTTTCTTCTATTGGAAATTCCACGATTGGGATGCAGTCCAACTTCTTTACAGATTTCTACTGTGTTGCGGACAACGGTTTTTTGGAGGCTCTAGCAACAAGCTTCCTGATATATTCGAGTTCTGGCAAGGGGGGTGAAGGAGCGGTGCCCCCGCTATCATCCATGGATGAGAAGATTATTGTGATAAGATGTTTTCTTTTAATAATCTATGGCTTGCTAAAATTTGCATCTAGTTAGAAGTTGCGGTGTCATGCTCATGTTCATTTCTTTTCATTTTTTTTTAATGGAAACTAACACATCCAAAGAGTTTGAATGTGTGGAAATTAGCATATCCTAATACTTTTCATTTTTTAGGTAGGAAAGAGGTTTCCTATGCCACAGACTTAGTTTGCAATCTTCTTAAAACTTCCATCGAGTTCTTGAGAAGATTGGGATAATCGATATTTTAGATCTTGTAGAAGGTCATGACAATTAATATTTTGGAGAGATGAATGAATTCTTAACTTTTGGAATATTTGTAAATACCTTGTCGTTACGAATACATGCGATATAAAAAACAACAATGACTCAACATACTAGTACATCATGCAACTGGACGAAACATGTGATAATCAATAGACAGATAAAAATGACTACTCGCCCGACACAAGCATGACAACGCCTACAAGCTAAAGGTCAACATCAACAAACCCGACACAATGACTTCGATGACCAGTAACTAAAAACCTCTAAGGCATGCAAAACAAACACATTATGGTGTTACAAAACCAAGTACCAACATCAATTATAATGAACAATACGCCCACATCGGGAAGCACAAGACTCTGTCCATCTTATCATTCACATCTATAGATCAGGGCATGCAATGGTCGCCTCATCAGGAATAATGTCGTCACACGACGATAGGCATGACCGTAACCATGGTGCAAAATAACATATCTAAACCTCAAACCCAAGATAACTCTAACGCGCTAGGAGACCGAATTAATTTTCAAAAATATAGAAGACTATCAAAGCACCCAATCGACAAGTCAACAAGATGCAAGGGAAAACTGACTACTAAACAATCATACATCACAATAAATTCTGAAACAATCCTACATCAACATGGTTAATGATGCCAAGGAATCTAATATTTAACCATTATACCTCACATTAATCCCTTGAATCCACATGAGTCATACATTCCTTAAACTAATCTTTCTTTACCATTTATGGAATAACTACTTTTTTTTTTTTTCATTAAAAGGTGAACTACTATATGCAGTTAACATAATCAATATTAATACTAGTGTAATGAGGAATGTAATGATGAATTACACCATGTTCGCATAGTAAGAAGTATATTCTCTTATAAGTACTAGTTATTCCATGGTGACGCTTGACTACATCAATCTATACACATTAAAAAAAGTTATTATCAAACAAAAAGTTCATTAAAAATTACATCAATATAAAAATTGTTCTCTATTTAAAAATTAGCTTCTTTTAAATATATGTTGTTTCTCTCTATTAAATGTATGATATCACTGTGTAGTAAATACATGTTATTACTGTCTATGAAATATACGATATGGTTGTCTATTAAATGTATGATATCGCTTTCTAGTAACTACATAATATTGCCGGGTTAATATGATATCGTTGTGTAAATATAAAATATGAAATATCAAAATTGATGTCTATAAAACTTATTGTCTATAAAATATAAAAATTTGTTGTCTATAAAAATTATGTTTATTAAATATACGTTGTCAACAACAATAACGTTGTCTATTAGTATATGATATCACATACTTAAATATGAAATCATTGTGTAAATATCAATAAGATCCATAACTATATGATATCGTTGTGTATGTATCATTGGGTAAAGAACATTTAGTGTCTACAATATTAAATTACTATCGATGTTATTGCTATCCATGATATTAAATCGCTATTCATGATATTGCTATCCCTAATATTAAATCACTATCCATAATATTGTTGTTAGATAATTAAGATTTTGTGTCATACAATCGTTCTCATACAATAAATATGATGTTGCTATCCATGATATGGGTATTGTTTTTAATACAAGCGTTGTCATATAGTATATAAAATCATTATCTAATAATAAATTTTTTGTCTAGTAATACTCATTGTCAACAAAGTGAATATCGTTGTCCATTAATGAAGCTATGTTTAACAATGATATCGTTGTCCAAATATATATAGATCATTGTGAGTCAATCATTATTACTAAAAAGGAAAATCATTGTCATACAGAGCATACAACAAAACCATTACAAAAACAACAATTACAAAGTCACAAAAAACGCAACCATTACACAGTCATAAACCACAACTATTGCACAGTCATAAAACACAACTATTACACAGTCCCAAACACAACCATTACACATTCATAACACAACTATAAATTCATTTTCATTCAATGTATAAACGTTGTCTATTAATATTACTGTCATCGATATTATAAGCACCCGAGCAACAAGTAAAAACGATTTTGGGTAAAAACGAATTGGTTAAAACAAATTTGGGTAAAAATGAATTCTTCAGACACTAATCCTTCAGAGATTAATCATTCAAAGGTTAATCATTCAGCATTAATCTCAGTCAAAACCCAGATATGGTGATTCAAAACTCAGAGGTTTATCACTCACCAAAGCAGAGTTTTATCACTCCAAATGTAGGCAAAGAGTTATCAATCAAACACAGGGATTTGTCATTCAAACTCAGAGGTTTATCATTCACAAATGCAGAGTTTTGTTAATAAAATATGTAGGAAAATATTAATCAATCAACATAGGGATTTGTCATTACAACTCATAGGTTTATCATTCACGAACGCAGAGTTTTGTCAATAAAAAACACATGCAAAGATTAATCAATAAACGTAGGGAATCAACACAAATCTGAGAATCAACAAAGATAAATGAAGGATGGTGGATTGGAGAGAATAAACACCCAGGAGAGAATTCCTTGTTGGGCAGAGAATGATCCTACAATTATTATCCATGCACACGAAAGCAGGGCATTTGAATCTAAGTCTTTAAACAACAAAGTGACGATCGTCAATTCGGCTCTTGGTCGACTACTCAGGAATAGACTAATAACTTAAAGGATCACAGAACATAGGACAAAAACACAATCTGCATCCAAAATTTCTCCTTGGAGAAGAAAATAATGAAATAAAAGCACAATTAAAGAATACGGAAAATGTAGGCACGAGATACAATAACGTAGGCAAGGTTTGAGTCTCGGGCTCATTCTCGCCACACACAAAGAGAAAACAACTCATAAATAAAGGATACAATCAATAACAAGGGTTCTTACTGAATAAACCAAGTAACAAGGGGATTACAAGTACCATAGGAATGCATGTACAAGAAATCTCAAGACAATGACGTAAATAAACATGTGTAAATTAAATTTCATTTCAAGTAACAACTTTAACAGACGTACCTTAGCCAAGTGTGAATGCTCCCAGGTCATTGTCCCATGCACACTCCGTCTATCTCCCGCTTTCCTACCGATGTGACCTCACCGGTACCTCCCAGCCAACGCTATGGGTACTCTTCTTGCCCCTGAGCCCCCGAAGCCACAAAGGGGCCATGCACACAATACCCGAGAATGCACAAGGTCGAGCTACCACTCGTTACCCAAGATGGGTATCCCAACTCCCATGAGATAAAGTTCAATCAATATAAAATTTTCGCAGCGTAACGTTACGCAAGCCAAATTATGATCCGTACTCCTACTTCACCATCTATTTTATAGAGTTTCCTAGTAATTAGTTTCCCAAAATTCTCATTAGATTCTTCTTTCATTAAATTAATTAGGAAAAACCTCCCATGTACACATTTCACCCAATCTCCTAGTTGCACCAGAAAATCAATTTTATTAATTAAATAAATATTCTTATTTCCTTCACCCACCTAAAAGCGTTCCTAAAAATACTCCTCGGTGTCCGAATATTCCCTTACAATTCTTAAATGACTTACGCCTTACTTAATTCCTACTTGAGTTTATAAATAGAAATTTCCCAAGGCTATATTCCTTACTAAGTTAGACATTCAACTTTTTCTTTAAGTTCCCTTTTTTTTTTAAGTTTCACGCTTTCTTTAAGTTTCCTTTTCTTTTAAGTTTCCCCTTTTAATAACTAGGTTCAGAATTAGTTGTTTAGATAAACAACCATTTACTCTTTTATGAATTCAATCCTCCATTATAATTTCTCCTTTTCTTTATATATTTTAATAATTAAAGTTTGAATTTCTCTTATTAGTTATATAAGAACCTTTAGTGAATTGAAATTTTATAAAAATAATCTTAGTGAATTAAAGTTTTATAAAAGAACCTTAGTCAATTGAAAATTTCACTTTAATCCATTTATACATCTAATTAGTTGTTTTTTCTTTTGTTCTAAGGTTCTACTCATACCTAGGTTTTTAATTCAATATGCTTGGCGACAATTCTTAAGGGAAAAAATAGTCATTAAACTTTGCTTATCACATCATTAATTTTAAGGCCGACTAGTTTTATTCACTTACTAATTAAAATCGCGACGTGCCCTTTAGGATACACGACCTTCTCCAAGGGTGCCACTCGCCTCCTTTCGTTTTCTTTGCATGACGTTGCCTTCAAGACGCACTACGTGCTCGAATTGTGCCACTCCCCTCTTGACTGAATTTGGTAGATGTCAAACCACTGGAGTCAATACTTCTCAAAGTGATCTTGTGGGAGACTAAGGGCCTCTAAGGAATAATGCCCCTTCCTTATTGTGTGCCCCTTAGAATCATCGTGAGTGACTGTCACAGTCTTCCCTCATGACATCGTGGGTCTTATCGAACTAGGTTGATATTCCCAATAAGACGATCTACAAGAGAAGGTGACCATGCAAGCCATAGATCGACTTCTGACCAAAACTCTCCTCAAGGGTGAAAATCTGAATAGGGTGTAACATCCCGCTCTGGCGCACTTACAAAACTTATTCTTTGAGGACACTTGCTCGCAAGTGATCTGGACTTTTCTGATATTAATACATTTATGCTTGATTATGATGTGTTCTGATANATGTAGACAAGTGCTGTTGACTCAGTTTCATTGAGTGTGCAGGGTTTCGGACCTTGAGGATGCAGAGGCATCGGTGGAACCCCCTTGGACTCCGGATTGAGTTAGGGAGTGGGCTATTTGGGTTGATTCATTTACGGTGATATTGCTTTGTTTTGATGATATGATATTGATTTTATAATATGTTGTTGACATGTTCTGACATGATGGTTGATGATGCAGGCTAACGATAGCTTACCGACCAGACTCACATATGGAGTAAAGGGGCCACACATGATTTCCAGAGAGGTTGAGGGAGAGGTGTGGACAACAGCCCTGCCACAGCCTACTAGCACTCCCGTCATGGCTCGAACTATAGGTTAACGATTACCTAGTTCGAGAGGATCCACGATGCCGTGAGGGCAGACTGCGACAGTCGCTCATGATGATTCTAAGGGGCACGCAATAAGGCGGGGGCCTTATTCCATAGAGCCCGTAGTCTCCCGCAAGTTTACCTGGCGGAGTGTTGAATCCAGGGGTTATATATGTCTACCAAATAGTCAAGTTGGCGAGTGGCACCCTTGGAGCACGTGGTGCATCCTGAATGGAACGTCGCACAAAAGAAACACATGTTGGCGAGTGGCACCCTTGGAGCACGTGGTGCATCCTGAATGGAACGTCGCACAAAAGAAACACATGTTGGCGAGTGGCACCCTTGGAGCACGTGGTGCATCCTGAAGGGCACGTCGTGCAACAGAAGCAAACGAGGCGGGTGGCACCCTTGGAGCACGTAGTGCATCCTGAAGGGCACGTCGCATTGATGAGGATGATGAGACAACCTAGATGACCCTAAGACCCTAACGCTTTAAGAATTTCTCAAAATGACTCCCCTAATGAATTGTCGCCCAGTTCAATCTAAACCTAAATTTAAAACATCTCAAAGATAAAATTTTGATAAGCCCTAAGAAAAGATCCTACAAAAATAAACATAAGGGCGTAAATTAAAACCCTCCTATGTGTTAGTTAAAGTCTTCTTAAACTAAGGGGGGGTAAAGTAATGAGGGGGGATAAATTAATTGAAACCCATGGTTTTTAAATTTTAAAGAAGAATTAAAATTATTAAAGTGTGGGAGTATAAAAATTTAGGATTTTAAAAATATAATGAAAAGGTCAATAAGTGCATTTATCTTATTGGGTTTTAGAAAAAAAAAAGGGGGGAAAGGAACAATTAATAGAAATAAGGAAACTTGTATTAAAGGAAACTTAATAATGGAAAGTATGAGACATAGGGTAAAAAGCGAAAAGGAATCAACATTTAAGGAGTTACTAAGAATCAAAAACTTCATTTTAGGAAAGTTATTAAAAGCATGAGAGGGGATCTAGGAACCCTAGGAGTAATTTTAGGAGCGACTTTAGGGGGGGTGAGGGAAATGAGTCTTTTATTTAAATTAAAGAAATTAATTTGGAGAAACATGGGGGATGAGTGACACTTGGACGATAGAGAATTTTTATGAGGATTGTCATTAAAAATTTAATTAATAATGATTTAGGAAAGTAGGTGGGTCTCAAATTTCTATAAAAGAAGGGGAAAAGAAGGAAGAAGGGGATGAACAGTGAGCGTAACGTTACGCAACCGGATTGTGGCTTGACTGTTTTCTTGTGAGGAGTTGGGAAATTCTCAGCTGTACTAGAGTGGTAGCTCAGCCTTGGAGGCGAGTTCAGAAGCTAGTCTTATCTCTGGATCTTGTGTGGCCCTTTTGTGGCTCGGGGGGCTAAGGGGGAAGCAGAGTACCCCTAGCAATTGGCTGGGAGGTACCGGTGAGGTCACTACGGTCGTCCAGCGGGAGCGGCACGGAGCTCGGGACGCGGCACGGAGCGCGGTACATCTTCCGAAGCGGGCGTAAGGCAACGATATGATCTTAAATTGGTGAAGTAGAATGCATTTTTATATTCCGCAATTTAAATATTATTATGGACTGTAATGTTTATTTTTCTCGTGAAATTAATGACACCATCCGGCAGAAATTTTACCCATCCTTGGGCAGAGGGTTAGCCATTTACTTGCCGACGAATTCTCTCCTTTTCTTGGCAGCAATTTCGCTCATGTTAACACTCAGCTTTTGGTTTTAAAAAGGAAAACTTAGCGGCTTAAACGAATTGTTTTAACCCGCGATTGATTGAATGCCTAAAGAGTTTTGTGAACTTTCTCTGGGATTTATATTATGGATGGCACTTTTAGTGATGATGGGCGTTCCTTTTTTGATCTGCGTTTTATATATTCGCTAGAGTTCTGAAATTTAACCCCAACAATGAAATCGGCATGTGTTAGGAAATGCTAATTGGAAATCATTTTATAACTTATGGGCATCCCGTTTTGTATCTTCTGACAATCATTTTTTTTTTCTTATTGTCATCTTAAACAACGCTCCATTACTTGATAAGTAAGCCATCTCTGTGATGTGTTTAGCCCTGATATTACCATGGACCCATCTCCACTACTCTGATAAGTAGAACATCTCTACGAGAGTGTGCACCCAACTTATCACGGCCCAACAAACTCACCACATTACTTAAAAAGGGTAGGCATCGTTTCTCTGACCCATGAAAGGTTATTTTCCTGTACAACTTTTTTTTTTTACATGATCGATGTAGGAAATTTACAACTATTGTCCTTTGTTATATACAGCCAGGCCACATGCAGATTTACTGTTCAACAGCTTTCTCGTGAAGATGGCCTGAAATCATGAACTGTATGTAAAATAATATGTATCACAAGGTTTAAACTATTAGCCAACATTCCCAAATCTCCAACAGGAAAAACTGTTATTGGCTTCTTCTTCTTCATCGAATTACCCTCGAGTAAAAACAATAGGTACACCTCAAACACAGAAACATATGTATTCACTGTCTTTGTCTTCGATGTCTCACTGTCAAAACAATCGATTTTGAGCCAAATTACCAGCAAGTAATGGTGCAAATCATTGGAGAAAAGAGTAATGTTGAAATTCTGATATTGTGTATTTACCACAGCCAAGCTAATTCCATTCTTGGTACTTCTGAAGCACGCACGTAGTCAGCACATCGCATCTCAAAATGATATGTTTCTTCATTTTCACCAGCATCATCAATACTCCTTCTACAGGCGCAATAGCGAGCATTACAAAATGTACAAGCCCGATACTCTCCCTTCCTAGGCAAGTCTAGCCTGGTGCTCGCGAGATTTATTCTCTCTGTCAGCACCAAATCTGATGTCAGCGCGGTTATCCTGTCGCGGCTTTAGAACAGCGTGTCAACCTTTACCACCCCTTCTCCCTTGGAAGATTAATTCGCTACACGACCTGTACGCCTGGCTCATTCCAGTTGTGGCGCAGTCAGACCCCCCCCCGTGACAAGAACTTGACAGACTCGCAGAGCACCAGGTCTGCAATCCGGATTTTATGCAAGTTGACTAGTAGCGTCATACTCGGACCGTGTATGGCTCATTGTTAATTAGAGCATGGTTTTAACATTATGATTCTATTATGACTGTCGTCGTATTCTAAAATGAGCCTGATACTAATATTATGATTCCTTTAGCGTTTAATAGTTGGTATTGATAATAACGTTAACAGTATGGTTCCAATGTTATCGATTAATATCATGGTTTTGTATTGCCGTTTCAATATTCGGGTTTAATGCTGTCGGTTAATGTTGTGGTTATATTATCGTTAATATTGGGTTTTAACTTTATCATTTAGTATTATGGGTTGAACAATTCCGTTCAATATTATGGTTTTAATCTGCTCTTAAAAGTTTTGGTTTAATAATGCGATTTTATTATACATATATGGTTCTAGGATCGCTATAATATTGGTTTTAGTATGATGGCTGTAATATTATGATTTAATATTGTGGTTTAACATTAAGTGCTTAATAATATGGTTTAATATTCAGTGGTTAATTATTGTGGTTTAACATTGCAGTTTATTGTTTTGGTTTTAATATTTCGTTTTAATACTATGGTTCGGTTAGAATGGTCGTTATGGTAATGAATGCTAAGATAATGTCATGGCAAGTAGGTGAATTAAATCAACTTAGGTACAGTTGCCTTTGTGTTATATTGTTTTAACGGAATAGTTATGGTTTCCTTCCCATAGATCTAGATATTAAATATTCTATTAAAGGTAAGGTAGTGTAATATAATGTGATGTTAATGAAAAGTAATTTAATGAAATGCAATGTATGGTAATGATTGGTAAGGTAAATGTTAGTGGGCTCATCATTATGGTAATGATATCGTTGTTAAACTATTGTGGTTAACAGAGTAATGCAAGGTGAGTGTGACTATTGCCTTGTCCTTGAACTAAGCACTTTGGGAATATATGACTTAATCCTGGGGATTTGAGATTTATTTGGATTACCTTATGTTTATTGTACTCGTTGATTTCTGAAATTTTAACTGGAGTAAATGGTCCGTAATTAATCATAGTGGAGTCATTGACGATGCCTTGTCTTAATGTCAGGTGGTCGTTGTCTAGGTCCATCTGACTTGCGTCTCCCGTAGAGGTTGGGTTGTCCTTGACTGGTAGTACTTGGTTGGCTAGCATGGCTTGGTCTGCTTGTGTCGGGTGGGATATAGACACCTCCATGTAAGCAGTATATATGTCTGTGTGTGTGATGTTCTGTGTATAGAATCCAGTGCCGTATCAAGAGTCTCGGGCCCTTTAAAGGCAGGGTTTCCACTCTTGCGACACACCTGACGTAGGTTACTAGTTTCTGCCTGAGCAGTCGGCCAGGAGCCTGTCTAATCTTCTTTCGAGAAGACATAAGACTAAAAGCCCTACTTTTCTGTGCAGAAATAGTAAACTCTACTATTGGATTCTTCCATCTGTGACTGTACTGTACTTAACACCTGGTGTCGTTTTCTGCTTACAACTGCTAGTTGTATGCCTTATGTCTAGGGGCATTTATTGCTTGTTGTCATGGCAATATGTCAGGGTCGTCGTGTTGTGTTTCTCTTGCTTGCGTCTCGTTCTAGGTCGGGTTACTAGTTTCTGCCTGAGCAGTCGGCCAGGAGCCTGTCTAATCTTCTTTCGAGAAGACATAAGACTAAACGCCCTGCTTTCCTGTGCAGAAATAGTAATCCTAACACCATGGATTCTTCCCTCTGTGTTTTTACTATGCACCACAGTATGTCTTAATGTTTGTGTTGTGCACCTTATGCCTATGGTCATATATTGTTGCAGTTACTTGATGAGTGCCATCAGTCTTCTTGTGCTGAACATCGTGGTTACATCTTGTTGGTTGTCGAGTGGCGACGTAGAGTCAAGTGTGCTTGTTACTTCTACATGCGCGCACACACCTTAACAATTTTTTTTTTTTTCACCTGTTCTCAGAGTTGTCGTAACGAGGAGGTCGTTACATATGGTATCAGAGCAGGTTTGACCCATGACTTGGGATTCGCTACGGCTTTCGTTGGCATGATTAGATTTGATTATACTGTTGTTGATCAAGTTGATTGTGTGTGTGCAGGTAATCATGGTTAGAGGACGCCACGGAGGCAGACAACGGGGTGCTAGGGGAGGAGGCGTGACACCTCCAGCAACATCCACGCCTGAGGGGTATAACCCCCAGGGAGGCGAGCAGGTTCTCGGACAGGAGCAGATCGCAGTTGTCGATGTTGTGGGGATGATGAGATATTTTCAGCGCATGTCTGAGGCGCTGATTAGCCGATTGGACAGAGACGAGGCCATGGCGCCGACACCTACTGAGGTTTCGCCATGCGCACCGGCCGTTACAGGTAGCATTCACCGTGAACTCGAGAAGGTCAAATTTCCCGAGTTCGTTGGTGCCCCGGATGGCTCAGCCGCCGAGGCATGGTTGGAGAATATGGCGATGTGCTTCGCACTTCGCGATTATACCTCCAACATGAAGTTCCGCATGGCAGTCTTTCAACTAAAGGGGAGCGCTCTTCTATGGTGGAAGACGCTCCTGCCACAGCTAAACATGGTCGTTGAAGACGTGTCATGGGAACTGTTTGAGGAACGGTTCCGAGAGAGGTATCTTTATGAGGAATTCATTGAGCGTCAGCTCAATGAGTTCAATGCTTTACGACAGGGAGGTCGTACAGTGCTCGAGTACGAGACACATTTTATGGAGCTGCTCTGGTATGCTCCGCACCTAAACACTGAGAAGCTCAAGGTCAACAGGTTCGTGTTTGGCCTTAACGACAGCCTGCATGCAAAGGTTAGGATTTTGATGCCTCAAACCTTGCACGACGCTGTCCAAAATGCCCTCATAGCAGAGGAGGAGCTTATCAGCGGGGGTCAGACCAGGACTCCATCGAGACCAGCAGGGCAGGGTTCATCTGGTACGTCGCAGCAGTAGACACCAGCGAGACATACGTCGGGGTATTGTGGCTTCCAGAGGGGATCCACGTTCACTACACCTCGACGATCGTCACCTCAGCAGCAGACACCTTATCGAGGACCACAGCAGCAGCAGCAGCGTCGCCCGCAGCAGCAGTAGTTTAGGCCTGTTCAGCAGAACACACCAGGGTTCCAGGCCGGTGGGCAGTCATCTTCTACTTCAGGTACCAGGACCACTGGGCCGAAGAAGGGGTGTTGGCCATGTGGGGAGCCACACTACCAGCGCGACTGTCCTGTGGAGAGGACCAGAGCGTCCGGATCAGCCAGACCCGCTACAGTGGGAGATATGGGCAAGTCCCATTGGATTCACACAGTGGTGAATAACCGCCAGGCAGAGCACCAGTCGACTGTGCTCGAGACGACAGGTACCGTCGCTGACCAGACCCTTAGTATTTTGATAGACCCTGGTGCTACTGAGAGTTTCATTTCTGGTGCAGTGCTAAAAAGGATTAAGGTAAAGGCAGTCGAACAGGATGAGTTTAGCTTCGTGGAGATGGCTTCGGGAGCCGAACAGAAGGTCGGAGGAAAGGTTACGGGCTGTGCCCTTTACCTGTGAGAGTTTGTCACGATGGTCAACTTGTACATCACGATCTTAGGATCTTATGACGTCGTTAACGGTATGGATTGGCTGGAATCGCATGAGGCGATACTCAACTGCAAGATGAAACGATTGAGCTTGATTGATGATGAAGGACATAGACGGGTAACTGTAGGATGAAACCAGGGAGTATCCCTGAGGTTCGTCTCTTCCTTACAGTTACAAAAGAGTATGCGCAAGGGGTGCAAGCTTTATGCGATCCTTGCGCTAAATGAAAAGGGAGTAGCTGAAGGTCTAGAACACCTTCCGGTGGTGAAGGAGTTTGCGGACGTATTTCTAGAGGAGTTTCCTGGGATGCCGCCAGAAAGAGAATTGGAGTTTACTATAGACCTAAAACCGGGGACCAAACCGATAGCAAGAACTCCTTATTGGATTTCGACCCCGGAGTTGCAAGAGTTGAAAATGCAACTGAAGGAGTTGCTGGACCTGGGACTGATACGTCCTAGTGTGTCTCCATGGGGTGCACCGGTTATTTTCATTCGAAAGAAGGATGGATCGTGGAGGCTTTTCATTGACTACCGTCAACTGAACAAGGCTATGATCAAGAATCAATATCCCTTACCAAGAATTGACGACCTGTTTGATCAAATGAAGGGTGCGGCGGTGTTCTCCAAGATCGATTTGTGATCAAGGTATCACCAGTTACAGATCAAGGAGGATGACGTCCATAAGACCGCTTTCAAGACAAGATTTGGACATTATGAGTTTACTGTTTTACCATTTGGATTGACAAATGCCCCAGGGGTATTCATGAGTTTGATGAACGGGGTGTTCCGCGAGTACTTGGACAAGTTCATCCAAGTATTCATTGACGATATTCTGATCTACTCTTGGACGACGGAGGAGCATGACGAGCACTTGCGCTTGGTACTACAATG
>ML778901.1:2413309-2424303 GCA_009831015.1 Picea engelmannii | reverse complement strand
ATGTTTACGAGAACACAAATTATATGGGAAGTTGTCCAAATGCTCTTTTTATCAATCGAGGATTCACTACTTAGGGCATGTCATCTCCGACGAAGGTATCGCCATGGATCCAGCCAAGGTTGAGGCTATTATGGAATGGCCTGTGCCGACGAATGTCACAAAAGTGCGTAGTTTTATGGGTTTAGTAGGATACTATCGATGGTTTGTTCAGGGATTTTCGAAGATAGAAAACCCGATCACCGAATTGCAGAATAAAAACAAGAAGTTTGTTTGGACCGAGAAATGCACGGAAGCATTTCGAAGGCTTAAGGAGTTGTTGACCACCGCACCGATACTAAAGGTCTCTGACATGGATGCAGACTTCTTGGTATGCACTCACGCATCCAAGGAAGGTTTAGGCAGAGTCTTGATGCAAGACGAACGAGTGATTTCTTACATTTCGAGGAAACTGAGAAGGCATGAGGAGAACTATGCGATGCACGATTTGGAGTTACTAGCCATTGTGTATGCCTTGAAGGTTTGGAGACACTACCTTGTTGGACGAAAATTTGAATTAAAGACTGATCATTGTGGACTACAACACATTTTCACGCAAAGCGACCTGAACACCCGACAACGGCGTTGGTCGGAATTTCTTAGCGAGTACGACTTCGAGATTACTTACATAAAGGGAACAGTGAACCGAGTGGCGGATGATTTGAGTCGAAGGCCATGCATCTTTTCGGTGTTACCTCTTCAGACAAATCTACGTGAGAAGATTCTCACTTTACAGCGTGACGATGACTGGTACAAAGAAGTCGAGGATTTTATCGGACAAGGCACAATGATGGTACCACGATATGAGGGATTTTCTTTTGATAGCGATGGGTTATTGAGGTTTAGAGGTCAGATTTATGTGCCGCCAAACAACAAATTGAGGATGTTGATCCTGAGCGAGTCTCATAGAGCAGTTTACATGGCTCACCCAGGAGTCACGAAGATGAGGGCAGACCTTAAACCCTTATTCTTCTGGAAGGGAATGAAGGACGACATAGTCAACTTTGTGGCTAGATGTCTTGAGTGTCAGTAGGTAAAGGCTGAACATAGACACCTGACAAGATTACTTCAACCGCATGCTATTCCAAAATTGAAATGGGAAGTTCTTTCGATGGATTTTATTGTTGGATTGCCACTGACGGCAAGGAGACACGACTCGATTTTTGTAGTAGTCGACACTCTGACGAAGAGTGCTCACTTTATTCCTGTGCGTACGACGTATCAAGCACCTGACATAGCAAGAGTTTTCATCAGTGAGATTGTGATGCTGCATGGTGTGCCTAAGAATATTATATCCGATTGAGGATCGGTGTTTACTGGACGATTTTGGACGAGTTTCCAAGAGGCCTTGGGAACTCAACTTAACTTTAGTACTGTGTATCACCCAGAGACTGACGGACAGGTGGAATGAACGAACCAAACCTTGTAAGACATGTTGCGCATGTACGTGATGGACCAACAAAAGCGTTGGGAGGAATTCTTGCCTCTAGTAGAGTTCGCTTACAACAACAATTACCAGAGCACCATTAAGATGGCACCTTTTGAGTTCCTTTATGGGAGACCTCGTCGGATGCCCTTGAGTTGGGATCGGCTTGAGGATAGGGTCCTGGTGGGACCAGAAGCGATCCAAGAAATGGAATAGCAAATACAAACCATAAGACAAAGGATAAAAGAAGCACAGGATTGACATAAGAGTTATGTCGATGCGCACCGATTCGACCGTAGTTACGAGGTCGGCGATCGAGTCTTCTTGCGGGTTAAACTGCATAAGAGTTCGATCAAGTTTGGAAAGGGAGCTAAACTCTCTCCTAGGTTCATGGGACCTTTCGAGATTATGGAGAGAAAGGGGCCCATGGCCTATCGACTAGCCTTTCCTGATTCTCTGAGGCGTATGCACGATGTTTTTCATGTATCTGTTTTGAGACATTATTTTAGTGATCCCACACACGTGATTGACATGAGTTCCTTGTAGGTATCGAACGAGGGAGTGCTCACGGTTGAGCCAGTCCGCATTTTAGATCAGCACGTTTGACAGTTACGACATCGAACAGTAGATCAGGTCAAGGTCCAGTGGGACAGTTATAGTCCGCACTCGGCGACTTGGGAGGATGCATATGATATGCGCCAACAATTTCCATTTTTGTTCGATAGATAGACTTATGATACAGTGGTACTTACGATATCGTGGTACATTTATTCGACATTTATACTGAGAAACTTCGGGACGAAGTTTAGACCAAGAGGGGGTGTATGTAACATCCCGCTCTGGCGCACTTACAAAACTTATTCTTTGAGGACACTTGCTCGCAATTGATCTGGACTTTTCTGATATTAATACATTTATGCTTGTTTATGATGCATTCTGATAGACGACATGATGTTTTACTACTTGATGTAGACAGGTGTTGCTAACTCGGTTTCATTGAGTGTGCAGGGTTTCAGACCTTGAGGATGCAGAGTCATCAATGGAACCCCCTTGGACTCCGGATTGAGTGAGGGAGTGGGCTATTTAGGTTGATTCATTTACGGTGATATTTCTTTGTTTTGATGATATGATATTGATTTTATGATATGTTGTTGACATGTTCTGATGTGATGGTTGATGATGCAGGCTGACGATAGCTTGCCGACCAGACTCACATATGGAGTAAAGGGGCCACACATGATTTCCAGAGAGGTTGAGGGAGAGGTGTGGACAACAGCCCTGCCACATCCTACTAGCACTCCCAACGTGGCTCGAACTGTAGGTTAACGATTACCTAGTTCGAGAGGATCCACGATGCCGTGAGGGCAGGCTGCAACAGTCGCTCATGATGATTCTAAGGGGCACGCAATAAGGCGGGGGCCTTATTCCTTAGAGCCATTAGTCTCCCACAAGTTCACCTGGCGGAGTGTTGACTCCAGGGGTTATAGATGTCTACCAAACAGTCAAGTCGGCGAGTGGCACCCTTGGAGCATGTGGTGCATCCTGAAGGGCACGTCGCACAAAAGAAACACATGTTGGCGAGTGGCACCCTTGGAGCACGTGGTGCATCCTGAAGGGCATGTCGCGCAACAGAAGCAAACGAGGCGAGTGGCACCCTTGGAGCACGTAGTGCGTCCCGAAGGGCACATCGCATTGATGAGGATGATGAGACAACCTAGATGACCCTAAGACCCTAACGCCTTAAGAATTTCTCAAAATGACTCCCCTAATGAATTGTCGCCCAGTTCAATATAAACCTAAATTTAAAACATCTCAAAGATAAAATTTTGATAAGCCCTAAGAAAAGATCCTACAAAAATAAACATAAGGGCGTAAACTAAAACCCTCCTATGTGTTAGTTAAAGTCTTCTTAAACTAAGGGGGGGTAAAGTAATGAGGGGGGATAAATTAATTGAAACCCATGGTTTTTAAATTTTAAAGAAGAATTAAAATTATTAAAGTGTGGGAGTATAAAAATTTAGGATTTTAAAAATATAATGAAAAGGTGAATAAGTGCATTTATCTTATTGGGTTTTAGAAAAAAAAAGGGGGGAAAGGAACACTTAATAGAAATAAGGAAACTTGTAATAAGGAAACTCAATAATGGAAAGTATGAGACATAGGGTAAAAAGAGAAAAGGAATCAACATTTAAGGAGTTACTAAAAATCAGAAACTTCATTTTAGGAAAGTTATTAAAAGCATGAGAGGGGATCTAGGAACCCTAGGAGTAATTTTAGGAGCGACTTTAGGGGGGTTGAGGGAAATGAGTATTTTATTTAAATTAAAGAAATTAATTTGGAGAAACATGGGGGATGAGTGACACTTGGACGACAGAGAATTTTTATGAGGATTGTCATTAAAAATTTAATTAATAATGATTTAGGAAAGTAGGTGGGTCTCAAATTTCTATAAAAGAAGGGGAAAAGAAGGAAGAAGGGGATGAACGGTGAGTGTAACGTTACGCTGTCGGATTGTGGCTTGACTGTTTGCTTGTGAGGAGTTGGGAAATTCTCAGCTGTACTAGAGTGGTAGCTCAGCCTTGGAGGCGAGCTGAGAAGCTAGTCTTATCTCTGGATCTTGTGTGGCCCCTTTGCAGCTCGGGGGGCTAAGGGGGGAGCAGAGTACCCCTAGCGATTGGCTGGGAGGTACTGGTGAGGTCGCTACAGTCGGCGAGCGGGAGGGGCACGGAGCTCGGGACGCGGAACGGAGCGCGGGACGTCTTCCGAAGCGGGCGTAAGGCAACGGTATGATCTTAAATTGGTGAAGTAGAATGCATTTTTATATTCGGCAATTTAAATATTATTATGGAATGCAATGTTTATTTTTCTCGTGAATGTAATGACACCATCCGACAGAAATTTTACCCATCCTTGGGCAGAGGGATAGCCATTTACTTGCCGGCGAATTCTCTCCTTTTCTTGGCAGCAATTTCGCTCATGTTAAAACTCAGCTTTTGGTTTTAAAAAGGAAAACTTAGCGGCTTAAACAAATTGTTTTAACCTGCGATTGATTGAATGCCTAAAGCATTTTGTGAACTTTCTCTGCGATTTATATTATGGCTGGCACTTTCACTGACTGTGGGCATTCCTTTTCTGATCTACGTTTTATATATTCGTTGGCGTTCTGAAATTTAATGCCAACAATCAAATCGGCATGTGTTAGGAAATGCTAATTGGCAATCATTTTATAACTTATGGGCATCCCATTTTGTATCTTCTGGCAATCATTTTTTTTTTCTTATTGTCATCTTAAACAACGCTCCATTACTTGATAAGTAAGCCAGCTCTGTGATGTGTTTAGCCCTGATATTACCATGGACCCATCTCCACTACTCTGATAAGTAGAACATCTCTACGAGAGTGTGCACCCAACTTATCACGTCCCAACAAACTCACCACATTACTTAAAAAGGGTAGGCATCGTTTCTCTGACCCATGAAAGTTTATTTTCCTGTACAACTATTTTTTTTTACATGATCGATGTAGGCAATTTACAACTATTTTCCTCTGTTATATACAGCCAGGCCACATGCAGATTTACTGTTCAACAGCTTCTCGTGAAGATGGCCTAAAATCATGAACTTTATGTAAAATAATATGTATCACAGGGTTTAAACTATTAGCCAACTTTCCCAAATCTCCAACAGGAAAAACTGTTATTGGCTTCTTCTTCTTCATCGAATTACCCTCAAGTAAAAACAATAGGTACACCTCAAACACAGAAACATATGTATTCACTGTCTTTGTCTTCGACGTCTCACTGTCAAAACAATTGATTTTGAGCCAAATTACCAGCAAGTAATGGTGCAAATCATTGGAGAAAAGAGTAATGTTGAAATTCTGATATTGTGTATTTACCACAGCCAAGCTAATTCCATTCTTGGTACTTCTGAAGCACGCGCGCAGTCAGCACAGCGCATCTCAAAATGATATGTTTCTTCATTTTCACCAGCATCATCAATACTCCTTCCACAGTTGCAATAGCGAGCATTACAAAATGTACAAGCCCGATACTCTCCCTTCCTTGGCAAGTCTAGCCTGGCGCTCGTGGGATTTATTCTCGCTGTCAGCACCAAATCTGATGTCAGCGTGGTTATCCTATCGCGGCTTTAGAATAGCCTGTCCACCTTTACCACCCCTTCTCCCTTTGCAGATTAATTCGCTACACGACTTGTATGCCTAGCTCATTCTGGTTGTGGCGCAGTCAGACCCCCCCCGTGTCAAGAACTTGACAGACTCGCGGAGCACCAAGTCTGCAATCCGGATTTTATGCAAGTTGACTAATAGCGTCGTACTCGGACCGTGTATGGCTCATTGTTAATTAGAGCATGGTTTTAACATTATGATTCTATTATGACTGTCGTCGTATTCTAAAATGAGCCTGATACTAATATTAGGATTCCTTTAGCGTTTAATAGTTGGTATTGATAATAATGTTAACAACATGGTTTCAATGTTATCGATTAATATCATGGTTTCATATTGCCGTTTCAATATTCGGGTTTAATGCTGTCGGTTAATGTTGTGGTTATATTATCATTAATATTGGGTTTTAACTTTATCATTTAGTATTATGGGTTGAACAATTTCGTTCAATATTATGGTTTTAATCTGCTGTTAAAAGTTCCGGTTTAATAATGCGGTTTTATTATAAATATATGGTTCTAGGATCGCTATAATATTGGTTTTAGTATGGTAGATGTAATATTATGATTTAATATTTTGGTTTAACATTAAGTGGTTAATAATATGGTTTAATATTCAGTGGTTAATTATTTTGGTTTAATATTGCAGTTTATTGTTTTGGTTTTAATATTTGGTTTTAATACTATGGTTCAGTTAGAATGGTCGTTATGGTAATGAATGCTAAGATAATGTCATGGCAAGTAGGTGAATTAAATCATCTTAGGTACAGTTGCCTTTGTGTTATATTGTTTTAACGGAATAGTTATGGTTTCCTTCCCATAGATCCAGATATTAAATATTCTATTAAAGGTAAGGTAGTGTAATATAATGTGATGTTAATGAAAAGTAATTTAATGAAATGCAATGTATGGTAATGATTCGTAAGGTAAATGTTAGTGGGCTCATCATTATGGTAATGATACCGTTGTTAAATTATTGTGGTTAACAGAGTAATGCAAGGTGAGTGTGACTATTGCCTTGTCCTTGAACTAAGCACTTTGGGAATATATGACTTAATCCTGGGGATTTGAGATTTATTTGTATTACCTTATGTTTATTGTACTCGTTGATTTCTGAAATTTTAACTGGAGTAAATGGTCTGTAATTAATCGCAGTGGAGTCATTGACGATGCCTTGTCTTAATGTCAGGTGGTCGTTGTCTAGGTCCGTCTGACTTGCGTCTCCCGTAGAGGTTGGGTTGTCCTTGACTGGTAGTACTTGGTTGGATAGCATGGCTTGGTCTGCTTGTGTCGGGTGGGATATAGGCACCTCCATGTAACCAGTATATATGTCTGTGTGTGTGATGTTCCGAGTATAGAATCCAGTGCTGTATCAAGAGTCTCGGGCCCTTTAAAGGCAGGGTTTCCACTCTTGCGACACACCTGAAGGAGGTTACTAGTTTCTGCCTGAGTAGTCGGCCAAGAGCCTGTCTAATCTTCTTTCGAGAAGACATAAGACTAAAAGCCCTTCTTTTCTATGCAGAAATAGTAAACTCTAATGTTGGATTCTTCCATCTGTGACTGTACTATACTTAACACCTGGTGTTGTTTTCTGCTTACAACTGCTAGTTATACGCCTTATGTCTAGGGGCGTTTATTGCTTGTTGTCACGGTAATATGTCGGGGTCGTCGTGTTGTGTTCGTCTTGCTTGCATCTCGTTCTAGGTCGGGTTACTAGTTTCTGCCTGAGCAGTCGGCCAGGAGCCTGTCTAATCTTCTTTCGAGAAGACATAAGACTAAACGCCCTGCTTTCCTATGCAGAAATAGTAGCCCTAACACCATGTATTCTTCCCTCTGTGTTCTTACTATGCACCCCAGTATTTCTTAATGTTTGTGTTGTGAGCCTTATGCCTATGGTCGTATATTGTTGCAGTTACTCAATGAGTGCCATCAGTCTTCTTGTGCTGAACATCGTGGTTGCGTCTTGTTGGTTGTCGAGTGGCGACGTAGATTCAAGTGTGTTTGTTACTTCTACACGCGCGCACACACCTTAACAATTTTTTTTTTTTGCACCTGTTCTCAGAGTTGTTGTCGTAACGAGGAGGTCGTTACATAGGGGCGCACCATTAGTTTGGGTGACCAAGAAAATGGGGATCCAAACCGGGGTGACCCGAGAGTGGCCAAGAGGTTTTGGCGATCTAAGAGTGACCTCTAGGTATTAGTGGGAGAATCCTAGTGAAACCATGAAAGAGGGCGCACTCACTTCATTCCCACAAAGAAGAAACCAACAAGGGTAGAAACCCCAGTTGGTGCGCCCTCCCTTCTGCCTCAGAAAAATCGAAGGAAACTATTTTATCCTTGAGAGAGTGGTTAGCTAATGAGATAAGATTTCTCTCAAAGGTGGAAGAATGACAAACAGAGTCACCAGAAGGAATCCATGAAGGAAGGCTTACTGGTTATTCTTCAGAAATTACCCTAAAAATGAAATTGTCATGAATGTAAAATGAAAACTCAGAAAAGAAAACAATCAACACACATAACTTCAGAAGAAAAGGTAAGAATGATTTATTTTAGTCCTGGTTCACCTTATATACCAAGGGAACAATTTATTTTACATATATTTAATTCATCATCAAAAGGTGAAGAAGTGTTGTGCCTAGCTGATTGACTTGTGCGCCCCGGGTGGGAGTCCCCCTAGGTGGCCTCCTTGGCCCAATTCCTCCCTGTTTAGATCTGTAAGTGTCCCAGATTCCATGGGAATATGAGAAAACTTGTTGTGTAATACATCAGTTGTGATCCACTTTGTCTAAGCTGGAGTTTGGCCTTGGCGGGATACCATATATGAAGTGTAAGTTTGGTGTCTTATAGAGCGACTTAGAGTGTCCAGTATAGTGTCTTTGGCCAATGGGAGTTGGAAATCGAGAATGTTGTCTACTAGATGAGTGATGGTGACTAGTTATTCCAAGAGGGAAGGCTCAAACAACTTTAAGTGATTTACATTAATGACATTGTGGATTCCCAGCTATGGTGGTAGATCCAACCTATATGCATTTTCTTCAATCTTGCCGAGTATTGTATACAGACCATATCTGATTGGAAAAATCTTGTGATAGTGACCTTTGAAGCGCTTCTTATCCAAGTGTAACTAGAATTGATCCCTTGGTTGAAAGGACATGAAGGTTCTTTGTTTGTCATGGCACTTCTTGGCATGATCTTAGGCTAATTTGAGTGCTAATGTGACTGCATTGTGGCATTGTGAAATTTGTTGGAGAAATCGTTGAGTTGACAGTTGTTCCTGCTATTGATGGAAGGTACCTTGAGGAGACCAAGTGAGTGGGAGATCGCTTGTAGATGTTGGTTGGAAGCCCAAGAAGACTTCAAAAGGTGAAAAGGAAGTAGAAGAATGTGTTTCCTTGTTGTACCTATGTTGGAGAATGTGCAAGTAATTGTCCCATTGTTTGTTGTGCCCAAAGTGAGTTCGGAGATCATGCATCAAGACTCTGTTGACAACCTCTGTTTGGCCATCCATTTGAGGATGGAATGCAGTAGAAAACTTGAGGTGGCATCCCAATAGCGCCCATATGGTCTTCCAAAAAGTACCGAGGAAGTGAGAATCTCTATCTGAGATGATACTGCTTGGTAGGCCAAAATGGGGCTAGACATGGCAGAAGTAGAGTTCTGTTGTTTGCGATGCTGTAGTAGTATTTTTTCATGGGATAAAAAGTGTCATTTTGTTGAAGTGGCATACCACTACCTAGATTGCATCATGCTTCTTTTGGGTTGTTGGAAGTCCACTAAGGAATTCCATTGAGATTGACTCCCAAGGTCGAGAAGGAAGCAACAATGGTTGATACAACCCATGCTTCCAGTTGGATGGCTTGGATTGTGAGCATAGGGCACAAGCTATGACAAAATTTTCAACTTGAGGCTGCATGGAAGGCCAATGAAAATGGCGTTGCAGATGTTGGGTGGTATTTGTGGTCCCGAAGTGGCCCCCATAGGCTGAAGCATGCACCTCCCTTATGAGCAAGAGGCAGTCTTCTTAGTGTGGAACGCATAGCAAATTCAACTTATATAGCCACCTATCCCGAATAGTGCAGTCTAGGAAGGGGGTCTGATTGATCACTATGGGGCTTTGAAAAGCTTCCCAAATCTCTCAAAAGTCAGTGTCAGTAGCATATTGATATTTCCATGTGTCATAAGTAGCACAACATACTTCTAGAATGTAAAGAACTGGAGTGGTAGGCCGACTTAGCAAATCAACCATTTTATTAGAAGTGCCTTTCTTATATATGATGACTAAGTGAAATTGTTGAATGTAGGAGGCCCATTTAAGGTGCCTTTATTCCTGAATCTTCGATTGAGAGTTGATGAAAATCAAAGGGTGGTGGTCGGTATGAAGAATGGTTTCTTTACCCAATAAATAATGCCTCTATTGTTTGAGCTCTGGCACCAGAATATAAAAGTCCTTGTCATAAGTACTATAATTGTTCTTTGCATCGCACAAGGTTTCAGAGTGGTAAGCAATGGTGTGTCCTCCCAATTTAAGTACAACACCAATTGCGTCTAGTAGATGTAAAACAGGGGATGAGTAGAGGGCGTCTTTAAGGTGAGAAAAGTGAGTAGTTTCTTCTTTGGTTGAGATGAATGTAGAAGAAGTATTTGAGAGTTGATGAAAAGGTTGAGCAATATTTGAAAAGGGGGGAATGAACTTACGATAGAAATTGATTCCACCCAAAAATCTTTTCAACTCCTTCTCTAAATAAGGTAGAGACCATTGTTTCAATGCTTGGATGTGGGTTGGATATGGTTGAATACCCTCTGAGCTAACCACAAATCTGAGATAGGGAACTGAAGTCTGACCAAAATATGAATTCTCCTTTTTGACTTGCAACTTCTGTTCTTGGATAATTTGGAGAACTTGTCAGACATGTTGCATGTGAGTGTCCCATGTTCGACTGAAGATGAGAATGTCATATAAGTATATGACCACAAATTGACCCAAATATTCTCTGAAGATGTCATTGATGAGCCTCATGAAAGTGGCTGGGGTGTTGGTGAGACCGAAAGGCATGAACTTCCACTCAAAAAGACCAAATTTGGTCTTGAATGTTGTTTTCCAAACATCATCTGGGTTCATTCGAAGTTGATGGTAGCCAGCTGTCAAATCCAATTTAGTAAACCACTTAGCTCGTTGGAGGGTGTCGAGTAGTTCCTCAACTTGCGTAAGGGTGAAATCATGAAGGTGGGTTACACTTTTGCTTGTTTTATGACAAAAAAAACTGTATTTTCACAAGTTATTCAACTTCCGACATATAAAAGTATTTTTTTTATTTTGAATTTCACTTTACAGTAAAAACAAAACTTGT
>ML778901.1:2393208-2413209 GCA_009831015.1 Picea engelmannii | reverse complement strand
GCGACCCTCGGCGACCCTCGGCGACCCTCGACCCTCGGCGACCCTCGGCGAAATCGGCTACAGAGCTCTCGACCCTCGGCGAAATCGCTACAGAGCTCTCGACACAGAGCCTCACGAAAAGAAGTTTCTAAACGTCGCAATTCAATGTGTGGCAATTATATAGAACATCTTTCGGCCGAACTCTTTTTCGGCCGAAAACTTATTCGGCCGAAAGATTATTCGGCCGAACAAGTTTTCGGCCGAAAAAACATTGCCGGAAAAAAATTATCCAGCCGACCAAATTTCTACACGCAAATCGAGGGCCCGGTTATGGCTCCGTTCGATTTGACGTTTATATTTTCGACCGAACAATAGTTCGGCCGAAAATAATATCTTTCGGCCGAAAAAATTATTTAGTTCGACCGAAAAGCAGTTTTTGGAAAATTTGGAGACCCGATTGTCACGAAAGTGTAACCCACCTTCGTGATTTCACCCGTAAGGGGGTAATGGTTTTTTATTGTGGCTTTGTTCAAGGCTTGGTAATCAGTGAAAAGGCACATTTCTGAGGTATCTCATTTAGGGATGAAAAAGGGGGCAGAAGAACAGGGAGAAGATGAAGGTTGAATGTGACAAAAGTTGATGAGGTCGGTCAGTTGTCTTTACATTTCCTCTGTTTTTGTTGGGTCCAATCGGTAAGTAGGGGCGTTAGGTATGGAATATCCAGGGATGAGATGAATGGAATGGTCAATGTGGTGGGAGGGGGGAAAGTCCCTCTGGAGGTTGAAATACCTCTGCAAACTCGTGGGGGAGGGGAGTCATAGTTTTAGGAACAGGGTGCATGGTATTTTTTTGTGTTATTAGGCACACCAAACAGAGAGAGACACATTGGTTTAAGTGTACATGTGGGATTTTTTTCTTTGGTAGAAGGGGGTTTGGGTTTTGTTGAAGTTAAGATATAAGTGTGGCCTTATTTGGTAGTTTTTTACTAGCGTGATTTGGCTAGATAGATAGCATTTCTTTGGGTTTGTTATGGGATACTGAGTAGCAAATCCACACAATCCAAGGGGGGAGACATCACAGAGGACAATATCTTTGAAACGACCTATGGCGAAAGCGACTAGAAAACACTTGGAAACTAGGGGTGAGGGCCATCCTTCTGGACCCATTCGAGTTAATAGGGTTGCAGATGTAGAGTAGTGACAAGATTAAGGCAGTTGACAAGGTCTTGAGAGACCAAATTCTTTTGGATTAAATTGTCTATAATTAGTAAAGCTAAGGCGTTTTTTATTTGACAATTATGGGCGAAGAGAGGTTGGGTGGATGCATTTGAATATTCCTGGGTCATTAGAATCAATGGGGGATCTAATTCTATGGGATTGTCTAGCAAAACTTCTTCGGTATATTATACTTGGGAAGGTGCAATGATATCAATGAGTAGAGTTTTGTTGGTTTTTAGATTTTGGAGGATTCGATAATCTGATGAATTGTGTGAAGTAGTTTTGTGGAATGAGCACTAGGGTGTTCTTGTATTTGTATTGGGTGTGGGTTTTTGAGTCTAAGGAGGTGAAAAGTGGGATGAGGGATGGGAGCTAGATGGTTCATAGGTGGGGAAGTTGGTGTAAGGTAAGTACTGAGGAATATGACCTCTAGGAGCGACTTTCCTTTCTATAGCCAAAGATATCTGAAACGTTTTATCTAATGTTGGATTTTCAAACAACTCTACTTCTCGACATAATTGAATTAATAAACCAACCACAAATTTTAATATGAGTACCTCTTCCTTATATGGAACATGAAGTAAGAGGCACATCTTACAAAAGAAGTCTATGTAGCCTTGCACTCCTTGTGAAGGGAGTTGTCTAAGTTGGTGCCATTTGATCCATAAGTATTGCACATACCCAGGTAGGTAGAAGCGATTTCTCAAATCTTCGGAAAGTCGAGCCCAGGTTTTGATGGGTTGCGAAGTAGAGGATTCTAGAGCATCCTCAATCTCTATCAGAAATGTGTTCTTCTCTTTCTCTGTATCCCACCAAGTTTGTGCCAGTCCTTCTAATTGCAAGGCGACAATCTTGAGTTTTATTTCCTTGGTAAGGCATGGACATGTATTGAAATAGGTGGATAGGCTATGGATCCAAGAATCCAGCATTTCACCATTGGTTTTCCCAACAAATTTGGGTAGTTGGATTTGAGGGTCCAACTGGAAGGGATCTGGATTGTTTTGTTGTTGCATTCTGAGCATCTTAGTGAGTATGAAGGTAAGATCTTGGATGAGAATTGATGTGTTGGAATTTGAGTTGACTGCTAAAGGATATTTGTATGGAGGCATTGTGAGTCCAGTTGCATAAAAAAGGCACCCCTAGGTTGAAATGTTGAACAAAGGACTCTGTTTTGAGAACAAAGGACTCAAAACCCTGAAGCAATGGAGCTTGAACTGGTCTAGAGGAAGAGATCTGTATTTTTTTAAATCCGTGGAACTCCTCTCTATGGAAATGGAGATGTGGGTGCCCTTGGGTCTTATGATATCTATGGATCTTCTTCGATAAAAATGGAAACCCTGGAATGGGCAAACTCTTGATTATTTCATGAAAACCCTAAAAACATTTGGCTCAATATTCAAGATCGAAAGATTTTCCATGGATGTTGAGGCTTTGATAACAATTAATCTTCCCAATAAAGAAATTTATAGAAGTAGGTGACCATGCAAGCCATATCTCGGCTTCTGACCAAAACTCTCCTCAGGGGCGCAAATCTGAACAGGGGCGCACCATTAGTTTGGGTGACCAAGAAAATGGGGATCCAAACCGGGGCGACCCGAGAGTGTCCAAGAGGTTTTGGAGATATTAGAGTGACCTCCGAGGATTAGTGGAAGAATCTTAGTGTAGCCATGAAATAGGGAACACTCCATTCCCATAAAGAAGAAACAAACAAGGGCACAAACCCCAGTTGGTGCACCCTCCCTTCTGCCTAAGAAAACTCGAAGGAACTGATTTTCTCCTTGAGAGAGTGGTTAGATAATGAAGTAATATTTCCCTCGGAGGTGGAAGCATGGAAAATAGAGTCACCAAGAGGCGTCCATGAATAAAGGCGCACCGTTTATTCTTCAGAAAACCCTAAAAATGAAATTGTCGTGAATGTAAAATGAAAACTCAGAAAAGAAAAAAACCAAGACACATAGCTTCAAAAGAAAAAGGTAAGAATGATTTATTTTAGTCTCGATTCAACTTATATACCAAGGGAACCATTTATTTTACATATATTTAATTCATCATCAAAAGGTGAAGAAGTGTTTTTCCTAGGTGATTGACTTGTGTGCCCCAAGTGGGCATTCCCCTAGTTTTTTTTTTTTGTTCTAAGGTTGTACTCGGAGCTAGGTTTTTAATTTAATAGGCTTGGTGACAGTTCTTAAGGGAAAAAATAGTCATTAAAATTTACTTATCACATCATTCATTTTAAGGCTGACTAGTTTTATTCACTTACTAGTTAAAAACACGACGTGCCCTTCAGAATACACTACGTGCTCCAAGGGTTCCACTCGACTCTTTTCATTTTCTTTTCACGACGTTCCCTTCAAGATGCACTTCATTCTCCAAGTGTGCCACTCTACTCTTGACTGAATTTGGTTGATGTCAAACCCATGGAGTCAATACTTCACCAGATGATCTTGTGGGAGACTAAGGGCCTCAAAGGAATAAGGCCTGTGCCTTATTACGCACCCCTTAGAATCATCGTGAGATACTTTCAAAGT
The DNA here is from genome assembly GCA_009831015.1 of Picea engelmannii. Lineage (NCBI taxonomy): Eukaryota > Viridiplantae > Streptophyta > Pinopsida > Pinales > Pinaceae > Picea > Picea engelmannii. Next base: position 2,409,485 of record ML778901.1, on the reverse strand, counting down.
CTTCCTCACAAAATCCTGGGTATTCTCGAACTAGGTAATCATTAACCTATAGTTCGAGCCACGACGAGAGTGCTAGTAGGTTGTGGCAGGGTTGTTGCCACATCTCTCCCTCAATGTCTTTGGTTGTCGTGAGTGACCCCTCTACTCCATATATGAGTCTGGTTGGAAAGTTATCATCAGCTTGCATCCATTAGCAAATCATGTCAACAATAATAATCAATCATCATAACATATTATCATATGTACATATGTCACATCAACAACATTTAAACCCAACAGTCCACTCTGTGAATTGATTCAGAGTCCAAGGGGTTTCATTGTTGCCTCTGCATCCTTGAGGTCCAAAGTCCTACACACTCAGGAGAATGCAGTCAATAACACCTGTTTATGTAAATATAAGAAAATAACATATAATCAAATGTATAATATTTCATAATCATAATCAAAATGAACAATATATATAATAACCCGTATCACTTGCAAGCAAGTGTCCTCAAAGAATAATTTCACTCAGTGTGCATAAGAGAGGGATGTTACATACACCCCCTCTTGTTTTAAACTTCATCCCAAAGTTTCACAGTATATAAGTGTCGAAATAAAGTGTATCACAATATCATAAGTCTATCTATAACAAAAAATGGAAACTGCTGACGCATATCATATGCGTCTTCCTAGGTCGCCGAGTGCGGACTATATTTGTTCCACTGGACCTTGACCTAATATATTTTTCGATGTCGTAGATGTTGAATGTGATGGTATAGGATGAAGATTGGCTCTGAAGTGAGTGCACCATCGTCATATACCTGCCAGGAACTCATGTCAATAACATGTGTAGGATCACTAGTATAATGTCTGAAATCAAATACGTTAAAAACACCATGCATATGCCTCAAAGAATCTGACAAGGCTAGTCGATAGGCCACGGGCCCCTTCTTTTCCACAATCTCAAAAGGTCCCATGAAGCTAGGAGAGATTTTATCACCCTTTCCAAACTTGATCAAACTCTTATGCGGTTTCACCCACAAGAAGACTCGATCGCCAACCCCGTAACTATGGTTGACACGGTGCACATCGACATAACTCTTATGCTAATCCTGCTCTTCCTTGATCCTTTGTCTTATAGTTTTCATTTTATCTTCCATTTATTGGATCTCTTATGGTCCCAACAGGACCTTATCCTCAAGCCGGTCCCAACTAAAAGGCACCTGACACGGTCGCTTGTATAGAAACTCGAAAGGCACCATTTTAATGGTGCTTTGATAACTATTGTTATATGCGAATTCTACCAGTGGAAAGAATTCCTCCCAACACTTATGTTGGTCCATCACGTACATGTGCAACATTTCCTCCAAGATTTGGTTTTCTCATTCAATCTGCCCATCTATCTCCAGGTGATACACGGTACTAAATTTAAGTTTGGTTCCCAAAGACTTTTGGAAACTAGTCCAAAATTGTCCTATAAACAATGATATTCTAACAGATATAATCCTCTTAGGCATGCCATGTAGCCTCACAATCTCACCGATGAAAACTCTAGCTATGTCAAGTGCCCGATACATCATATGCACAAGAATAAAATGAGCACTCTTTTTTAGCGTGCCGACTACCACAAAAATCGAGTCATGTCTCCTTGCCATCAATGGAAATACAACAATGAAATCCATCGAAATTACCTCCCATTTAGATTCTGAAATAGCATGTGGCTGTAGTAGTCCTGCCAGATGTCTATGCTCATCTTTCACCTGTTGACATTCTAGACATCTAGCCACGTAGTTGACTATGTCTTCCTTCATTCCTTTCTAGAAGAATAAGGGTTTAAGGTCTTCCCTCATATTCGTGACTCGAGGATGAGCCATGTACACTACTCTGTGAGCCTAGTTTAGGATAAAACACCTCAACTCGTCATTGGGAGGTACATAAATTCGACCTTTAAATCTCAATAATCTGTCGTTTTCCAAAGTAAATCATTCAAATTATTGTACTATTATTGTGTTTTGTTCAATAAAATCCTTGACCTCTTTGTACCAGTTATCGTCGCACTGTAAAGTTAGAATAGTTTCACATAGATTCATCTGAAGAGGCATCAATGAAAATATGCGTGGTCTCCGACTCAACGCCTTTGTCGCTCGTTCAAGTCTCTTTGCGTAAAGATGTATTGTAGTCTAGAGTGATATTTTTTTAGTTCAAATTTTCGTCCAATAAGGTAGTGCCTACAAACTCTCAAGGAATAAACAATGGATAACAACTCCAAATCGTGCGTCGCATAGTTTTCCTCATGTCTTCTAAACTTTTTTGAGATGTAAGCAATCATTCGACCGTCTTGCATCAAGACTTTTCCTAAGCCTTATTTGGATGCATCAGTGCATACCCAAAACTCTATTTCCATGTCAGGGATCTTTACTATCGGTGTTGTTGTAAACAAATCCTTGAGCCTATGAAATGATTTCATGCATTTTTCAGTCCAAACAAACTTCTTGTTCTTCTTCTGTAATTCTATGATTAGATTTGCTATCTTAGAAAAACCCTCGATGAACTATCGATACTATCATTCTAAACCCATAAAGCTACACAATTCGGTGATATTCGTCGGTGCATGCCATTCAATAATACCCTCGACCTTTGTTGGATCCATGGTGATACCTTCACTGGAGATGAAATTCCCTAAGTAATGAATCTTTGATTGATAAAACGCGCATTTAGATCATTTAATATACAGTTCGTTCTCTCATAGACACTCTAGTACCAAGCCCAAGTGCTCGTCGTGCTCCTCCAATGTCCGAGAGTAAATCAAAATATCGTCAATGAATACTTGGACGAACTTGACCAAGTATTCGCGGAACACCCCGTTCATCAAACTCATAAATACCCCAAGGGAATTTGTCAGTCCAAAAGGTAAAACAATAAAATCATAATGTCCAAATATCGTCTTAAAGGCGGTATTAGGGATGTCATCCTCCTTGATCCGTAACTGGTGATACTCTAATCTCAAGTCGATTTTTGAAAACACCATCACACCTTTCATCCGATCAAACAGGTAATCAATCATTGTCAACATATACTGATTCTTGATAATTTCCTTGTTCAATTGATGATAGTCAATGAAGAAGCTCCAAAACCCATCCTTCTTCCATATGAATATAACAGGTGCACCCCATGGTGACACACTTGGACATATAAGTCTTAGGTCCAACAACTCCTTTAGTTGCATTTTCAACTCCTATAACTCTGGGGTCAACATCCGATAAGGCATTCTTCCTGTCCGTTCAGTCCCTAGTTTTAGGACTATGGTAAATTCCAACTCCCTCTCTGACGATATCCCAGGTAATTCCTCAGGGAAGATGTCCACAAACTCTCTCACCACCAGAAGGTGTTCTAGATCTTCTGCTACTCCCTTCGCGTTTAACGCAAGGATCGCATAAGGCTTACATACCTTGGGCATTTTCTTCCGTGGATGCAAGGAAGAGATGAACCTCAGGGAAACTCTCTGGTTCCGACCTATAATCATGCATCTTTGTCCCTGATCATCAACCAAGGTCAATGTTTTTGTTTTACAATTGATTATTGCCTCATGTGATTCCAACGAGTAGATACAGATCATCACGTCATAAGATCCTAATATTGTGACGTACAGGTTGGCCCTAGTGAAAAACTCTCCGAGGTTAAGGCTACAAACTGTAAACTTCCCTCCAAACTTATGTTTAGCTCCTGAAGAAATTTCTACAAAGATAAACTCATCTTGTTTGACTGCCTTTACCTTAATTATTTTTATCTCTTCCCTATAAATGAAACTCTCTATAGCAGTTGGATCTATTAAAATACTAAGGGTCTGGTCAACGACGGTACTTAATGTCTTGAGACACTCGACTAGAGCTCTTCCTGGTGGTTATTCACCATTGCATGAATGTGATGGGCCTTGCCCAAATATCCCACGGTAGTGGGTCCAACTGATCCATATGCTCTAGTGCTCTCCACTAGGTAATCGCGTTGGTAATGTGGCTCCCCACATGTCCAATACCCCTTCTTTGGTCCATTACTCCTGGTACCCGAAGCTGGCAGCCCTCTGGCCTGGAACAATGGTTTGTTCTATTGAACATGCCTAAACTATTGTTTTTGCGGTCGATGTTGTTGCCAATGTTGTGGTCCTCGGTAAGGAATTCACTGCTGAGGTGTTGGTAATAGAGGTGTAGTGAAAGTGGATCCTCTCTGGAAACCACAATATCCTGGTGAATGTCTAGCTAGTGTTTGATGCTACTGCACACCAGATGACACCTTCCCTGCTGGTATCGTTGGAGTCCTACTCTAAATCCCATTGATAAGCTCCTCCTTTGTTATGAGGGCCTTCTAGACAATGTCATACAAGGTTTGAGGCATCATAATCCTAACGTTTTCACAAATGCTTCCATTAAGGCCAAAAATGAACCTGTTGACCTTAAGTTTCTCAATATTCAGGTGAGAATCATACCAAAGAAGCTCCATAAAATGGGCCTCATACTCGGGTACCGTACGACTGCCTTGTCTCAAGGCATTGAACTCATTGAGATGACACTTAATGAATTCCTCCGATAAATACCTCTCTCGGAAACGTTCCTCAAACAATTCCTATGACATGTCTTCGATGACCATGTTCAATTGTGGCAGGAGTGTCTTCCATCATAGAAGAGATATCCCCTTCAGTTGAAAGACCGCCATGCAAACATTCATGTTGGAGGTATATTCACGAAGAAAAAATCACATCACCATATTCTCCAACCATGCCTCGGTGGCTGTGCCATTTGGGCCACTAAAAGCCTTGAGAAATTGGACCTTCTCAAGTTCACGGTGAATGCTACCAGTACCAACTGGAGCGCGCGGTGGAATCTCAGGGGAGGTCGGTGCCCTAGCGTTATCTCTATCCAAATAGTTGATCAGTGCCTCATACATCCGCTGAAAAGACCTCATCAACCCAACCACATCACCCACAACTATCTGTTCCTGCCCGAAAACTTGTTCGTCTCCCTAGGGGTTAGAACCCTCGGGCGTGGATGTTATTGGAGGTGTCACACCTCCTCCCCTAACACCCTGTCGTCTACCTCTGTGGCATCCTCTAACCATGATTACCTGCACGAATACAAATCAGTTTAATTAGCAACATTATGATAAAATATCTAATCAACAGAAGTTGTAGTGATCCCAAGTTGTGGGTTGAACTGGGCTCTGATACCATATGTAAATAGCCTCGTTGGTATGACTACATGCGATGCAAAGCAGTGAATTTTTTTTATTTTTTTGTTTAAAGAAGCATGAAAACAATGACAACAATTGAAAAACACAACTTGATGACAAACACAATGGACGCAAATCAAGAAACAAACAACAACGACACATCATAATAGCATATCATGCAACTGGATGAAACATGCGATAATCAATAGACAAATAAAAATGACTACCCGACCGACACACGAAAGACAACACCTACAAGCTGAAGGTCAACATCAACAAACCCGACACAACAACTTCGACGACCAGTAACTAGAAACCTCTACGGTGTGAAAAACCAAACGCATTAAGGAATTACAAAACCAAGTACCAACATCAATTACAACGAACAATACTCCCACATCGAGAAGCAAAATATTTCGTCCAGGTTATCATTCACATCTATCCATCAGAGTGCGTAATGATCCCCTCATGAGGAATCATGCGGCCACACAACGATAGGCATGACCGTAACCATGGCGCAACAAAACATATATAAACCACAAACTCAAGATAAATCCAATGCACTAGGAGACCGAATTAACTGTAAAAAATAAATATAGACTACCCAAGCACCCAATCGACTAGTCAACAAGACGCAAGGGAAAACTAAGTACTAAACAATCATACATCATAATAAATTCTGAAACAATCCTACATCAACATGGTTAATGGCTCGAAGGAATCTAATATTTTACCATCATACCTCACATTAATTCCTGAATCCACATGAGTCACACATTCCTTAAACTGATCTTTATTTACCATTTACGGAATAACTACTTGTTATTTTTTTTGCATTTAAAAGTGAACTACTATATGCACTTAACATAATCAATACTAATACTAGTGTAATGATGAATTACACCATGTTCACATACTAAGAAGTATATTCTCTTATACATACTAGTTATTCCATAGTGATGCTTGACTACGTCAATCTCTACACATTAAAAATAATTATTATCAAACAAAAAATTCATTAAATATAAAAATTGTTGTTTATTTAAAAATTATTGTCTTTTAAATATACGCTATTGCTGCCTATTAAATGTATCATATCTTTGTCTAGTAAATTCATGCTATTACTGTCTATTAAATATATGTTATGGTTGTCTACTCAATGTATGATATCGTTGTCTACTAACTACATGATATTGTTGAGTTAATATGACATCGTTGTGTAAATATAAAATATGAAATATAAAATATGAAATATAAAAATTGTTGTCTATCAAAATTACTATCTATAAAATAAATAAAAAATCTTTCTATAAAAATTTATGTTTATTAAACATACGTTGTCAACAACAATAGCGTTGTCTATTAATATATGATATCACAGAGTTACATATGAATTCGATGTGTAAATATCAATAAGATCCATAAATATATGATATCATTGTGTATTTATTGCTAGATAAATAACATTTACTGTCTACAATATTAAATCACTATCCATGTTATTGTTATCCATGATAGTAAATCGCTATTCATGATATTGTTATCCCTAATATTAAATCACTATCCATAATATTGTTGTTAATTAATTAAGATTTTTTGTCATACAATTGTTGTCATACAATAAATATGATGTTTCTATCCATGATATGGGTATTGTTGTTAATACAATCATTTTCATACAGTATATAAAATCGTTGTCTAATAATAATATTTCTGTCCATTAATACTCACTGTCAACAAAATCAATATCGTTGTCCATTATTGAATCTATGTCTAACAATGATAGAATTGTCCAAATATATATAGATCGTTGTTAGTCAATCATTATAACTAAAAAGGAAAATCATTGTCATAAACAACATACAACACAACCATTACAAACACAACAATTACAGAGTCACAAAAAATGCAACCATTACACAGTCATAAAACGCAACTATTTCACAGTCATAAAACACAACTATTAAACGGTCCCAAATGCAACCATTACACATTCATAACGCAATTATAAATTCATTGGCATTCAATGTATACAAGTTGTCTATTAATATTACTTTCATTGATATTATAAGCACCCCAACAACAAGCAAAAACAATTTTGTGTAAAAATGAATTGGGTAAAACGAATTTGGGTAAAAAAGAATTTGGTAAAAACGATTTACGATTTTTAGGTAAACATGAATTCTTTAGAGACTAATGCTTCAGATATTAATCATTCAAAGATTAATCATTCATCATTAATCTCAGTGAAAACGCAAATATGCTCATTCAAAACTCATAGGTTTATCACTCACAAACGCAGAGTTTTATCCCTCCAAATGGAGTAAAAGATTTATCAATCAAACACATGGATTTGTCATTCAAACTCAGAGGTTTTTCATTCATAAACACACAGTTTTATCAATAAAAAATCCATGTTGAGATTAATCAATCAATGCAGGGATTTGTCATTCCAACTCAAAGGTTTATCATTCACAAATGCAGCGTTTTGTCAATAAAAAATGCAGGCAAAGATTAATCAATCAACGCAGGGAATCAACACAAATCTGAGAATCAACAGAGAGAAACAAATGATGGTGGACTCAAGGGAATAAAATCCCAATAGAGAATTCCTTGCTCGACAGAGAATGATCCTACAGTTATTATCCATGCACAGGAAAGAAGGGCATTTGAATTTAAGTCTTTAAACACCAGACTGATGTCTTTCGATTCGGCTCCTGGCCAACTGCTCAACCATATACTAATAACTTAAAGGATCAAGGAACAAAGGATAAAATCACAATTTGCATCCATATCTTCTCTGTGGAGAGACGAATAATGAAATAAAAGTGCAATCAAGGAATAAAGAAAACACAGGCAGGAGATACAAAAACATAGGCAAGGTTTGAGTCCGGGGTTCATTCTAGCCACATGCAAAGAGACAATAAGTCATAAATAAAGGATACAGTGGATAACAAGGGTTCTTACTGAATAAATCAAGTGACAAGGGGATTACAAGTACCGCAGGAATGCATGTAACAACTTTAAAAAGCGTACCTTAGCCAAATGCTAATGCTCTAAGGTTTTTGTCCCACGTGTGCTCTATCCATCTCTCACTTGCCAACTGATGTGACCTCACCGGTACCTCCCAACAAACAGTAGGGGTACTCTTCTCCCCTGTGAGCCCCCCAAGACGCAAAGGGGCTACACACACAATACCAAAGAATTCTAGCACCAAGCTCGCCTTCCAAGTTCAAGATACCACTCGTTACCCGAGATGGGTATCCCAACTACCACAAGATAAATTTCAGTCAAGATAAAATTTCAGCAGCATAACATTACACAAGTCAAATGATGATCCATACTCCTCCTTCACCATCTCTTTTATAGAGTTTCCTAGTAATTAGTTTCCCAAAATTCTCATTAGATTCCTTTTTCATTAAATTAATTAGGAAAAACCTCCCTCGTACACATGTTGCCCGATCCCCTAGTTGCACCAAAAAATCAATTTTATTAATTAAATAAATATTCCTATTTCCCTCACCCACCTAAATGCATTCCTAAAAACACTCCTCGGTGTCCCAATATTCCCTTACAATTCTTAAATGACTTATGCTTTACTTAGTTCCTAGTTGAGTTCATAAATAGAAAGTTCCCAAAGCTAGATTCCTTACTAAGTTAGACATTCAAATTTTTCTTTAAGCTCCCTCATTTTTTTTAAGTTTCACTTTTTCCTTAAGTTTCCTTTTCTTTTAAGTTTCCCCTTTTTATAACTAGGTTCAGAATTAGTAGTTTAGATAAACAACCATTTACTCTTTTTATGAATTTAATCCTCCATTATAATTTCTCTTTCTGTTTTATATATTTTAATAATTAAAGATTGAATTTATCTTATTAGTTATAAAAGAACCTTTATTGAATTGAAATTTTATAAAAAGAATCTTAGTGAATTAATTTTTTATAAAATAACCTTAGTGAAGTAAAATTTTCACTTTAATCTAGTTATACATCTAATTAGTTGTTGTTTTTTTGTTCTAAGGTTTTATTGAGACCTAGGTTTTTAATTCACTAGGTTTGATGACAATTGTTAAGGGAAAAATTAGTCATTAAACTTTACTTATCACATCATTCATTTTAAGGCCAACTAGATTTATTCACTTACTATTTAAAATCATGATGTGCCCTTCAGGACGCACTACGTGCTCCAAGGGTCCCACTCATGTCTTTCTGTTTTCTTTGTATCACGGGCCCTTCAAGACGCACTACATGCTCCAAGGGTGTCACTCGCCTCTCGACTGAATTTGATAGACGTCAAACCCCTGGAGTCAATACTCCATCGAGTGATCCTGTGGGAGACTAAGGGCCTCTAAGGAATAAGTTCCATGGCTTATTACGCACCCCTTTGAATCATCGTGAATGACTATCACAGTCTTCCGTCATGGCATTGTGGGTCTTCTCAAACTAGGTAATCGTTAACCTACAGTTCAAGCCACGACGAGAGTGCTAGTAGGTTGTGGCAGGGTTGTTGTCACACCTCTTCCTCAATGTCTTTGGTTATCGTGCGTGACCCCTCTACTCCATATGTGAGTTTGGTCGACAAGCTATCGTAAGCCTGCATCCATCAGTGAATCATGTCAACAATAATAATCAATAATAATAACATATTATCATATGTGCATATGTCACATCAACAACATTTAAACCCAACAATCCACTCCGTGATTAGATCCAAAATCCAAGGGGTTTCGTTGAATCATTTGCATCCTCAAGGTCCAAAGTCCTTCACACTCAGGAGAATCCATTCAATAGCACATTTCTATGTAAATACAACAAAATAACATATCATCAAATCCATAATATCTCATAATCATAATCAAAATGACAAATAGATATAATAACCCAGATGACTTGCAAGCAAGTGTCCTCAAAGGATAAGTTCACTCAGTGTGCACAAGAGTGGGATATTACAATATTCTAATAACCTTGCAAGAATTTTGTAGGTTTTGCATGAAAAAATTAGTTTCCCAGGTTGTAGTGTGTTTGGAAGGTTTGAAAAAAATTGATCTTTGATGTCTTGCATAATATTCATAAAGATTAGAAATATTAATCTTTCAAGAGAGTGTTAAAATAAGGATCTTTGGGAAGGTGTGCAATGTTGCAAGGCTAGATAAAATAGACCTTTTTTTATCATTATGAAAGATGCATGGCCTTAAGAAAGATTTAAATTTTTTGAAATTTACAAAAGATTATGAAAGTGCATTGGAATATCATGTATAATCACTTACATAGGCTCAATCTCAATGATTTTTCAATAGGGACAAGGGATTAGAAGACCAAAAGGAACACAAGGAATCTTTCACTTGAGTACAATTTTCAAAATATTCACAAAGGCTTATTCAAGCAAAGAATATTAGTTGAGCTATGAAAATCCAAATATAATGTAGTCCTTCACAATCACAATACAAATTTAAAATTATGTTACCATAAAACTAGATCAAAACTCAAAGCATTGAAACTCAAGAGGTGTCCCTAAATTTGTAAATTGGGGGAGTTTTAGCACACACTCATCGAAACCATGAATCTTTGCAAGACAACTATTAAGATGATAAGGAATTTTGAGAGGGGCAGTGATCATTCCTTATGTGAAAGCACCCATATCTCAAAAATGGGCCCAACATGAAATCTATTAACATTTCAACTCCAAAACCACCCACTTCTAAGCTTGAATAATTGACTAATTGAAACTAAAAGGTCAAGATAGTGAATTAAATTGATTAACTTCATTCAAAACTTTTAGTGTCAACCACTATCACAAAGTTATTATATATCTAGAATTTTAAATATCTAGCTAAGTCATTTTATCATGTCCTCGTAGTGTTTCTCTAGTACTAGAGAGCATCCATAGCCCAATGAAATCACCAAGGTATAAAGAGCCTTTCTCGCTAGACAATTATCATCCATAGCCATTTTCCATTATGAACTAAATTTCCTTTCCTATTCCTTTACTTTTTGGTTATCCTTTAAGCACTTGGTAGATGAGGGAAATTAATATCCTTTTAAAATAATCGAGGAATGATACAATCTCAATGACTAATTAGGAATGCTTTGGTGATAAAGATATCCCTTTTGGTATTTATTATGGATGAATGACTAAGAACTATTAGTAGAATTTAGTTATTTTTTTTTTTTTTTTGTGAATGGATAAATCTATTTAGTCAACTAGAAAGTAATTCAAGAGATAGGTCCTTAATATACTTACGATCTAGTTAGGAGACATATTTTTTCTTACACCATTGGACTTGAATAATTTAAAATTTCTTTGTAAATGTTAAGATTTTCATGATTACAAAAAATGGCACCTAACGTCTTCAATTTCACTAATTATGAAAACAAAATCAAACGTCTATAACTAAGAGGAAATAAACTAGACTACAATCTATTTTGAGAAAACTAAAAATTTAAAGTAATAAAATTTAAATCCTATAATGATTTATTGAAATTAAGGAGGAATATTCAAGAAAACATTAAATTAAACTACAAAGTAAATTGAACTGTAAAATCAAAACTTATATGTACACGCTAACTATCGATGAGGACATCTTACTAAATTTGGCCATTAACACGAAACAATATTTGACCGTTAACAAGAAAGAGGAAATAAACTAGACTACAATCTATTTTGAGGAAATACCTAGACTACAATCTATTTTGAGAAAACTAAAAATTTAAAGTAATAAAATTTAAATCCTATAATGATTTATTGAAATTAAGGAGGAATATTCAAGAAAACATTAAATTAAACTACAAAGTAAATTGAACTGTAAAATCAAAACTTATATGTACACGCTAACTATCGATGAGGACATCTTACTAAATTTGGCCATTAACACGAAACAATATTTGACCATTAACAAGAAAGAGGTTTGCATCCCTTTCTAGGGTTCATAGCTTGTACATGAAAACGCGAAGTTTTTCAATCACTTGAAATGAGCCAAACCATAGGTGTTGAAATGTCATATGTTTTCCTTTTGGCTCATTCAATTTGTCCCACTTTTAAGCAAGGTCTTCCACTTGAATTTTTTTTTCACTTTACATAATGTTTATCAAACCATATTTTGATTTTTTTTTATTGATGAACAACAAACTTGCTTTTGGCTTTCTCTCTTCCAATTTTATCAAATTATTGATTCACATGTATAGTTGGGCATGTTTTCCCAAAAGAAGCTTGACATAATTGGAGGGAAATATGCTCTTAGGAAGTAATATGCTTTTTTTTTCGCACCCTAGGAAATACATAAATGTTCCTAAAGAAACTTTGGGAGTTACTTTATCAGCACACGTCGCATTTCATAATATATTATATGCCGGTTCCTCTAGAGGTCAACTGATGTTTTCTTCAAAATTCTGATTAGATTTTTATGTTTGGATTCAACTATTCCATTACCTTGTGGGTGATACTCATCTATATACCAAAAAATAATTCATTTTCCTAAAAAAAAAAACCTTGGTTCATCTCAACGAAGAAAAATATGAAGGATTATCAAAGACAAGGACTGGGGAACACCAAACTTGGTAATCAATTATTGTTGTAGAAATTCGATGATAATTGTGCCATTTACCTTAACTAGGGGCACTTTTTATATCCATTTTGTGAAGTGTTCTGTAGCAATTAAGATGTACTTGTGCTCCTTTGACGAGTTTAGATTTATCTCCCCTATAATTTCCAAAGCCCACTTCTTAAAAGGTCCATCGATTTTTACATATTTATCTCCCCTGTAATTTCCAAAGCCCACTTCTTAAAAGGTCCATCGATTTTTACATGTTTTAGTGGGATAGCTAGCTTCTTCTCACATTCAACACTCATTGCACAAATGATATAGTGCACATCTCTAAATAATGTCATCCAATAACTTACATAGCTCTCAAAATTTTATGGGTTGTTGTCTCGCCAACAAAATTTCCATAGGCTCATCATGTAATTTCTTAAGAATTTTATTATCATCTAGGATTTTCTAGAAAACTTAGTAATATTCCATTATAGTTTTTTTGAAATAAAATATACAAATCGATAAAGAATCAAATGTAGATCCAACTACGCTTAAAAGATTGGTTGGTAGCCTGATCTATCTCATTACCACTAGGCTAGACATTATGTATGTTGTAAGTTTTATTTCCACATTCATGGGGTTTCGAGAAGAATCACATTAGCGTGTTGGAAAAATAATTTTGAGATATACTGTTGGAGCAATAGGGTATGATATATTATATTCTAGCGCTAGTAATGATTCCATGGTTGGATATACTCACAATGATTCTAGTGAATATAGTATGGATGGTAGGAAGAGTACTTCAGGATATGCCTTCCATCTTGGTTCAGCTGTGATTTCATGAGTATTCAAAAAACAACCCATTATCACAATGTCATCATAAGAAGTTGAGTATGTAGCAGCAACAAGAACTTGTGAAACAATTTGGTTGCGTAGAGTATTTCTTGATCTTCGAAAAGTACAAGATGGACCAACTCCAGTATATTTTGACAAGAGCTAGTTAAAGAACCATATCTTTTACACACACAAAAAAGAATATTGATAGTAAATATCATGTCATTAGAAAACTTGTAAAAAATGGTGAAATCTACTTGGAATTTTATAAATCAAAATAACAATTAGATGATATATTTACAAATCCATTGGAAAGAGATTAGTTTGAGTTTCATATACAAAATTTAGGTATTGCAAATGTTGAATCACTTGGTGGAAATAATTAAGGGGGAGAGTTCGATTATTGTAATTACTCTCATTAATAAAAAAAAATTCTATAGATGGATTGTCTTACTAGACTCACGGTTGGTTTTTAGTTAGATTAGTTTCTTCTAGGCATTGCACTTAGACATATTTTCTACATCTTTCCAAAAGACTATTATGAAGTATTCTCCTATATATATTTTATTTCTGAAACAATGCATGGGTGAAGTTTATAAGTTGTAGCAGCAATTCAAGGTGTTTTGATGAATGATGAAGCATCATTAACATGAATAAGTTTTTCTTAATATCTTTAAGAGGAAGGATGGATGGTAGAGATAGTCATAAAAATAGGGTGATTACTTTTAAAAAAATAAAAAAGAGAGTCAGCTTCAAGGCCTTCTCCCTATTAAAACATGCAATCGGTGCTGGTGGCACAACGGTTACATATTTATTTTACATTCCCTTTACGGGTTGGATGCATAGTTACACTGTGGACTGTGGCATAGTTGCACCAGAATTCTCCACTTACGGAACCTTTGCACTTGTGACTCATCACGCTAAACCTTAGTTGTGTTGTTACTAGTAATGCGGAATTATTGGACTGCTTAAATTTGGCATCACCATTGACGAAATGGATGAACAACTCATTTGAAACTTGCCACAGTTTTTAATGTAGAGAGTGAATCGTCTTAAGGTATTTTTTTTCTTTTCTCGCCAGATTGAAGTGGGAATATAAGAATTCTAGCCGAGTTCATTTGTTTCTTGTTCGAGAATTTCTTCTTTAAGTTCAGAATAAAACAGTTCACCACTGAGTTATATGTCCGAATTATATAAATTTATTATTTACCTAAAATTTTAAACTATTAGGTTTTTCCGTCTAAATGGGTTTGACTCTCTTTAATGTATAAAATAACGTGGAATGTCTTAATTTGAAAGCACGAGTTGAACTGGAAATCCAAAATCCAAAATCTTTGGGGCACCTGTGCCATATAACCCTCTCTTTCACGGGAAGTTGCCAAAAGTTAGAACTCTTATAGACCAGACAAGTCCATTCCTGTTCCTCTAAATGCTTAAGAACCTCTTGTCGCTTACCCATTTTTGAGCTCTTGGCTTCCCTTGTTCTCATTTATTGGGTGGAATCATTTTTCTTTCTTACTCAGCCATATATGGTAATGAATAATGAATAATGCAAAAGCTAATGCTCTTCCATTCAATTCTGAATATGGCACTCAAAATAGTTATATAGCCATGAATTTGTCATTTTTAAATGAAAATTAACACCAATTTTTATTAAAATATGTTGAATCCCAATACTCAAATATTTATATGGCTACGACTTTATGCAATTTTTAAATAAAAATTAGCATTTAACATTATTAAAACGATGTGGAAAGTATCCAAAACAATTCATACGGTATCTTTTCCAGTCAAAACAATTTCAAATATATACATGTCTTTTCTTATAGTGACAAGATAAAACACAGAATATATTTATTTGTTAAGCGCCCTCATTAGCCTTAGATTCATTTGCTCCTTTCCTTATCAGCCACACTGCTTACTATTTTCATTTGCTCCACTCTCCTATCAGCAACACTGGTCACTATTCTTCTTTGGTACTGGGAAGTCCTTTTCACGAAAAACACGTAACGCATAGTTGCCTGTACAGTTTCATTAAAAAGCACAGAGCTACAATATGTACAACTGCAAAGCTTAATAGAAAGAATTTTCCCTAAATCCCATTAATAAGTCACTTATCTAATCATTTTTGTTGAACGAGTACATTTCTCTGTACATGCAAGTTGTATACAAGACAAAAGCAAAGATGTGATGTTACCTTTTCAAACAAATAACGTAAAGACGGTGTTTTTTTCACTGAAATATAACATTTTTGCTGCCATTGTGCAGATATGATCAAAGGGACAGAGTTTTGTATGACTGTATCCACTAGATCCAAATTTTGTTTTCACATCAAGGAAATCAGCTAATATCTGCTGAGCACTTTACAATACGAAGTAAATGAATAATATTCGATCATATGACCATGGAAAACATCTGAGAAATCAAATCAAATTTAGATGCACAGACTTTTGCATTCGACCCCAACGGAATCATTCTCACAAGAAGTTCATCCTGGGCATCCATTAGTTTTATTGAAGTTGTTCAGCATCAATCTCTGTTCAACTTCAGCTAGTGACTAGCACAATCTTATGGCATATTTTCAATCATAAATATAGAAAGATTAGAACGTCCAGATGTATTTTTTGTTATAATTGTAAATGAGGAAACACAAATATCACATGATAATCAACAATCACACAAAGATTATAAACAAATAGATTTTAAGTGGTTCAC
>ML778901.1:2331300-2382716 GCA_009831015.1 Picea engelmannii | reverse complement strand
TTTGTAACCCTTCAATGATTTTCATCATATGTCCTTCCTTATCCATTTCTTTTCCATGCCCATTAGAATGCGATCCTTCGACTCCCTGGTTAACATCCTTCCCTTCTTGTTCGTCTTCCATTTCAGGGATAATTGGCATTCTTTCCCACTCCATACTTGGCATTGATTGTCTGGAGTTTTGGCATTTGTTGTATTCAGAACACACACACTGTGCAATCCAATTCAAATTGTTAGGCCATTAAACTTCATGAATATCCCACACTATTCATAATTAATATGAACAAGAATGAAAGTTATTTCGGCTTCACAAGTTTTCTGAGTTCTGTATGGCTCTGTGTTTTTTGGGTGTCCGAACTTTAATTCAGTTATTTCAGAACTTCCAGTTTTGGAGTTTTGCAACTCCTAACGTCGAGGTTTACTATCCTCTTGGATTCCCGATCTTCGATATGCCTTATCCCTTCAAGCTAATCCCTAGCCGATGTGACCGTTTTCTCGCGACCCAGGCCTTATCCCTTATCGGGGTTCGGGGTTTTGCAAATATGAATGCGCCCAAAACGCTTGACAGTTGAATCCCCGATTTCTCGATTTTCGATGGGCTCCGTCCGTGCTAGCCCTCCGAGCTATAAGCTCACCATACAACCGCACTATATGACCTCCACCCTACCCCGTCGGGTTTTCGGCAATTTCAATATCATGCTCATACGCTCACGGGATCTCCGATGGGTCCCAATCATTGACTGGTCAAACAGGCCTTCCTTCTGTTGTTATAATTCCACCACCTGTCCTCCTGACAGTCGGTGTGGCCCCACGCACCTAAGACTTATCGGGAAATCGCGTATCGCGATTTTCCCATGCTCGAAACCTTTGCCTCCGGAATCTCTGATATCCCAATGCCCGATATCCGATGCGCCTTTCGCTTTATCCCTTCGCGGTTAAGTCAGGTCCATGTGACCTCTACCTCGTGACCGTACTCAAAGCTCTCGTCGGGGTTTCGGGTATCAGAGTTTCAAAGTGTATGAATCACTTTTCACCGGGGTTCCCGATTTCCTGATGAACTTCCAACATCGATGGGCTCACTCCTTGTCGGGACATTCCCCGATGGTGCGGATCTCTGCCACGTATCCACTAAATGAACGGTCCAGATCTTGTCGCGAATTCACGGATCGCGATTTCGTGTGGCAAGATTTCTACATGCTCGAGAACTCCGATTCTCCGAGTTCTGACTCCCTCCAGGATTCTGACACGTGTCCTCCCGAGATTTACGTCTATGATCCCTCCTCGGGTTTTCGAGAATCACAGGGTCTCGATTCTCTTTAGTTTGAATATCCCGACGCCTCTTCGGGACTTCTCCTCTACCCATGAGGACTTAAGTCCTGTGCAGCTTCTGTCAACTCAGACGGTTGACGGGTAATCCCACAGGGATCTTACGACTCACGATCCTCCCAAGTTTAAACTTCTGTGCAATATCAATAGGTTTTAAACCTCCTGCACGTTCTCCAGATCTGGCGATTGCAAGGGTTTGCCTTCCCTTCCGAACAGATCCGACGGTTCTCACACCATCAATGTAGAAACCTATCTTCCTATGTTCGTAGACCATACCAGCTGTAGTTTCATAGCACTGCTAAACCTCCTGAGCTTATAAACGTGGTCAAGCAACTACTTGACACATTGAAACAAATTAACGTCCGAAATTGGCCATTCCAGGCCCAATTTCTCTTCACATTTTCAGTCCAAAGACCGCTCTACTGGCCCATCTAGGCTCAGTGTCGAAACCTTGGCTCTGATACCAATTTGTAGTGAGCCAATTGCTGCTCTGATACCAATTTGTAGTGTACCTTTCACTACACAGGCTCACCCAACCTCTCGGTTCACCATTCATTACATGGATTTAAAAACAAATGCATTTAACCAGAATTAAACACACTTAAAACTCAGAGTAAAATATATGGTTACTGCTATAATTAGAGAAGCCATAGCATTCATCATTAATTCATTTACACAGCGGAAAACATGATAATATATACAGCACAGTCGTGCCAAAACATGATCAAAGCATAATTCAGAATACTTATCTTTTAACAACTGTAGAAAACACCAACCAAGTGCAGGACTTCCACGAACCTCCCAGCCTTAGACCACACTGTTCATCAGCTCAACAGTAGGTCACCCCTGAGCTGGGATCGAGCTCCACCCCCGGGCAAGGAATCTAGACTCAGGTTGAGGTTACAGGGAAGACAACACATACACATTCAACAGGAAGTAGTTGTCCCAGGAAACTCCCACACTCACTTCCCACAGACCCGCATTCCCCACATGCCTGTTCCACCCCAGGAGAGTGCACCTTCTCTGTCACCTAGACAATCCTTCGGCTGCCAGTCTCCCTTACCTTGGGTTATAGGAACAGACCAGACCGGAATTCTCTGGGCTCTATGGTAGCTACAGGGGTTCCTTCCAGGAGTTCTCTTCTCCCTCTGCGCACTCTCTCACATGGAGGAGTTGCTTCATAGGCCAACAAGTGTCATGCAGTCCAGCACTGCATGGTCAAAACAATCCATGCAAAACACAGACAAGTGCTTTCCAAAACGGTTCAGCTGTCACAGGATAATCTCAGGCATGATTTCGAAACAGAGGCTCCACGCACAGGCTAGCTCAGCTTTTCCCAAACAACCAGGGATTCTTCCACTCGATTTTAACATAGGGTTCCGGTTCAGGAAATGCGCTCATGGGATTTCTAAGAGACAGACACAGACTCACAGCTCTGGATAGGAGTGTACACGATTTCCTCAGGCAAACACGGCTAACGGTTTCAGAGATGAATCAGGATATCCAGCAGAGGTCGTACCGCTCCACGCACAGAGGTTCGGTTTAGAATGGAGGCGAGAGCCCATTCTCTGCTCAGTTTAGGGTTTTTATTTGCATGCACCAGGGTTGACACTTGTCAGCCTGGGAACTGCATGTGTTCCATTCGTACGCCCTTCTCCCACCACTTGGGAAATCACGGGCCCTTCCAAAGGACATAGGTTAAAATAATGTGCACATGGATTTTTAGGAATAATAATAAAATATTATTCTAGGCCTAATCCCCCTAGGCTTAGCCCTTAGGCTCCACACTCAGCCCCTTTCCCACCTTCCAACCCCTAGTTCCTTGCCCCTTCTGTGGACGCACAGTCCCCCATCACTCTTTCATCGTGGACGGTCTGCACTTGTGGTATTTATATTTTATTAATTGACCTGCATACATACAAGTATATCAACAGGCTCTTGGCCTTCAACACTTAGGCTCCCTGGCCTAACAAAACTCATAAGCCTACAGTTTATACAAAAAACTTGGCTCACCAACCTATAGAACATATTTACAATTCTCTGCATATAACATGATCTGTAACGGGGCTCGGCCTTGGGGACACTACACCCTTGCCCTTAAAATCATCCTTGTCCTCAAGGCTTGAGATGAATAAAATGTTACAGAATGGTAGTTGGCTCCCAGGTAACATCTCTTGAAGTTGAATCTTTCCACTGTACTAACACTTCCTTGGTGGTGCGATGACGAAGATGATGCTCATGATGGTCCAAAATTTATTGTGATTGCAACCAGATGGATCATTCGTCATCCAACTTGGGAAGGGTGGTTTGAGTTTGGTACTTACTTCCAATCACCTTGTTTAAGAAGGAGACATGAAAAACATGATGGAGCCTAGAAGAACTGGGCAAATCTAACTAACATGCCACCTGTCACATGCGCTTGAGAACTGTATAAGGACCATAAAATTTGGGCCCAAGTTTCTGACAATGTTCGACCTTGAGTGAAGTTTTCTTATAAGGTTGCAGTCGAAGAAATACCTTGTCTCCTTCAACAAATTGACGTTCTGAGCGACGTTGATCAATTTGTTGCTTCATGCAATTCTGTTCCATGACCAAATCTGCTTTGAGGTTACGGAGAATAGCCTCTTGAACTGTAATATTTTGGTCAACCGACTGGACCTTGGAGACACCTGGCATGTAGGAGATAACGGAAGGTGGTTGTTCCCATATACTTATTCAAAAGGAGTCATGTGAGTAGATGTATGGTAAGAAGTGTTGTACCACCATTAAACTAATGGTAACTATTGAGCCCATTGATTTTTCCATTCAGAGGAAAAACACCTTAAAGAAGTCTCCAAACACTTATTGACAACTTCAGTTTGACCATCAGTCTTGGGATTACAAGAAGTGTTGAGATTAAATTAGGTGCCCTATAGCGCGAACAGTTCTTTCCAAAAATTGTTGGTGAAAGTGGGATCTCGATCAGAAACAATAGAACGAGGCATTCCATGAAGCTTGAAGACAGGATCCATGAAAGGTTGAGCCACAGTGGATGCGGTAACGGGTGTTGAAGAGAACATAGATTAGCATACTTGGAGATACGATCAAGAACCACCATGATGACTAACTTGTTGTCTAATTTAGGTAATCCCACAATAAAATCCATATAGATGTCCCTCTAAATAGTGGGTAGAATCGGAAGTGGATGGAGTGTGCTAGGAGCTTTGATTTTTTCTCCCTTGTTGCATTGAAAAACATCACATTCTGCTACAAAAGTGTGAACGTCTTCTTTCATACCATCCCAAAAAAAAGAGCCTTTGATTGGGTTATAGGTTTTGGAAAACCTTGAGTGCCCAACTGTGGGTGTAGAATGAATGTCAGAAAGCATCGTGGATTTAAGTTATGAATGTTTACTTAAATACATACGATCTTTGTAGAAAATCTCATCATTGTGCCAAGAGTACCCTAGAGAAAATGGAGAATTGAATTGCAATTGTTGGATCAGAAGAGAAATTTTAGGATCTTGTAGCCATTCTTGGCGAATAACTTGGAGCCAATCTAGTACAATGAAGGAGAGGGAGAGAAGGGACCCTTCATCTTCATATTTTCGAGAAAGAGTGTCAACAACCAATGAGTTTAATATCCTTACGGCTATGTTTCCATTCAGCGGTTAGACTGAATGAAGGCAGTGTGGGCCCATAACCTGTTAGAATATAATGGATGTGCTCGTTTTACCATTGACAATATCTCTATTGTCACCCAACCATAGGCCAAAGCCACCCTCCGAGCACCTCAACCTTGACAGAGAATCACTCTGGAAGAAAACCCTAGGCTAGATAGCCAAACAAATGGTAGTGCACCTTTCCCCAAAGATAGTGCACCAACAAGAGTTTATCAGATAGTCCAAACCCTAGCCAAGAGATAGTCCAAGCGAAAATGTAACTTCTAGTTGCAGTAGCTGCACTGACAACTCTCCTCAAACCTGCACACAAAACTGGGCACTACAGTGCGCACAAGTGCTTCTCTGCAATTATGAGAGTACCTGGAAGAATGAGAATTGGCCTCCTATATTTATACTAATTCTGGATAATCTTCTTGGGCCGACTTCTCATTCTGGGTATCTTTCTGTTCAGTATATATTATTATTTCTCGCTGACTTCTTCTCTTGGAGGCTAATAACCTAATATAAATTATCTTCTTGAGCCGACAAGTCTTCTAGTTTTATTAGCCAATTCATTAGGGTTTCTTCTTGCTTCCCGTAGTATTCTATCCTTGTTAGGTTTACACATAGAGGTGAATACCTCCCACAACTAGCATAATATCAACATACTATTCAAATGATCTCTTACCAAGATTGAGTTTAGACCTCATAAGCATTCAATTGCAAATAAACATAAAAACCAACTCTGATATCACATAATATGAAAATATCAAATGAGTTATGATACCAACTTGATCCTTAAATATTAACAAACTCTAATACTAATTCAATCCAAAAATCCTTAGATTTTAATTAGTTTTTAATTACACATAAACATCTGACCAGATTTTGGAAATTGAAGATTGCTTGACGATTTGCAAAATATCATGTGAATTTCCTACTTGTCCATAAACCCATAAACTGATGAATAACTTGAACTACAAATGAGATGACACAACAATTTTTTTTTTAACTGAGAATACATTTATAATTGACATACATCACTACATCTTAAAATTCTCTTTAAATAGCATGATTTTTCTTCATCATCTCAAAATTCCAAATTTACAATACAATATAGGCTTACAAAAACAAAATTTTGAAGACACTCTAAAGATCTTCTACTCATTCCAAATAATTTTGAGATATATTGTTGGAACAACAGGGTATGGTATATTATATTATAGTGCTAGTAATGATTCCATGGTTGGATATACTAACAATGATTTTGGTGAATGTAGTATGGATGGCAGGAAGAGTACTTCATCATTATTACAACCCATTATTACAATGTCATCATAAGAAGTTGAGCATGTAGCATCAGCAACAACTTGTCAAGCAATTTTGTTGCGCATAGTATTGCTTGATCTTCAAAAAGTACAAGATGGACCAACTCCAGTATATTGTGACAAGAGCTATTCAAAGAACCATGTCTTTCATACACACAAAAAAGAATATTGATAGTAAATATTGTGTCATTAAAGAGCTTGTAAAAAATGGTGAAATCTACTTGGAATTTTATAGATCAAAATACCAATTAGATGATATATTTACAAATCCATTGGAAAGAGATTCTTTTGAGTTCCATATATAAAATTTAGGTATTGTAAATGTTGAAGCACTCGGTGGAAATAATTAAGGGGGAGAGTTCGAATATTGTAATTACTCTCATTAATAAAAAAAATCTATAGATGGATTGTCCTGCTAGACTAGGGGTTGGTTTTTAGTTAGTTTATAAGTCGTAGCAACAAGGTGTTATGATGAATGATGAAGCATCATTAACATGAATAAGTTTTTCTTAATATCTTTAAGAGGAAGGATGGATGATACAGATAGTCATAAAAATAGGGTGATTACTTATAGAAAACTAAAAAAGAGAGTCAGCTTCAAGGCCTTCTCCATATTAAAACATGCAATCGGTGTTGGTGGCACAACGTTTACATATTTATTTTACATTCCCTTTACGGGTTGGATGCATATTTACACTGTGGTTACGGAACCTTTCCACTTGTGACTCATCACGCTAAACCTTAGTTGTGTTGTTACTAGTAGTGTGGAATTATTGGACTGCTTAAATTTGGCATCACCATTGACGCAACTGGATGAACAACTCATTTGAAACTTGCCACAGTTTTTAGTGTAGAGAGTGAATCGTCTTGATGTATTTTTTTTCTTTTCTCGCCAGTTTGAAGTGGGAATATAAGAATTCTAGCCGAGTTCATTTGTTTCCTGTTCGAGAATTTCTTCTTTAAGTTCATAATAAAACAGTTCGCCACTAAGTTATATGTCCGAATTATATAAATTACAAGCTATTAGGTTTTTCCGTATAAATGGGTTTGACTCTCTTTAATTTATAAAATAACGTGGAATGTCTTAATTTGAAAGCACGAGTTGAACTGGAAACCCAAAATCCAAAATGGTTGATGTTGGGTGTGCATTTTCACCATACAGCTCTTGATAATCCCTCTCTCACGAACCAAGTTTACCCTTATTTAACAGAGAAATTCGCTAGAGTTGAGGCACCTTCGGCATATAACCCTGTCTTTCATGGGAAGCTGCCAAAAGTCAGAACTCTTATAGACTAGACAAGGTCCATTCCTGTTCCTCTAAATGCTTAAGAACCTCTTGTTGCTTACCCATTTTTGAGCTCTTGGCTTTCCTTGTTCTCATTTATTGGGTGGAACCATTTTTCTTTCTTACTCAGCCATATATGGTAATGAATAATGAATAATGCAAAAGCTAATGCTCTTCCATTTAATTCTAAATATGGCACTCAAATAGTTATATGGCCATGAATTTGTCATTTTTAAATGAAAATTAACACCAGTTTTTATTAAAATATGTTGAATCCCAATATAGTACTCAAATATTTATATGGCTATGACTTTATTCAATTTTTAAATAAAAAATAACATTTAACATTATTAAAACGATGTGGAAAGTACCCAAAACAATTGATACGGTATTTTTCCAGTCAAAACAAATTTTAAGAAATATACGTCTTTTCTTATAGTGACAAAATAAAACACAGAATATATTGATTTGTTAAGCCGCCCTCATTAGCCTTAGATTCATCTGCTCCTCTCCTTATCAGCAACACTGCTTACTATTTTCATTTTCTCCACTCTCCTATCAGCAACACTGTTCACTATTCTTCTTTGGTACTGGGAAGTCCTTTTCACGGAAAACTCGTAAAGCATAGTTGCCTGTACAGTTTCATTAAAAAACACATAGCTACAATATGTACAACTGCAAAGCTTAGTAGAAAGAATTTTCCCTCAATCCCATTAATAAGTCACTTTTCTAATGATTTTTGTGGAACGAGTACATTTCTCTATACATGCAAGTTGTATACAAGCCAAAAGCAAAGATGTGATGTTACCTTTTCAAACAAATAACGTAAAGACGGTGTTTTTTCACTGAAATATAACATTTTTTCCACTGTGCAGATATGATCAAAGAGTTTTGTATGACCGTGTCCACTAGATCCAAATTTTGTTTTCACATCAAGGAAATCGGCTAATATCTGCTGAGCACTTTACAATACGAAGTAAACGAATAATATTCGATCATATGACCATGGAAAACATCTCAGAAATCAAATCAAATTTAGATGCACAGATTTTTGCATCCGACCCCAACGGAATCATTCTCACAAGAAGTTCATTTTGGGCATCCATTAGTTTTATTGAAGCTGTTCAGCCTCAATCTCGATTCAACTTTCGCTAGTGACTAGCACAATCTTATCGCATATTTTCAATCATAAATATCGAAAGATTTTAACGTCAAGATTTATTTTTTGTTATCATTGTAAATGCGGAAACACAAATATCACATGATAATCAATAGTCACATAATGATTATAAACAAATAGATTTTAAGTGGTTCACCCAAACATTGGGCTATTTCCACCAAGCAGAGGTATCTATTGTCTTATTATTCAAATCATGGAGATTATAGCAGCTCACACTCCTGTCTGTTTCTATGGGATTACATAAATAATGAACAAAATTATATTAGTTACATAACTATTCTCTAAACTTGTGAGTTCATACCAAATTGGTAGATTTGGTTGAAGAGACTACTACAAAATAGGTTCCACTAAATCAACTCATATCTATCGAATCTCAGAAATTCATTGACATTTTCAACAATCTCCACCTTGACAACAATTAACCTGATAGCTTGCTCCTTCTTTTGTTCATCACCTTTTCTGTAAACCAAGAGAAGCCAAGCACCATCGTAGCTTCTCTAACAGTACTTGTTTTGTGAACATGTCTATGTAGTTCTCTTTTGTATGAACCTTTTCAAGAGAAACTCCATGTTCATCGATGACATGTCTTACAAAATGGTACTTAATAGGAATATGATTTGTTTTACTATGGTAGGATGGATTCTTAGCCAAATGAATAATTCTTTGACTATCACAAAGTAACTTTACTTTGTCATGCATCCTTCGAAATTCACCAAACAAACCTTTCAACCAAACTCCCTCTTTGCAAGCATGTGAAGTAGTTATGCATTTTTCTTCTGTATTGGATAAAACAACAATGTTCCATAGCTTTGACATCCAACTAATAGCTCCACCTGCAAGAGTAAAGACGTATTCTAAAGTTGACCTTCTCTTGTGCAAATCATCTGCAAAATCATAATCAACATACCCACAGTCTAATTCACAACCACTGTTATAAGTGATACAGTAATCACTTGTGCCTCTCAAATACCAAAGCACACATTTCACTGCTACCCAATTCTCTTTACCTCGATTTTCCATATATCTCTCGACAACCCCAACTGCATGTGAAATGTTTGGCCTTGTACTAACCATTGCATACATTAGACTTCCTATTGCATTAGCATATGGTATTCGGGACATAAATTCATTTTCTTCTTTTGTACTAGGACATAAAATTGAAGAAAGCCTAAACTGGGAGGCCAAAGGGACTGAAACTGGTTTCACATCATTCATATAAAAACTAAAAAGTATCTTCTCAACATACTTCTGTTGTGACAACCAAAGCTTACCATTCCTCCTATCTCTGAATATCTTCATGCCCAAAATCTTCTTCACTACTCCTAGATCTTTTATATCGAACGTCATAACCATCTGAGCCTTTAAGCCATTGATGTTAGTTATGTTTTTTCTTGCTAAAAACAGATCGTCAACATACAATACTAAGATAATGAATATTCCATTATTCAATTTCTTAAAGTAGACACAATGATCATACTCACTCATATAATTCTGGCTCACCATGAAAGAGTCAAATTTTCTGTACCATTGTCTAGTTGACTACCTTAGACGATATAATGATTTCTTGAGCCTGCAAACAAATTTCCTGCTACGATTCTGAATGAAGCCTTCAGGTTGTTCCATGTATATCTCCTCATCCAAATCTCCATGTCAGAAAACAGTCTTAACATCTAGCTGCTCCAACTCCAAATCAGGTAAAATAACCAATGTTGACACACTTCGAATTGAAACAATCTTAACAAGTGATGATTTTTTTTTATGAAATTCAATACCTTCTTTCTGAGAATATCCTTTCGCAACCAGGCTTGCTTTGTACCTTTCCACCTTATCATCAACACCCTTCTTTATCTTGTAGATCAACCTGCAACCTACAATTTTTCTATCTCTTGGAAGTTCTACCAAGTCACATGTGCCATTCCTCTCTAATTCCTTCATTTCATCCTTCATTGCTTCTTTCCATTGATCACTGTTAGAACCCTTCATAGCTTCCTAAGAGCACAAAGGTTCATCATCATTAGTACTTAAAGAAACTGACGAAACAAAATCATCATAACTTCTTAGAGGATTTCTGACCTGCATAGATCTCCTTAAGGAAGTTTGTGGCTCATCCACATTCTGTTGATTTTTATCATCAACCAGATCTTCCTATATAGGAAATTCTTCATGAATATCTTCAGAAACTTGTTCATGTCCACTTTCATTTGTATTTGAAATGGTTTCAAACTGAATCTGTTGATACTTAGGTACTTCTTCTTGTTTCATTTGAACATCTACATCTGATTTGATGAGAGATGATTCATCAAATATTACATCTCTATTAATGGTGATATTGTGGGAAGTAGGATCCCACAACCTGTACCCCTTAATACCATCACCATATCCAACAAAGATAATATTTTTTTATTTTGGATCTAGTTTAGAACACTGATGTTTTGGAATTAGAGCATAGGCTTCACAACCAAAAACTTTAATATTAGAATAATTACAAGGGTGACCTTTCCATACATCTTCAAGAATCTTGCATTCTATTGTTGTTGATCATGATCAATTCACCAGATAATAAGTTGTAGTTACTGCTTCTACGCACAGTTCCTGCTGCAAGTTGGTGTTACTTAACATACTCCTTGCTCTTTCTAGAAGTCTAGTCTTGTTCATGCATTCAACAAATCCATTTTGTTGAGAAGTATAAGCAGTGGTTTTATTCCTATCAATCCCAAACTCCTTGCAATAGTTCTCAAATTCCATTGACGTAAATTCACCACCATTATTAGTTCTTAAACATTTAATGGATCTACTAGTGCTCTTTTCTTCTAAATCTCTAAACTGCTTGAAAAGAGTAAATACATCAGCCTTTCCTTTCAACATATAGGCCCAAACCTTCCTAGAGAAATCCTCTGCAAAAGTTACAAAAGATGATGATCCTCCATATGAAATGGTAGGGGATGGTCCCCAAACATCATGATGAATCTAGTCAATGATTCCCTCATTGGTGTGTCTTTTGGTTTTAAATTTCCACCTATTATGCTTTCCATAAATATAATGCTTTTAGAAATCTAACTTTAAAGACTTTAGACTAGGAAGTAACGTGCAATCAGATAATACCTTCAATCCCTATTCTCTTATATGGACCAACCATTGAGGCCATAGTCGAACATAATCACTATCATTTTTAGATACCATTGTCACATAATCTGACTCAGTTCTTCCTTCTAACAGAAACAAGTTACCAACCTTCTTCTCTTTCATAACTAGTAGGATTCCTTTGTACACCTTCATAACTTCACCTTGAAAAATACTCTTATATCCTCTAGTGTCTAAGGCACCCAAAGAAATTAGTTTCTTCCTAAGCTCAAGTACATGTCTCACATTAGTTAGTATTTTAACAATTCTATCAAACATCTTAATTTGAATGCTACCAATTCCCACAAGTTTACATGATATATCATTTCCCATGTAAACTACTCGATCATCTATAGACTGAAAAATAACAGATCGATGTCTATGAAGAGACATGTGATTTGAAGAACCAGAATCTAATAACCATTATTGATCATGATGGGAACCAATACTAATTGATAAAACTTCATCATTCATACCTGAACCCGTTGTTGAACCTATTTCAGTTGCGTTCGCTTCCCTCGTCTCTTTTGGAGGGTCTTCTTTGGAAGCTTGTTGTTTCTTCCAACAATCATTCTTCAGGTGTTTTGATTTCCGACAAAACCAACACTTAAATTTGTTCTTTCTTCCCTTCGGCTTTGACTCAGAGAAATCCCTCTGACTGTGTCCTCTTTCTTTAGGTCTGCCTCTGACCATTATTGCCTCAGATGTAGAGGTTTCTAGATTGGATTTCTTCCTTGTTTCCTTAGACAATAAAGCTTCAACAATATCATCAAACTCAATACTTTCTGTTGAACTGAAACTAATAAAGGTAACAAAGTGATCCCATGATGCGGGCAAATAACACAATAATGTAATTTCCTTATCTTCATATTCGAATTTCACTCCCATGCTAGTCAACTGAACTAAGAGAGTATTAAATGTATTTAAATGATCAACTATTTTTGTTCCTTCCTTCATGCACAAATTGTACAATTTTCTTATTAGGACGATCGTATTCGTCAAGGATTTCATCATATACAAGCTTTCTAGCTTTGTCCACAAACCGACTGATGTCTTCTCGAAGACAATATTGAAGAAAACATCATTGGCCAAACACAAACGTATAGTTCTCTCGCATCAATCTCATATCACTCATCATATGAAATGGTCACATGATTCTTTGCTTTTCCCAAAAGTGCCTTCACCATGGCTTGTTCCGTGAGAAGATCATGCATCTTCACCATCCAGATCTAGAAGTTGTTTTTCCCATTGAACTTCTCGATTTCGAATTTGGCAGTCTGCATCTTTGCCATTAGTAAAAGGAAAAAAATTCCAACACCACTACTTATAAGACCAAAACCTTTATATAAAAAGTAACCTTATACTTAAAGATGGAACCAAAAAATAATGATAAAAAGTTTTTCAAAAAATATTTAAAAAATATTTTTATACCTTAATAAAAGTATTTTGAAAAATATATACCATGATATTAAATCTTACTAAAAACCAAATGCATCCTCTATGTTTTCTGCATAATATATTCACTCCATTAGTTTCAGCGTATATATATATATATACCATTCAACCTTTATTTTATATATATGCTATATACCATTCAACCTTTATATGGTATATATATTCGCATATAGCAATAGCAAAAAACATTCATACGATTTAAACTGCAAACTTTTAATTTGAAGATCGACGCACTTTCCTATATATATATACCAGCGCTGAAAAGTGAATCCTGCAATTTCATAAGTCCACTAATAAACAACGCTCCCCTTATGCAGCGACCCTAGTGTTGATAGAGAAACAATGCTCATTGAAAATGCAAACTTTTAATTTGAAGATCGACGCAATTTCATATATATATATATATATATATATATATATATATATATATATATATCAATGTTGAAAAGTGAATCCTGCAATTTCATAAATCCACTAATAAACAACACTCCCCTTATGCTGCGACCCTAGTGTTGATAGAGAAACAATGCTCCCACAAGGAAAAAAACAATGAGACCTCTTCTATTAAGCAATCCACACGCTGATCTGTTTGTGCTTCTCGTTCTCTAATGGCTTTACAAATCTCCAATGCATCTCTGATACCACTTGTTATAATTGTAAATGTGGAAACACAAATATCACATGATAATCAACAATCACCTACATTGGGATACGTCCACCAAGTAGAGGTACCAGTTGTCGTATTATTGAAATCATGGAGATTACAACAGCTCATTCAGAGTCATTTTTTCCTCTATGGGCTTACATAAATAATGAACATAATTAGATTAGTTACATAACTATTTTCTAAACTTGGAATTTTAAGTGGTTCACTGAAACATTGGGATGCGTCCACCAAGTAAAGGTACCGGTTGTCGTATTATTCAAATCATAGAGATTACAACAACTAATTCACACTCCTATCTGCTTCTACGGGCTTACATAAATAATGAACATAATTAGATTAGTTAGATAACTATTTTCTAAACTTGTGCGTTCATACCAAATTAACATATTTGGTTGAACATGCTACTACAAAATAGGCTCCACTAAATCTTCTAATATATACCAACTCTGAGAAATTCGTTGACATATTCAACATTTTTATAATCTTGATTTGCAAAAAACAATTAGCATCATAATTTTTCATATATATCTTTTAAAAATAATTGGTTAAAAATATACTTTGAAAATTTAAGTACAAAGTAAAATCTACAAACAATATTTACATCTAGTCTATTGTAAATAATACACAAAATTGTTGTTTGTTTTTTCAAAGTATATATATATATAAATAAATAATTCATTTATAAATTCAAATGACTTAATCGCTTTAGTTAGTTTGAATTACCGTTAAGGTATATAGGGATTCATTTAGATTGAATTTCATTAAAGCTATATAAACATTTTTTGTTTTATATATATACATCACTTTAATTAGTTTGAATTGCCGTAAAGCTATATAAGCATTCATTTAGTTTGAAATTCCCTAAAGCTATATGGGCATTGATGGAAAAGCAAGAAAATGAAATGATTGTATTACTTATTCAATAAATTTTAAAAGTAAAAACATATGATTAGATTGAATTTAAAGAGTAATATTTTATATTGAAAAATTTATAATTATAAAGTAAAGTTGAGTATAATATTTGTAATCCATTAGTTCATTAGTTGTGAATAATATTTGTAATTGATTAATTGTGAAGAATGTAAAATTATATTTAATTGTAAAGTTTCTATTGCGTTTAGAGATGTTTTTTCATAGTTTAGTTTGAAAAAGATGTATAGTATTTTTTTTTGATAAATATAAATTTGAAAGATGAAATATATTTATAAAAATAATAGTTTATTATTCACCATAAATAAAATATTTCAATATTTATTTAAGTAAAATAATTTATATCACCTTTAAATATATACATAGAAATTTAGATGATATGTGACATTTAAAAAAATTCATAACAATATTTTTTAAGTGAGGCATAAATAATATATCTAGATATTAAATCCATTTTAATTTATGGATTTGATACCTTTGAGGACATTATGGTAAATTCTGGTAAGAAAATTTCAATTATGTTTTATTAAAGGTATGAGAGATATGTGTAAAATCCTTTCTTTCTTAACACACATATATGTAAAAAACTAGTATAAATCCATCTTAGCTTTGGATCTATCAACACTTGAGAGGAATAAAAAATTTTGAGGTGAAATTTAGTTTTAAATTAAAAAAAACTTGAAGAATTTAATCCCTCTCTATACATAAATTTAAATGGAAATAAATTTACACTAATATAAATTTAAATCATGTATAAATTCAAATCACTTATAAAGTGGCCTTAGTCTAAAGGTTTTAAAATTAATTCTGAAATTATATAAATTAATTATTTATTTTAAGTACTTATAAATTCGCCTTAGACTAAGTTTAAACGTTTTAAAATTAATTCTAAAAATTATATAAATTTATCGTTTATATTAAATATTAAATTATGATTATTGTAGTGGCCATATAAATTTACATCAATTAATTCTACAAACAAAATAGTAACTGCTACTTGATTTCAGAAAATTCAATAATTCCTTTTAATTTAGCACATACGCAAGTTACATTTAAAAACAAATATTAATTTTATAACAGAATAAAACAAATATATAATTTTAAAATACCTTGGTCTGATGCTAACCCTCTGTTTTCCACTTGTCTTGTTGACCTTCTTGCTGCTGCCTTGCCCAGCTTGAATCCACGGACCAACTCTGCCCAAAACCGAGTTTCCACCCTGCCAACTAGGACAACTACCTAGCTCCAAGGTACCATATGGATATCCTGGCCCTCGTGCCCAAAACCCTCAGCAAACCGGTGCCCCCTATACTAATCCTCTTGACTATAGAACTCAAACTCTCCTCCCTACAAATTGAAGAGAGCCCCCAAAAGAAAATCCCACGTAGAATGATCCCCCTTGCCTCCGTAAACCTCCTCCCCCCATATCCCTCCTTCACGACCTTCCTTTCATTTACTTCCTTACCTACGCATTTATTACCTTATCCCCTTATAATGAATATCTTATCCCTTTATAATTAATATCTTATCCCTTTATGTTCAATGTCTTATCCTTTTCCATGTACGTAAGTCTTTAACAAATTAAACTTATAATTTATTAACCCTATTAATTTAATACCCATGTCAATGAATGTAACATGTAATTAATTAATCAAATTGTAACCATTAATTAATTAATAAATATTTAATTAGTATCATTATACCAATCTTTGTTTAATTAATAATATGTTAGAAAAATTAATTACTTAATAAATTTTACTTAATAATTCCCTAAACATACATTCTACTAGGGTTGTTACATAGACCCACACTTTAGGAAACTTCGTCTTGAAGTTAAGGTATCTAATGGTGTAAAGGAAAAGAACCATGGTTCACACATTCATAACAATTAACCGACATTATCAGTAAGTAAGTCAAGAAAACTCATACATACTAGTGTATATGTACAAGAAATGCATGTGTAGCTAGTACATACAAGTCTCGTGCATGTACTAATAATCAAACTATCATCCTTTAGTAATTTATGTATCCATCCAATCCAATCAACAAGACTAGTCTTTTATAAAAGACAACAAACCTATCAATCGTTTGAGAAATTCTTTAATTACTATTATCTGGTTCAACAATTTTATTTAGACAACTGTGATTTAGTTACGTAATAATGAATATTCATATATAAACATTTCTCTTTTTTTTTGAAGGGAAAACATTAAATACCACCACAAGACAGATCTCCATACCTTCTTAACTATTACTACTCATCCTTCCTCCCTAACCTTCTTCCATCTCCATTCCTATCCTTCCTCTATTGGACTATCTTGGAGCATCAACTATATTGACCTAACTCCAAATAGAACCCGTAAGTGGAAGTGTCACTATCTCAACCAAGCTTCCCCAGCAGGCAACTGACAGTCATCATCAGACATTTAGGGGAGCGTGAGCTAACACCGTCCTCCCATGACTTTAGGTTTCGGAGGATACACGGTGGAAAATGCCTCCACCCTTCCTAACATAACTAGGGTCCACACCCTACAATGGAGGATACACGGTGGGAAATGCCTCCACCCCTCCTAAAAGGACTAGGGTCCACACCCTACAATGGAGGATACATGGTGGGAAATGCCTCCACCCCTCCTAAAAGGACTAGGGTCCACACCCTACAATGGAATAAATAGTGGCACCGTGTTGCTAGGGGTTTTGTCTTCGTTTATTCGGTTTTGGGCAATGTCATCACCTGAAATCATGCTCTGGTCCACATATCATAGCAATGCATCCAAACCAATATAAATTCCACATACAATATTCATACCATAATGTTTCTCGGTTAGTGGTCCTAATATCCACTTTCATCATCATTATCCCTTGCCTATTTCATAGCCCATAACCTGCGGATTAGTCTGTAACACAAACTCATACATTTCTATGCATTATCATCATGTAATTGCATACTATCATCATTTCAATTTGGTATCCATGTACCGATAAATTAACATCAAAGTTTTCTAGTTAGAAATAATCTCATAATATCCCGTAATTCAATTTCGACATCTATTCATAAGATTATCATTTACCCAAAATAGATTTCATCATATCCAAAATCATCCTAATAGCATTTAAACATTCATTAAATTGACATTCTCACAATATGTCGCATCATATACATCATCATCAATAACATTTAAACATTCGTAAAATTTACATTCACATAATAGATCGCATTACATACATCATCATCAATAACATTTAATCATTCATAAAAGTTGATACATTTAAAGTTTAGGTGTATCACTTAATAGTTTCATTGTGACTAGAAAATAAAGTATACAGGCCTCAGGTAATCTTGGTTGTTTAAGTCAAAAGGTGGTGTTACATACACCCATCCTTCGAGAAACATGTTCTTGAGGTGGTCAAAAAAGTGAGGGATAGTCTCGTCGTAGTGTCTCAGCGTCTTCCTAAGTAGTAGATCATGGACTATACTTGTCCCACTGGACCTTAATTTGTTCTACCAGACGATTCATGAGCTGTCGGACTCTACGGTCCAATATGCGTAATGGTTCTACCATGAGGGTTCCCACGTCTGATACCTTCAATTCTTTACAATTTAGTTTATGTTATTCATCAACAACATAATGACGTAAAACAGATACATGAAAAACATTATGAGTTTTATGCAAGTGGGGTGGCAGTACGAGACAATATGAAATGGGTCCAATTTTCTCTTGGATCCTGAATGGTCCTATAAATCAAGGTGACAACCTTGTCCCCTTCTCAAACTGTATGGTACACTTATTAGGCCTGATATGAATGAAAACCTAGTCTCCCACTTCATAACTTCAGTCGGTCCTGTGTGCATCCGCATAGCTTTTCTGCCTATCCTGTGCTTCCTTTAGTCTCTACCTAATTTGAATCACCTGTTCCTCCATCTCTTGAATCAATTCTGGCCCAACTTTCACTCGATCTTCTAGTCTATCGCAACTCAATGGATTTCTGCATGGCCTCCCATACAAAGCTTTGTAGGGTGGCATTCCGATGGAGCTATGATAATTGTTATTGTAGGCAAACTCTACCAAAGGCAGGTACTTCTCCCACTGGGTTTGATTATCCATTACATACATCCTAAGCATGTCTTCAATGACTTGATTTACTCTCTCAGTTTTCCCATCTGTTTCAGGATGATAAGTTGTGCTTAAGTTCAACTGAGTCCCCAACGCTGACTGTAAACTTGTCCAAAAACTAGAAGTGAATTTGGAGTCCCTATCTGAAATGCTCTTCTTAGGTATCCCGTGCAAATGGATAACCCCACTTACAAACACACGTGCCGCATCAGTTACATCGTAAGTGTCTCTAATTGGAATAAAATGAGCACTCTTGGTTATTTTATCCACTATCACAAGAATGACATTATGTCTATGGGATGTGAGCGGCAACCCCACAAAAAAATCCATAGAGATGACTTCCCATTTGGACATAGGTACATCATGTGGTTGTAGGAGGCCGGCCGGGTGATGGTGGTTGGCTTTCACTTGTTGACACTCTAGGCATTTGGCGACAAAATGGACTACATCCCGCTTCATGCCTACCCAGAAGAAGAGCTTCCTTATATCTACGTACATCTTCTTCACACCCGGATGCACACAATAAAGTGATCTATGGAATTCCTTTAGTATGATGCTTCGAATATCCCCATTCTCAGGGATGTACATCCTTCCTCGATATCTTAACAATTTTTCTATTTCCAGACTATATTCTTCATACTTTGGATCTAACTGCCTCTCACTCTGGAGGTTTGAAATAACCTTTAAATACCAACTGTTTCGTTGGAGTTGTGTCAACACATGTTCCCTCAGATTGACCTTTAAGGTTACCAAGGAGAAGATACGTGGTCTCCTACTCAAGGCATCTACGACCACATTTTCCTTTCCCTTTATGTATGAAATACCAAAATCGTACTCACTCATAAAATCACTCCATCTCCTTTGTTTGGCATTCAGATTTCTTTGATTGAAGAGATGTTTTAAACTTTGATGGTCTGTTTTGAGCTCAAAGTTTTGCCCAACAAGATAGTGCCTCCAAAGTTTCAGAGCTAGCATTACAACTGCCAACTCTAAATCATGAGTCGCATATAGCTCCTCATGTTTTTTCAACTTCCTTGATGCATAAGCTATCACTCCTCCATCCTGCATTAGCACAGCCCCCAATCCTTGCTTTAAGGCATCTGTGCAGACTATGAAGTCCTTTTCTATATCCAACACTTGTAGAATTGGCGCACTAGTTAGTAACCTCTTAAGCCCAATGAATGCACTATCACATTCTTCTATCAATTCATACCTGACCCCCTTGCATTGCAAAGTGGTGATGGGTTTCTCTATTTTTGAGAACCCTTCCACAAATCTTCGGTAATAACCTACTAGTCCCATGAAGCTTCTCACCTCATGCGCATTTTTCGGCACTGACCACTCCATAATGGCCTTTACCTTTTCTGGGTCCACAAAGATTCCTTCATTGGAAATGATATGACCTAAATAGTGGATCTCTTTCTGGAAGAAGCAACACTTTGACAACTTTCCATATAATTTGTTCTCCCTAAGGCAGGACAACATTGCTCGTAGGTGTTCCTCATGTTCTCTTCCATTCTTCATCTAGAAAGACTTGTACAAAATGGTCTAAGTACTTCTGGAATATGTCGTTCATGAGGCTCATGAATATTGTTGGTACATTAGTCAATCCGAAAGGTACTACAACAAACTCATAATGTCCAAACTGAGTTTGAAAGACATTTTTTGGGATATCACCTTCCTTAATCCTTAACTGATGATACCTTGATCGCAAATCAATCTTGGAGAATACCACTGCTCCTTTCATATAATCAAAGAGGTCATCTATTCACGGCATTGGGTACCTATTTTTCACTATAGCATGGTTCAAGTCCCTGTAGTCTATACACAGTCGTAAGGATCCATCCTTCTTCTTTACAAAAATTACTAGTGCGCCCCAGGGTGAAACACTGGGCCTTATTAGCCCTAAGTCCAATAACTCTTTCAACTGCATTTGCAATTCACAAAGTTCTGGCCCTGTCATCCGATACGGAATCTTGGAGATTGGTTCTGCACCAGGTTTTATCTCAATAGTAAAATCAAACTCCCTCTCAGGAGGTAACCCTGGTAACTCGTTCGAAAAAACATCCTGAAATTCTGACAATATCGAGTACTGATCCAATGAGGGTCCCTTCCTTTCATTCACTGATTCCACTACATACAATCGACACCCTTGTCTCAAGCATCACTTAACCTTCATAGTGGATATAAAGCGTAATGACACTTTTCTTCGTACACCCTGGATCTCTACTAGCCTTCCTTCATCTTCGACACAAAGCACCCTCTTGGTGAAACAATATACCATGGCTCGGTGAGCTGCTAACCAATCCATTCCAATGATTAGGTCATATGCCCTGAGATCAGTGACGTATACCTTCAACCTGGTAGTACACACTCTGAGGTCTACTATACAATTATCAACACTAGGTCCTACCGCTTGTTTTTCCCCCGAAGCCATCTCGACTTGTTTAAATTCATTGTGCTCGTAGGCTGCCAACCCACTATTTTCTAATGCAGATGGTGAAATGAAACTATCTGTCGCACCAGAATCAAACAAAATCTTGACATTGATATGATTTAGCATACACGATGACTCCACCACCATGGATTGATGTTCGACCTGGCGATTATTAACCACTATGTAAATATGATGGTTGCTACTTGCTCTCCCCATCGGTGCCTTTCCTTCTCTATGCACGAACCGTGATTGTAACTCTGGGAAGTCACGTTGGTAATGGGGTCCTCCGCACTCCCAACAGGTAACACGAGATTGAACCTGTGCACTATTATGTGACTGTCTCTGAAATGAGTTCCTTCCCCTGGAACCCCTGCCCCTACTCTCTGTTCCCTGAGATGGTTGTGGACCTGTCTACATCATTGGTGATGAACGAGATTATGCACTCGCTACCATTGAAATCCTTGAGGCTATTGTCCTTGGAGCGACTCTGTTACCATATGGCGGTGGCCTTGAGCCCCCTCCCCTAGGAAATGTCCTCGGGGCCTTCCCTACAAATTCAGGATGATGCGGAAATGTCGATCTTGTACCCCTGGTTAAGTTCATGTCTTCTTCTGCATAACGCTCATTTTCCACTGCCTCTGCTACTGAAGACGGTTTCCACATCCACACCATAGCTCTTATCTTAGGGTTCAATCCATAGATGAAGCACTCTACCTGTCGTGGATCATTATCCATATATGAAACATATTTTACCAGTTCCATACATCTGATCTCATATTCTTCTACAGTTTTGTTTCCCTTTACTAAGGAATGAAATTCCCCTACCTGTTGTTCCTCATAGTATGATGGTAGATATTTCCTTTGGAACCTCTCCTCAAAAAGTTCCCAAGATACTTTGTCTGGGGTAAGGTGCAGTTGTCTTTCCAGGTTGCACCACCAGTTCAAGGCATTGTCTCTTAACTAAGAAATTATGATCTTCGCCTTTGAGTTGGACGCATAGTCCCTTAAGGAAAAACACCTTGTCATTCCTTCCAACCATGCTTCCGCACGTTCACTGGCGTGACCCCCGGCAAACTCCAGAAGTTTGATCTTTTGCAATTCTCACGTGATGTTTTTGGGTGGAGGTCCTCCCTCTAAATCCCTTGACACTTCTGGATTACCCGTTCCATATGGTGGGGGTTCCACTTTAGTCCCTGTCGGTTTTTGCCCCTTTAAAGTCTCATTAATGGCTTCCAACAAGCGCAGGATGAGGGCTAGTTCAGGTGATGGTGGTGGTGGCACTGGTGGTGTTGGCGGTGCTTGCGATGACACTCCCTTGCCTCAACTCCCACGACTCATGACCATCCTGTATGCTTTAACCTGCATCACCCAAAGTTTTCAGGGTGAGTTCCAAGACGCTTCAAATTGATGCTAGTCAAACTAGAAACAGGGTTAGGCGTAAGTTTTCTTTACTTGTCTATAAACAGACATTACTCCTTTAGGGGATTGGCTAGATTAGGATTAGGATTAAGCGTCTAAGCTTGATTTCTTTGCCCCTGTGAAATAAAACTATTGGTTCCCTTTCCTAGTAGCTACGCTAGCCTTGCACCATACTCGCTACTTCCTATGCTTACTCTCCTAGTGCATATGCTACCTCCTTCCTTCTTGTCCTAGTATAAGCCCTTTTAACTTTTCACTTACAACTAAATATCCTATGATGCTTGACTCGTGAGCTTTTCCTTGGCGCGTAGTGTTGGCGTTTTCAATTTCTGCATTGAGATTTAATGTTGACTTTCACTGGTGGAATGGAGTGGAGGGACTTGGCACTCGGCTCGATGAGTTGTGTGTAAGGTCTCATGAGCCCGACGCTTGGATAATCAGATATTATTCTTCAGGCTAGTACCTTGCTGTTATTGATAATTAAACTATTTATATGCAAATTTATTTGTAAAAGTGATATGTGTGGCATGTTGGTGTTATTTCTCTTCTTAAGGCGCTTCACTTGGTGGGGGTTATGGGTTCAAAACCCTTTAATAATTCAATTTTTTTTTTTGTTGTTTAACTTATTTAAAAAGACAAAATATTTAATTAAATTGGTTAAATTAGCATGTGTAAAGACCTAATTAAATGAAATTAATTAAGATTTTAATCTAATTTAAAACAATTTAACTTAACTAATTTAATTATAATTAACTACATATAATTAAAATTAAATTAATTAATTCTGATACAAACCAATTTAACTTGAGAATTTAAAATTAACATAAATAATTCTAAAACTTTATTTTAAAATAGTTATAATTAAAATAAATAAAAAATTAAAACAACTAATTTAAAACAATTAAAATTTAAAATAAAATAAAATAAAATAAATTTTATTCGTGAAATACTATACATATAAGAAATCAGCATCGTGGGTCCTTGCATGAGGCCGATGTGCCCCCTCCCCCAGGTGTTCATCCCTTTCGAGACTCCTCTTCGTGGCCTCGTGTGCGTTGGTGCTGGTCTGGTCCTGGATTGTGAGTATTATGTGTTGGATATTTCATATTTGCACTTCTGGCGGGTCTCAAACACCTGGATTGGCAAGCTAAATGGTGCTCAGATCTGTTTCGAATTGCCATGATTTTGATATTTGGTCAAAGAGCTATATGTAGGATTCGGTGTTCAAACCCTCTTAAGAGATGATGCGCCCTTGTTCCAGACCCGGTTTCAGCTCGATGTTGTTCTAGTCTCCTGGTTAAGCCTGTGAGGTTGTGCGTGCACTGGAAGACATAAGAGAGGCCACGTTATTTTGCCCTGCTCTTTTAGAAGGTTATAATAATAATTAAATGGGTCGACGGTTATGCGGAGGTCGTGGGTTCAACACTAATCGACCCTCTCTTTTGAAAGGATCTAAGCTTTGGATAATATATGCTTAGCTGTAGTGGATGTAGAAACCGGCCAGGTCATAGATACATGCTTCAAGACATTCGGCTATGGTTGTGCGAGTGTAGAGACGCGTTGTGCATTAAGCTTTTTCTTCGGTGGCTTGGCATTTGATCATTGGGCTTTGGTGCTTTGTGTATGACTTGTGGTAAGTGCTTACTCGTGGATTTGGTTGGACATTTGTATTGTAGAGACACGTTGAATGAAGAGGCTTGGTGCTGGTGCTGGTCTGCGTTGCAGATAATGTGGGATCGAAGCAGTTGCAGAACATTCATTCCGGGTTGAGGCCGGATTCGATCGTTCTTATGGGGAAAAATACCATGATGAAGAGATCCATTTCCCTCTATGCAGAGAAGTCCAGGAACACCTCTTATCAGAACCTGATTCCTTTGCTGGTGGTGAGTTTATTTATTTATTTATTTAGCGCCTTTGCATTTAAGGATTCTAGTTGTCTAGGCTTTTGATGCCTTTACTTTTCTAGGGTTTTGAAGGTTTTTAATTCTCGAGGGTTTTGAGGGTTTAGTTATGAAATTCCATAAGTTTTAGGGTTTTCTATTGCCTTCTGTTTGGGTATGCGTTATTGGATAGGACAATATGTACACATTAAATGACAGGCTTTGATCAACAAATACGCTGGCATGTTTTTTGATCAATTTTAGTTTTGTTCGCACTCATGGTGTATTGGTTTTTCTGTTGGATTAAGGTTTAGCAGTCTTACTCGTATTGGGTTCTCTGACATGTTTGGTTTCAACAGTTTGATCTTCACTTTGTGTTCTGTTACAGTTCACCTTTTAGGGCTTTCAAAGCATACATTATTTTAATATTGTACGTCATAGGCTTCGTCTCAAGTTTTGATGTGCCAATTTATCAGTATCCCACCATGGTAGGATTGGGTACCCAACATCACATACATTTGATTTGTGCCCTAAAGTGAAGAGATATTTTACACATTTTCTTTCACTTTAAGCCAAAGCAAGCTCCAATAGAAGAGGAACATGATTAAAACTACAAACCCTTGAGTAGAGCTTGGTGTTGGCTTTTCATGAACTTACCTTTGCATAACTCAGACATGTGAACATATCTGTCTCCCTGAGTGAGCAAGCACAGTGAGGGAAGGTAAGAGCCTTTTACCTTCTAGCTCAGGTAACTTATTGCCTTACCTTAAGCTCATGCAAATAATACCTCCAAGGACCAACATACGTGTCTATGGGTTTGTAAATATTTTTAACGTTCTTCAGTGGTTGAGTCTAGAAATTGTGCTTTTGAAATAAAATGATCCACACCTCGTAAATATTTTGGTTAACTATACAATCACATGGAGTGAAACTGATGGGTTTTGTACACGTGTCGTCAGCACTAGAGTTATTGCAGACTATATTTGAAACATCGGATAATTAGATTGTCAGCCACTGTAAGGTGACAATATATAGTTCTGAGTTCCTTTTAGGGTTGTAATATGACTTCAAACGAGTGTATATTGAAATAACTTCATTTTAGCAAGTTGTACTTACTTTGATATTGAATATAATTTAAAGAAAATCTAATTGGGGTCAAGTAATTGTAACAACCCTAATTGTATTTATATTTCACTTGTTTTACTTTGGTAAATTTGTTTTTACATTTTCAATATGTATTTCATTTATACTTATATTTGTGTTAAAATTTCTGTGTTTGGTTTGCAGGTTAGGTGGAGCTGGAATTGGAGCTAGGAACTTGGCCCTTAAGGCTCCAGATTGTGAATGAGGCGCTCTGATACCATGTGTAGTGGCCATATAAATTTACATCAATTAATTATACAAACAAAACAGTAAATGCTACTTGATTTCAGAAAATTCAATAATTCCTTTTAATTTAGCACATATGCAAGTTAAATTTAGCAACAAATATTAATTTTATAACATAATAAAACAAATACATAATTTTAAAATACCTTGGTCTGATGCTAACCCTCCATTTTCCTCTTGTCTTGTTGCCCTTCCTGCTGTTGCCTTGCCCAGCTTGAATCCACGGACCAACTCTGCCCAAAACCAAGTTTCCACCCTGCCAACTAGAACAACTACCTAGCTCCAGGATACCATATGGATATCCTGGTCCCCATGCCCAAAACCCCCAGCAAATTGTTGCCCCCTGTATTGATCCTCCCAACTACAGAACTCAAATTCTCCTCCCTGCAAATCCAAGAGAGCCCCCAAAATAAAATCCCCCATAGAATGATCCCCCCTGCCTCTGTAAACATCCTCCCCTCATATCCCTCCTTCACTGCCTTCCTTTCATTTACTTCCTTACCTATGCATTTATTACCTTATCCCCTTATAATGAATATCTTATCCCTTTATAATTAATATCTTATCCCTTTATGTTCAATGTCTTATCCTTTTCCATGTACATATGTCTTTAACAAATTAAACTTATAATTTATTAACCCTATTAATTTAATACCCATGTCAATGAATGTAACATGTAATTAATTAATCCATTAATTAATCAAATTGTAACCATTAATTAATTAATAAATATTTAATTAGTATCAATCTTTGTTTGATTAATAATATGTTAGAAAAATTAATTACCTAATAAATTTTACTTAATAATTCCCTAAACATATATTCTACTAGGGTTGTTAGAATTATATTTATCTAATTTTATAAACGTTCTAAAATTAATTTTGAAAATTATATAAATTTATTATTTATAT
Source organism: Picea engelmannii (assembly GCA_009831015.1). NCBI lineage: Eukaryota > Viridiplantae > Streptophyta > Pinopsida > Pinales > Pinaceae > Picea > Picea engelmannii. The sequence continues at coordinate 2,355,637 of ML778901.1, read as the reverse complement.
TAAATATTAAATAATGATTATATTTATCTAATTTCAACGTATAAATAAGTTTGTTCAATTGATTTGTATATAAAATAACCCTGAATTTAAAAGTACGATTTGAATTCGAACTCTAATTAATGTTGGGTGTGCGTTTTCACTTGCTTTGTCACTGAACAGTCATATATGGTCGCGTCACTGAACAGTCATATATGGTCGCGAATAATGGAAGATTTATTTTTTATTTTTTATTTTTCAATTAAATTTATTTTATTTGTGTGGTTAATTTATAATGGAAATAATTATTATTGGTCATTATTTTTCAATGTTAAGTGATTCATATCCTTTTTCAACCAAAACCACTTCATTTAAAATAATCCACTTCTTTAATCAATTAAAAATACCTCTAAATCTTTATTTAAGTAAAAAAGTGATTACACACTCACTCTGAAAACATAATTTATAACACAAAATTTTACTACAAATTTTAAATATAAAAATAAAAATAAAAGTGGCTTCCATCTTGTATTGAACCAGTGGATTGATTAACGTGTGGATTGATTAACGTTATAAGAGGTATCTTTAAAAATACATCTTGAGTTAAACAGTTCCAGTGAACTGTTTGAAGCTATATGGATCATTTGTGTTCAAATAGGAAGAAGATGAAATGGCCATAACACTTGTAGAAAAGAAACAAGATAAAATGACAATATACCTTGGTGAATAAATGGTAGCAAACACATTGTAGTAGAAAATAAGTGAAGACTAAATAATCATAAAAATAAAAGAAAACAAAAACATTATAACATTATTCAAAATGAAAAACATTTTATATAGAAAAGTAGTAATTATAAATTAAATCTAAAATTGATATTTATTTATTTTACATAAACTTAAAACAATTTATTATTCAAAATAGTTTACTAAATTATATAAAATTAATTTTTACTTTAAATATTAATAAACTATTATCCTTAACTATTTGAAGTAAAAACAAATAATAATTTCTTAATTTCAAAAAAACCTTAAATTAAAATTCTATTTAATGTTGGATGTTCATTTTCACCCTAGAGCTCTTGATAATCCCTTGATAATCCCTCTTTCTCACGGATCATTTCTAACCTTTATTCAACTGAGAAATTCACTAGAGTTATGCAAAAAAGTGAAGTCTAACCTTTATTCAACTCAGAAATTCACTAGAGTTATGCAAAAAGTGAAAACTTTTATAACAAAGTCCAATCCTATTCCTTCGTCATTCATCCACCATGCATGGTAATGAATAATGTAAAACCATGCATGGTAATGAATAATGTAAAAACTAAGTAAATAATAATTATATAATTAATAACAAATTTTATTTAAAAGAAGATGGTGAACTCAAACAATTTTAGTGTATTTTTTTCATAAAAATAAGATTATTGAAGTATTTGGATTAAAATTAATTCAAAAGCTAAAACAAATTGATAATATGGTTGAGGCTGTCAAAAACAAATTAATATGATGGATGCTACTTGTTCAACAAATAATCTTATACATAAGATTGATGTTGTTTGTGGTGAATTTGAGATACATATGATCTAATACAAAAGGTCAATGCAACTTGCAATAAAAATTATTTAATGCTTGAAATACAGACAACAAATAATATGGATGATGTTTCCTAATTATGAGATGTAATCATATTCTAAATTAATGAAGAAAATTTGTCAATTTCTTAACTTTGATAAATAGATAATAAAAACTACTATTGATAATCAAATTGGATTGCTATTTGATAATAGAATTGATTTCTTGTTGTAGAAAATCAAATGAGATTGCTATTTGATAGTAAAATTTTCGTATTCAAACTCATAAATCACTAATGTGAAGAATGATAAGATATTTTTAGATAACTAAAATTCATTTTCTATTTGAATGAAGATCATATTGTTAATATAGATTTAGAACATATTGCTAATATAGAACTAGACTAGTCAACGACAAATCACTTAACAAACGGGTCACATGCTCATTGGATGCTGATCAAATTGTATTTAATAGATCATAGAGTGCAAGTCAGATGTAATTGTGTTGAATGTTGATTGAATGGATGGATGGGTATGGCATGGATAGACGTATCTACATAACTTGATTGAATTTGGAAGTTATTAATTGTTTGATTATTGTACAAATCTCAACAAATATTTAAATATGCTTATATTTAAATTAGATTGATATCATTTATAAACTAAATTTATTATGATTACAAATATATTTGCACTATTTCTTTATCAGTTTAATGGATTAATGCATTAGAGACATAAAAATAGAAATCAAAATAATAATTAACTTGTTTTTACCATTATGTTGTCAAATGAATATAGATCTGCAATTTTGTTGGTATAAATAGCATCATTGTTTTCTCATTGATGACTATCATGGAGTCACAATTAATCACCTTCCAAATAAAACTACCATTTTGTACTTAAAACCATAAGAATTATGAGACCATGTTAACACATAAATCACAAGCAATACAAGACAAGAATTCTGCCTAAAAGGATTTAACTCATTCTCAATATTTTTATTTATCTATGATGTCTATTTATATTACATGAATTTGTCCACTTCTAGATATAGTAATTATCAATGGATAATGAAAATTCCTCAACATTAAATAACATTAGATAAAGTGGTTTCATCATTAGATAAGGATAACAACTCATAATAAAATGGTCGGACAATCTATATAACTGTAAAATGACTCACAATCTAACAAGTAACAACTCATCAATCCATAATGACAACACCTCATCATTAAATAAAATAGTTTCATTATTAAATAAAGATAACAACTCATAATATGTTGGTATTATACCTTGTGGGTATATAAAGACTCACAATATACCACATGACAACTCATCACTGAATAAAGACAACACTAGATAATGACAACAACTCAGGATAAAGTGGTTTCAAACATTGTAATTGTATAAATACTCACAATCTAACAGATGTCTTGTCTTATAAATAGAAAATAAAACATAGAATATATTCATTGCATTTGCTAAACTGTACTCTCTGCGCCCTTCTCCTTACCAGCGGTGAGGAGAGTCATTTTCATCCAAGGGACAGGTTTGTACATCTTCTACTCTTGCAAGGAAATCCTCTGGGCGCTTTAAAATACGAAGTAAAGGAATACATATGTGATCATATGACCATGGATAACATATCTGAGATATCAAACAAATCAAATTTAGCTCCACATATTCTTGCATCCAGCAACAACTGAATCATTCTCACAATTAGTCCACTTCAAAGTATTTTTCACGTTTATGAGTCAACTGATTACATATATAAAATATATTAGTAAAAACAATCAAAGTAAACTGATATTACTGTACATAAAATTTACATATTATTGTATAATTTTCTTATAGTAAAGTCCAATACAATTAAATCTCACTGCAATGATTAAATATACAAAGTAAAACCAGTAAAAAGAATGCTGTAACCGTCATAAAAATGAAAAGAAGCATATACAAAAGTTAACATTTACATTAATCTTAATATATCAATTGCTTTTGCATATGTGCTCAATTCAATACTATTGTTTGACAAAGTATGAGTGGTCATACATTAAAGGGAAATAGCAAGTTCTTCCGTCACTTTTGGCAGCGACTTCGGAAATTGATGGACAAAACAGAAGAGAAACATTTCCTACCATATCTTAAAAGCGCTTCCTTCTGTTTTCCAGACATACCAGGACTGTCACACATCCTTAAATTGAAATCATACATTTCCAATCATATCTACACAAATAATTCAATGTCAATATCCTTTATATATATCATTATTATAATTATGATTTACATAATATCCTTTATATATAGATCATCATTATAATTATGATTTACATAATTATAACTGTCCTCGTGCTATACTAGCTATATAACTATCCTCATAACTACACTAGCTATATAACTGTCCTCGTAACTACACTAGTAACACTACTATTCTCCAGTCAAACCAGTAACAAGAGTGAGTCAAGAGTAAGGCTATTGAAAGAAATACATAGTGCGACCCTCGTAAGAGCGCTACCCTTACATTATTTATCTAGGCAATGAATGCCCCCAAATAACCCATGATGCATCAACACCTTATTGGGTTTTTCAAGTGTTAATTATTGGAACAGAGATATAACATTTGAAGCGTTTTTTTACTATATCAATATCCATTTCAATGTCCTTCTCGTATAGATCATCATTATAATTATGATTTACATAATATAATTAGAAACATGGATTATCAATATTTTTTATATGCAGCACCATTATAATTATGTCTTCTACAATATAATAGAATGTAATGAGGTAATAGGTAATGAATGCCATTTATAACAAGGGGTGGTTGCAAAGGCAACAAGTCCCTATTATAATGATTTACATAATATAATTAGAAACATGGATTATCAACATCTTTTATATGCAGCACCATTATAATTATGCCTTTTACAATATAATAGAATGTAACGAGGTAATAGGTAATGAATGCCATTTATAACAAGGGGTAGTTGCAAAGGCAATAAGTCCTTATTATAATGATTTACATAATATAATTAGAAACATGGATTATCAACATCTTTTATATGCAACACCATTATAATTATGCCTTCTACAATATAATAGAATGTAACGAGGTAATAGGTAATGAATGCCATTTATAACAAGGGGTAGTTGCAAAGGCAACAAGTCCCTATTATAATGATTTACATAATATAATTAGAAACATGGATTATCAACATCTTTTATATGCAGCACCATTATAATTGTGCCTTCTACAATATAATAGAATGTAACGAGGTAATAGGTAATGAATGCCATTTATAGAAAGGGGTAGTTACAAGTCCTTACTTTGTGCCAGTTAAGATTCGTAACAAGAGGTAGCATTGGAGGAAAGGCATTTAGATGAATTCTTGTTTATTAGGAAATCTGATTGAGAACAATATAATTTAATACTCGAAAGTGGTTGTATACGATTTTGTAATAAAATAAATTTTCTTCATTTTTAAAATACACAATTCTAGATTATATTATATTAATAACGCTAATAACATTGTCCCAATAAGTAGAAACGGAAGGAGGAAGGCACCCATATGAAATGGTTCAGGAAAAAACTAGTAAACATAGGTCTCTACGATGTTGTGCCATGGACAGGTGTCATTGAACTAAAATTTGATTGCAAACAATTCATAACTTTGAAATTCTAGGTTTTCCTCGCATCTCGTCTGTGAAAGTTAAGAAGGGGCAGAGTATGACAACTACAATTGTACACAAATCACACAAATCATGTATGTGAAAGATTAGAATGGACAGAGTAATACATCAGATAACTTTCTTACCTTCTCTATTGAACCAGGAACAAGTTAATATACAATGAGGAATGTTCTAAAATTCTATTGAGAATAGTTGAGAGAGTAAGGATTTAGATGCAAGATTTCTGATCAAGAAGTTTGTTGATACACTTGGCTAGTCAATTATCTTTTCCTATCTCATTTAATGAGCAGGAGTAGGTAGGAGTAGGTAATATGTTTCAACACTCCCCTTTAATTAGGACTCAGGACTGCTAACAATACTAACACTACACATGAATGTCTTTGTAGTTTACAAAATTCTAAACACTATAGTCTATTGTTCTAAGTCTCAACTAGGCTTACATGAGATTAACTAAAAAACTTGTTTTACTTCTTTTACTTTTGCATGTTGGTGTAGATTGTCTTATGCTCTACAATGTCAAACATTGTAAGATCAAGAAGATATTCATTTTCTTTCATTTCCTTTTCCAATGTTGCATCAACTTCAACACCTCCAATGGTTGCCTTTTTTTTTTACCCATTCCTTTTCTATTGCAGTTGAGGCATCTTTTCCATACTTAATTTCATACTTTGGTTTTGCAATCTATTCCTCAAAAATGCTATTTCAACATAAAATTCACCATTCACTATATCCTTATTTACTTATTCAATAACATTTATTGCTAGATTCTTCTTACATTTTTCCACTATTGTGACCGTAGTTTCACTTTCACCTTTACCTTTAATTTCATCATGCATATTTGTATCTTTAGAGTGAATTTCTCTTTCTTTACCATGCTTGTCCTCTGCATCTCCTACAAAGTTACCTTTGTCTTCCACAAATTGTTCAACATATTTCTATGTAGTGTTCACTATAACTAGTATCTGTGTCTTGTTTATCTTCTTCTGCTTCAACAGATTCTTCAACAACTTCTCCAACTATTTTTGCAATGTAAAATTCCTCTACATATTTTGTTACAACATTCATTCCATCATCGGCTGCAATTCTTTGTGACTTTAGCTTGATGATGATCAGTGTTTCTCCCCCTTTCACTGAATTCCATGTCTAGTATATACCAAGCTTATTTGGACCTAATTGTTGTTGCAATTTTGGGAAGAATTCTCTCATGAAATCCTTGTTGAATGAGAAATAATGTTGTTGCATCATTCTTCTTATTTTTTATGAGTTTATCCTTCTTCTTTTGAATCATCACTTCTTAGGATTCTTTATTTGAGGGTTCTTCAAAACCATCCAACACAATATCCTATAAGTCATCCATTTGTAGCCTAGTTGTAAGGTACCATGTCTATTATATTAAAAGAAAAGAGAAATAATGCAGCAAATAACACCAAGATAGAAACCAAATACATAAATACTGTAGATATAACAAGGAAACAACAAATTTTATGGAAGCACAACACCATAATTATACCTTTATTGATAGGAAACAAGGTTCACTTGCCTCTTTGAGGGGAAAAACTGTAGCAGAGAAAATCTGTAATACAATAATTCTTCAAGAAAAAAACTTATCATACCCTCTACTATTCCACGGTCCCAAATGCAACCATTACACATTCATAATGCAATTATAAATTTGTTGGAATTCCATGTATAAAAGTTGTCTACTAATATTAATTTCATTTATATTATAAGCACCCCGACAACAAGTAAAAACAATTTTGGGTAAAAACGAATTGGGTAAAACGAATTAGGGTAAAAAATAATTTGGTAAAAATGATTTACGATTTTTGGGTAAAAGAAAATTTGGTAAAAATGAATTCTTTAGAGACTAATCCTTCAAATATTAATCATTCAAACATTAATCATTCATCAGTAATCTCAGTCAAAATGAAAATATGCTCATTCAAAACTCAGAGGTTTATCACTCACAAACACAGAGTTTTATCGCTCTAAACGGAGGAAAAGATTTATCAATCAAACACAGAGATTTCTCATTCAAACTCAGAGGTTTATCGTTCACAAACACATAGTTTTATCAATAAAAAATGCATGAAGATATTAATCAATCAATGTAGGGATTTGTCATTCCAACTCAGAGGTTTATCATTCACAAACGTAGAGTTTTGTCAATAAAAAATGTAGGCAAAGATTAATCAATCAATGTAGGGAATCAACACAACTCTGAGAATCAATGCAGAGAAACAAACGATGGTGGACTTGAGAGAATAAACTCCCAATAGATAATTCCTTACAAGACAGAGAATGATCCTACAGTTATTATCTATGCATAGGAAAGAAGGGCATTTCAATCTAAGTCTTTAAACACCAGATTCATGTCTTTCGATTCAGCTTCTGGCCAACTGTTTGTCCACAGACTAATAACTTAAAGGATCAAGGAACAAAGGATAACAACACAATTTACATCCAAATCTTCTTCGTGGAGAAGAAAATAATGAAATAAAAGCGCAATCAAGGAATAAAGAAAACGCAGGCAGGAGATACAAGAACACAGGCAAGGTTTGAGTCCACAGTTCATTTTGGCCACCCACAAAGAGACAATAACTCATAAATAAAGGATACAGTGGATATCAAGGGTTCTTACTGAATAAATCAACTGACAAGGGGATTACAAGTATCATAGGAATGCATGTACAAGAAAGCTCATGGCAATGAAATCTTCAACCGAGTACAGAAAAATAAACAACTTTAACAATCATACCTTATCCAAATGTGAATGCTCCGAGATCGTTGTCCCATGCATCCTCTGTCCATCTCTCGCTTGCCAACCGATGTGACCTCACCAGTACCTCCCAACCAACGCTAGAGGTACTCTTCTCCCCTATGATCCCCCTGAGCCACAAAGGGGCCACGTATACAATACCAAATAATTCTAGCACCTAGCTCGCCTCGCAAGTTCAAGATACCACTTGCTACTCAAGATGGGTATCCCAACTGCCACAAGATAAATTTCAGTCAAGATAAAATTTCAGCAGCATAACGTTACACAAGTCAAATGATGATCCATACTTCTCCTTCACCATCTCTTTTATAGAGTTTCCTAGTAATTAGTTTCCCAAAATTCTCAATAGATTCCTTTTTCATTAAATTAATTAGGAAAAACCTCCCTTGTACACATGTCGCCCAATCCCCTAGTTGCACCAAAAAATCAATTTTATTAATTAAATAAATATTCCTATTTCCCTCACCCACCTAAAAGTGTTCCTAAAAATGCTCGTCAGTGTCCCAATATTCCCTTACAATTCTTAAATGATTTACGCCTTACTTAATTCCTAGTTGAGTTCATGAATAGAAAGTTCCCAAAGCTAGATTTCTTACTAAGTTAGACATTCATCTTTTTCTTTAGATCCCTCCTTTTTTTTAGGTTTCACTTTTTCTTTAAGTTTCCTTTTCGTTTAAGTTTCCCCTTTTTATAACTAGGCTCATAATTAGTAGTTCAGATAAACAACCATTTACTCTTTTTATGAATTTAATCCTCCATTATAATTTCCCTTTTTGTTTTATATATTTTAATAATTAAAGTTTGAATTTATCTTATTAGTTATAAAAGAACCTTTAGCGAATTGAAATTTTATAAAAAGAATCTTAGTGAATTAAATTGTTATAAAATAACCTTAGTAAATTAAAATTTTCACTTTAATCTGGTTATACGTCTAATTAGTTGTTGTTTTTTTTATTCTAAGGTTCTAATGAGACCTAGGTTTTTAATTCACTAGGCTTGGCGACAATTCTTAACAGAAAAGTTAGCCATTAAACTTTACTTATCACATCATTCATTTTAAGGCGAACTAGATTTATTCACTTACTAGTTAAAATTACGATGTGCCCTTCAGGACGCACTACATGCTCCAAGGGTGCCACACACCTCTTTCCATTTTCTTTACGTGACGTGCCCTTCAATACACACTACGTTCTCCAAGGGTGCCACTCACCTTTTGACTAAATTTGGTAGACGTCAAACCCCTGGAGTCAATACTCCGCCAGGTGATCCTGTGGGAGACTAAGGGCCTCTAAGGAATAAGTCCCCTATCTTATTATGCACCCCTTCGAATCATCGTAAATGACTAGATCACAGTCACCCTCATGGCATCGTGGGTCTTCTTGAACTAGGTAATCGTTAACCTACAGTTCGAGCCATGACGGGAGTGCTAGTAGGTTGTGGCAAGGTTGTTGCCACACCTCTCCCTCAATGTATTTGGTTGTCATGTGTGACCCCTCTACTCTATATTTGAGTCTGGTCGAGAAGCTATCGTAAGCCTCCATCCATCAGCAGATCATGTCAGTAATAATAATCAATAATCATAAGATCTTATCATATGTACATATGTCACATCAACAACATTCAAACCCAACAGTCCACTCCATGAATAGATCCAAAGTCTAAGGGGTTTCATTGATTCCTTTGCATCCTCAAGGTCTAAAGTCCTGCACACTCAGGAGAACCCATTGAATAGCACATGTGTATGTAAATACAATAAAATAACATATCATCAAATACATAATAGCTCATAATCATAATAAAAACGTCAAATATATATAATAATCCGGATCACTTGCAAGCAAGTGTCCTCAAAGGATAAGTTCGCTTAGTGCGCACAAGAGACGGATGTTACAATATTTTAATAACCTTGCAAGAATTTTGTAGGTTTTGCATGAAAAAATTAGTTTCGCAGGTTGCAGTGTGTAGTGTGTTTGCAGGGTTTGAAAAAAAATGATCTTTGATGTTTTGCATAGCATTCATAAAGATTAGAAATATTAATCTTTCAAGAGAGTGTTAAAATAAGGATCTTTGGGAAGGTGTGCATTCATAAAGATTAGAAATATTAATATTTCAAGAGAGTGTTAAAATAAGGATCTTTGGAAAGGTGTGCAATGTTGAAAGGTTGGATAAAATAGACCTTTTGTATTACTATGAAAGATGCATGGCCTTAAGAAAGATTTAAATTTTTTGAAATTTACAAAAGATTATGAAAGTGCATTGGAAGATCATGTATAATCACTTACATAGGCTCAATCTCAATGATTCTTCAATAGGGACAAAGGATTAGAAGACTCAAAAGAACACAAGGAATCTTTCACTTGAGTACAATTTTCAAAATATTCACAAAGGCTTATTCAAGCAAAGAATATTAGTTGAGCTATGAAAATCCAAAAATAATGTAATCCTTCACAATCACAATAAAAATTTAAAATTATGTTACCATAAAACTAGATCAAAACTCAAAGCATTGAAACTTAAGAGGTGTCCCTAAATTTGTAACTTGGGGGAGTTTTAGCACACACTCATCAAAACCATGAATCTTTGCAAGACAACTATTAAGGTGATAAGGAATTTTGAGAGGGGTAGTGATCATTCCTTATGTGAAAGCACCCATATCTCAAAAATGGGCCCAACATGAAATCTATTAGGATTTCAACTCCAAAACCACCCACTTCTAAGCTTGAATAATTGAATCTAAAAGGTCAAGATAGTGAATAAAATTGATTCACTTCATTCAAAACTTTTAGTGTCAACCACTATCACAAAGTTATTATATATCTAGGATTTTAAATATCTAGCTAAGTCATTTATATATCTAAGGAACTTTTTATATCCATTTTGTGAAGTTTCATTTTGTGAAGTTTTATGTAGCAATTAAGTTGTACTTGTGCTCCTTTGACGAGTTTAGATTTATCTCCCCTATAATTTCCAAAGCCCACTTCTTAAAAGGTCCATCGATTTTTACATGTTTTAGTGGGATAGCTAGCTTCTTCTCACATTCAACACTCATTGCACAAATGATGTAGCGCACATCTTTAAATAATGTCATCCAATAACTTACATAGCTCTCAAAATTTTATGGGTTGTTGTCTCGCCAACAAAATTTCCATAGGTCCATCATGTAATTCTTTAAGAATTTTATTATCATCTAGGATTTTCTAGAAAACTTAGTAATACTCCATTATAGTTTCTTTGAAATAAAGTACAGAAATTGATAAAGAATCAAATGTAGATCCAACTATGCTTAAAATATTGGTTGGTAACTTCATCTATCTCACTACTGCTAGGCTAGACATTATGTATGTTGTAAGTTTTATTTCCATATTTATTATGTATGTTGTAAGTTTTATTTCCACATTTGTGGGGTTTTTAGAAAAATTGCATTAGCGAGTTGGAAAAATAATTTTGAGATATATTGTTGGAACAACAGGGTATGGTATATTATATTCTAGCGCTAGTAATGATTTCATGGTTGGATATACTAACAATGATTCTTGTGAATGTAGTATGGATGGTAGGAAGAGTACTGCAAGATATGCCTTCCATCTTGGTTCAGGTGTGATTTCATGAGTATCCAAGAAACAACCCATTATTACAATGTTATCATAAGAAGTTGAGCATGTAGTAACAACAAGAACTTATCAAGCAATTTGGTTGCACAGAGTATTGCTTGATCTTCAAAAAGTACAAGATGAACCAACTCCAGTATATTGTGACAAGATCTAGTCAAAGAACCATGTCTTTCACACACAAAAAAAAAGAATATTGATAGTAAATATCGTCTCATTAGAGAGCTTGTAAAAAATGGTGAAATCTACTTAGAATTTTATAAATCAAAATACCAATTACATAATATATTTACAAATCCATTGGAAAGAGATTCTTTTGAGTTTCATATACAAAATTTAGGTATTGTAAATGTTGAAGCACTTGGTGGCAATAATTAAGGTGGAGAGTTTGAATAATGTAATTACTCTCATTAATAAAAAAAATTCTATAGATGGATTGTCTTGCTAGACTCGGGGTTGGTTTTTAGTTAGATTAGTTTCTTCTAGACATTGCACTTAGACATATTTTCTAAGATACATGTTTCCAAAAGACTATTATGGAGTATTCTCCGATATATTTTATTTCTGAAACAATGCATGGTGAAGTTTATAATTTATAGCAACAAGGTGTTCTGATGAATGACGAAGCATCATTCACATTAATAAGTTTTTCTTAATATTTTTAAGAGGAAGGATGGATGGTAGAGATAGTCATAAAAATATGGTGATTACTTATAAAAATAAAATAAAAAAGAGAGTTAGCTTCAAGGCCTTCTCACTATTAAAACATGCAATCGGTGCTGGTGGCACAATGGTTACATATTTATTTTACATTCCCTTTACGGGTTGGATGCATAGTTACACTGTGGACTGTGGCATAGTTGCACCAGAATTCTCCACTTACGGAACCTTTGCACTTGTGACTCATCACGCTAAACCTTAGTTGTGTTGTTACTAGTAGTGCAGAATTATTGGACTGCTTAAATTTGGCATCACCATTGACGCAAATGGATGAACAACTCATTTGAAACTTGCCACAGTTTTTAATGTAGAGAGTGAATCGTCTTGAGGTATTTTTATTCTTTTCTCGCCAGATTGAAGTGGGAATATAAGAATTCTAGCCGAGTTCATTTGTTTCTTGTTTGAGAATATATGCTTTAAGTTCAGAATAAAACAGTTCACCACTGAGTTATATGTCCGAATTATATAAATTTATTATTTACCTAAAATTTTAAACTATTAGGTTTTTTCGTATAAATGGGTTTGACTCTCTTTAATGTATAAAATAACGTGGAATGTCTTAATTTGAAAGCACGAGTTGAACTGGAAATACAAAAACCAAAATCTTTGATGTTGGGTGTGCAGTTTCACCATACAGCTCTTCATAATCCCGCTCTCACGAATCACGTTTACCTTTATTTAACAGAGAAATTTGCACCTGCGCCATATAATCCTCTATTTCACAGGAAGCTGCCAAAAGTTAGAACTCTTATAGAGCAGACAAGGTCCATTCCTGTTCCTCTAAATGCTTAAGAACCTCTTGTCGCTTACCCATTTTTGAACTCTTGGCTTTCCTTGTTCTCATTTATTGGGTGGAATCATTTTTCTTTCTTACTCAGCCATATATGGTAATGAATAATGAATAATTGAAAAGCTAATGCTCTTCCATTTAATTCTGAATATGTCACTCAAATAGTTATATGGCCATGAATTTGTCAATTTTAAATGAAAATTAACACCAATTTTTATTAAAATATGTTGAATCCCAATATAGTACTCAAATATTTATATGGATATGACTTTATGCAATTTTTAAATAAAAAATAGCATTTAACATTATTAAAACGATGTGGAAAGTACCCAAAACAATTAATACGGTATATTTCCAGTCAAAACAATTTTAAATATATACATGTCTTTTCTTAGAGTGACAAGATAAAACACAGAATATATTGATTTGTTAAGCCGCCCTCATTAGCCTTAGATTCATCTGCTCCTCTCCTTATCAGCAACACTGCTTACTATTTTCATTTGCTCCACTCTCCTATCAGCAACACTGTTCACTATTCCTCTTTGGTACTGGGAAGTCCTATTCACGGAAAACATGTAACGCACAGTTGCCTGTACAGTTTCATTAAAAACACAGAGCTACAATATGTACAACTGTAAATCTTAATAGAAAGAATTTTCCATCAATCCCATTAATAAGTCACTTATCTAATCGTTTTTGTTGAACAAGTACATTTCTCTGTACATGCAAGTTGTATACAAGCCAAAAGAAAAGATATGATGTTACCTTTTCAAACAAATAACGTAAAGACGGTGTTTTTTCACTGAAATATAACATTTTTGCTGCCTCTGTGCAGATATGATCAAAGGGACAGATTTTTGTATGACTGTGTCCACTAGATCCAAATTTTGTTTTCACATCAAGGAAATCAGCTAATATCTGCGGAGCACTTTACAATACGAAGTAAATGAATAATATTCGATCATATGACCATGGAAAACATCTCAGAAATCAAATCAAATTTAGATGCACAGATTTTTGCATCCGACCCCAACGGAATCATTCTCACAAGAAGTTCATCTTGGGCATCCATTAGTTTTATTGAAGCTGTTCAACCTCAATCTCGATTCAACTTCCGCTAGTGACTAGAACAATCTTATCGCATATTTTCAATCATAAATATCGAAAGATTTGAACATCAAGATGTATTTTTGTTATAATTGTAAATGCTGAAACACAAATATCTCATGATAATCAATAGTCACACAAAGATTATAAACTAATAGATTTTAAGTGGTTCACCCAAATATTGGGCTACCTCCACCAACTATTGTCTTATTATTCAAATCATGGAGATTATAGCAGCTCACACTCCTGTTGTTTCTACTGGATTACATAAATAATGAACAGAATTAGAATAGTTACATAACTATTCTCTAAACTTCTGCGTTCATACCAAATTGGTAGATTTGGCTGAAGAGACTACTACAAAATAGGCTCCACTAAATCAACTCATATCTACCGAATCTGAGAAATTCGTTGACAATTTCAACAATCTCCACCTTGGCAACAATTAACCTGATACCTTGCTCCTTCTTTTGTTCATCACCTTTTCTGTAAGCCAAGAGAAGCCAAGCACCATCGTAGCTTCTCTAACAGTACTTGTTTTGTGAACATGTCTACGTAGTTCTCTTTTGGATGAACCTTTTCAAGAGAAACTCCATGTTCATTGATGACATGTCTTACAAAATGGTACTTAATAGGAATATGTTTTGTTTTACTTTGGTAGGTTGGATTCTTAGCCAACTGAATACCACTTTGACTATCACACAGTAACTTTACTTTGTCATGCATCCTTCGAAACTCACGAAACAAACCTTTCAACCAAACTCCCTCTTTGCAAGCATGTGAAGCAGTTATCTATTTTTCTTTTGTTGTGGATAAAGAAACAATGTTCTATAGCTTTGACATCCAACTAATAGCTCCACTTACAAGAGTAAAGACGTATCCTAAAGTTGACCTTCTCTTGTCCAAATCATCTGCAAAATCATAATCAAGATATCCATAGTCTAATTCACAACCATTGTTATAAGTGATAGAGTAATTACTTGTGCCTCTCAAATACCAAAGCACCCATTTCACTGTTGCCCAATTCTCTTTACCTGGATTTGCCATATATATGTCGACAACCCCAACTACATGTGAAATGTTTGGCCTTTTACTAACTATCACATACATTAGACTTCCTACTGCATTAGCATATGGTATTCAAGACATAAATTCTTTTTCTTCTGTTGTGCTAGGACATAAACTTGAAGAAAGCTTAAAATGGGAAGACAAAGGGATTGAAACCGGTTTCACATAGTTCATATAAAAACTCAAAAGTATCTTCTCAACATACTTTTGTTGTGACAACCAAAGCTTACCATTCCTCTTGTTTGTGAATATCTCCATGCCCAAAATCTACCTTTCTACTACTAGATCTTTTATATCGAATGTCCTAGCCATCTGAGCCTTTAACCTGTTGATCTCAGTTATGTTTTTCCGTTCTAAAAACATATCGTCAACATATAATACTAAGATAATGAATATGCCATTATTCAATTTCTTAAAGTAGACACAATGATCATACTCACTCGTATAATTCTCGCTCACCATGAAAGAGTCAAATTTTTTGTAGCACTGTCTTGGCGACTGCCTCAGACCATACAATGATTTATTGAGCCTGCAAAAAAATTTCTTGCTACGATTCTGAATGAAACCTTCAGGTTGTTCCATGTACATCTCCTCATCCAAATCTCTGTGTCAGAAAACAGTCTTAACATCTAGCTGCTCCAACTCCAAATCATGTTAAACAACCAATGCTAACACACTTCGAATTGAAACAATCTTAACAACTTGTGAAAAAATCTCATGAAAGTCAATACCTTCTTTTTGAGAATATCCTTTCGCAACCATCCTTGCTTCGTACCTTTCCACCTTATCATCAACACCCTTCTTTAGCTTGTAGACCCACTTGCAACCTACAATTTTTCTGTCTGTTGGAAGTTCTACCAGGTCACATGTGGTATTCCTCTCTAATGCCTTCATTTCATGCTTCATTGCTTATTTCCATTGAACATTGTTAGAACCCTTCATATCCTCCCGAGAGCACGAAGGTTCATTATCATTAGTACTTAAAGAAACTGACGAAACAAAATCATCATAACTTCTTGGAGGATTTCTAACTGGCATAGATCTCCTTAGGAAAGTTTGTGGCTAATCCACATTGTGTTGATTTTTATAATCAACCAGATCTTCCTCTATAGGAAATTCTTCATGCATATGTTCAGAAACTTGTTCATTTCCACTTTCATCTGTATTTGAAATGGTTTCAAACTGAATCTGTTGATACTTAGGTACTTCTTCCCGTTTCATTTGAACATCTACATATGATTTGGTGAGAGATGATTCATCAAATATTACATCTTTGTTAATGGTGACATTGTGGGAAGTAGGATCCCACAACCTGTACCCCTTAAAACCATCACCATATCCAACAAAGATAATCTTTTTTTATTTTGGATCTAGTTTAGAACACTAATGTTTCGGAATTAGAGCATAGGCTTCACAACCAAAAACTTTAAGATTAGAATAATTACAAGGGTGACCTTTCCATACATCTTCAAGAGTCTTGCATTCTATTGTTGTTTATGGTGATCGATTCACCAGATAACAAGATGTAGTTACTACTTCTGCGCATAGTTCCTACTGCAAGTTGGCGTTACGTAACATACTCCGTGCTCTTTCTAGAAGTCTAGTCTTGTTCATGCGTTCAACAACTCCATTTTGCTGAGGAGTATAGGAAGTGGTTTTATGCCTATCAATCCCAAAATCCTTGCAATAGTTCTCAAATTCCATTAACGTAAATTCACCATCATTAGCAGTTCTTAAACATTTAATGGATCTACCAGTTCTCGTTTCCACTAAATCTCTAAACTGCTTGAAAATAGTAAATACATCAGCCTTTCCTTTCAACATATAGACCCAAACCTTCCTAGATAAATCATCTGCAAAAGTTACAAAATATGATGATCCTTCATATGAAATAGTAGGGGATGGTCCCCAAACATCAGAATGGATCTAGTCAATGATTCCCTCACTGGTGTGTCTTCTGGTTTTAAATTTCTGCCTATTATATTTTCCATAAATACAATGCTTGTAGAAATATAACTTTAAAGACTTTAGACTAGGAAGTAACCTACAATAAGATAATACCTTCAATTCTTGTTCACTTATATGGACCAACCGTTGATGCCATAGTCGAACATAATCCCTGTCATTTTCAGATACCGTTGTCGCATGATCCGACTGAGTTCTTCCTTCTAATAGAAACAAGTTACCAACCTTCTTCTCTTTCATAACCAATATGATTCATTTGTACACCTCCATAACTCCATCTTTAACAATACTCTTATATCCTCCAGTGTCTAAGACTCCCAAAGAAATTAGGTTATTCCTAAGCTCAGGTACATGTCTCACATCAGTTAGTATTTTAACAATTCCATCAAACATCTTAATTCGAATGCTACCAATTCCCACAACTTTACATGATATATCATTTCCCATGTAAACTATTTGATCATCTATATACTGGTAAGTAACAAACCAATGTCTATGAAGAGACATGTGATTTGAAGACCCAAAATCTGATAACCATTATTGATCATGACGTGAGCGAATACTAATTGATAAAACTTCATCATTCATACCTGAACCTATTGTTGAACCTGTTTTAGTTGCATTTGCTTCCCTCGTCTCTTTTGGAGGGTCTTCTTTGGAAGCTTGTTGTTGCTTCCAACAATTATTTTTAAGGGGTTCTTATTTTCCACAAAACCAACACTTAAGCTTGCTCTTTCTTCCCTTCAACTTTGACCGAGAGAAATCCCTCTGATCATGTCCTCTTTCTTTAGGTATGCCTTTGACCATCATCGCCTTAGATGTAGAGGTTTCTAGATTGGATTTCTTCCTTGTTTCCTTAAACAGTAAACCTCCAACAATGTCATCAAACTCAATACTTTATGTTGAACTGAGACTAATAGAGGCAATAAAGTGATCCCATGATGCAGGCAAATAACACAATAATGTAATTTCCTTATCTTCAGATTTGAATTTCACTCCCATGATAGTCAACTGAACTAAGAGAGTATTAAATGTATTTAAATGATCAACTATTTTTGTTCCTTCCTTCATGCACAAATTGTACAATTTCCTTTTCAGGAAGATCCTATTCGTCAAGGATTTCGTCATATACAAGCTTTCAAACTTCGTCCACAAACCGACTGTTGTCTTCTTGGAGACAATATTGAACAAAACATCATCAACCAAACACAAACGTATGACACTGAGTTCTCTCACATCAATCTCATATCACTCATCATATGAAATGGTCACATGTTTCTTTTCTTTTCCCAAAAGCGTCGTCACCATGCCTTGTTCCATGAGAAGATAGTGCATCTTCACCTTCCAGATCTCGAAATTGTTCTTGCCATTGAACTTCTCGATTTCAAATTTGACACTCTCCATCTTTTCCATTAGTAAAAGGAAAAAAATTCCAACACCACTACTTATAAGACCAAACCCTTTATATAAAAAGTAACCTTATACTTAAAGGTTCAACCCAAAAATTAATGATGAAAAGTTTTTCAAAAAATACTTAAAAAATATTTTTATACCTTAATAAAAATATTTTGAAAAGCATATACCATGGTATTAAGTATTACTAAAAATGAAATGCATCCTCCATGTTTTATGCATAATATATTCACTCCATTATTTTCAGCATATATATATATATATACCATTCAACCTTTATATGGTATATGTATTCGCATATACCATTAGCAAAAAACATTCATACGATTTAAACTGCAAACACTTTCCTATATATATATACCAACACTGAAAAGTGAATCCTGCAATTTCATAAGTCCACTAATAAACAACACTCCCATTATGCAGCGACCCTAGTGTCGATAGAGAAACAATGTGCATTTATAATGTAGAATTTTAATTTGAATATCGACGCACTTTCCTATATATATATACCAACGCTGAAAAGTGAATCCTGCAATTTCATGAGTACACTAATAAACAATGCTCCCCTTATGTAGCGACCCTAGTGTTGATAGAGAAACAATGCTCCCACAAGGAAAAAAACAATGACGCTTCTTCTATCAAGCAATCCAGGCACTGATCTATTTGTGCTTCTCGTCCTCTGATGGATCTCCAATGAAACTTTGATACCAATTGTTATAATTGTAAATGTGGAAACACAAATATTACATGATAATCAACAATCACACATAGATTATAAACACATAGATTTTATGTGGTTCACCGAAACTTTGGGATATGTCCACCAAGTAGAGGTACCAATTGTCATATTATTCAAATCATGGAATTTACAACAGCCCACTCACACTCTTGTTTTTCTCTACGGGCTTACATAAATAATGAACATAATTAGATTAGTTACATAACTATTTTTTAAACTTGGGATTTTAAGTGGTTCATCGAAACATTAGAATACATCACTTCTTAGGATTCTTTATTTGAGGGTTCTTCAAACCCATTCATGACAATATCCCATAAGTCATCCATTTGTAGCCTAGTTGTAAGGTACCAAGTCTATTATATTAAAAGAAAAGAGAAATAATACAACAAATAACACCAAGATAACAACCGAATATAGAAATAATGCATATATAACAACGAAACAACAAATTGTATGGAAACACAACACCATAATTATACCTTTATTGATAGGAAACAAGGTTCAGTTGCCTCCTCAAGGGAAAAAACTCTAGCAGAGAAAATCTCTATTACAATAATTCTTCAAGAAAAAACTTATCATACCCTCTACTCCTATTTATACTAAATCTATCTATCCAAACAAACAATTTAGAGGAAGACCCTTCTAGAAGTGGAAGCTTCTATTATATCTTCTCACATTTGAATTACTCCTCATTATTGTTTGGCCTTATTAATATTGACCTTTATTACATGGAAATATATTATTCTACCCACGTGGGGAGTTAGGTAGGTTAGGTTCCTAACATGCCCTTCCCCTTAAAATCATCATTGTCCTCAAGGCTTGGGAAGAAGAAATTGTAACCGAATGGTAGTTGGCTCCCAGGTGGAAAATCTTGAAGTTGTATGTTTCCACTGTACTAACACTTCCTTGGTCGTGCGATAACAAATATGACACTTATGATTGTCCAAAATTGATTGTGATTGCAACCAGATGGATCATTCGTCATCCAACTCGGGAAGGGTGGTTTGAGTTTGGTACTTACTTCCAATCACCTTGTTTAAGAAGGAGACATGAAAAACATGATGGAGTCTAGAAGAATTGGGCAAATCTAACTAACATGCCACCTGTCCCACATGCTTGAGAACTATATAAGGACCATAAAATATTTTTGACAATGTTTGGCCTTGCATGAAGTTTTCTTATAAGGTTGCAGTCGAAGAAATACCTTGTCTCCTTCAACAAATTGATGTTTTGAGCGACCTTGATCAGCTTGTTTCTTCATGCGATTCTGAGCCATGAACAAATTCACTTTGAGGGTACGGAGAATAGCCTCTCGAATTGTAATATTTTGGTCAACTAACTGGACCTTGGAGACACCTGGCATGTAGGAGATAACAGAAGGTGGTTGTTTCCCATATACTTCTTCAAAATGAGTCATGCAAGTAGATGTATGGTAAGAAGTGTTGTACCACCATTAAACTAATGGTAGCCATTGAGCCCATTGATTTTTCCTATCATAGGAAAAACAACTCAAATAAGTTTCCAAACACTTGTCGACAACTTCAGTTTGACCATCAGTCTTGGGATGATAGGAAGTGTTGAGATAAAATTGGGTTCACTGCAGCGTGAATAGTTCTTTCCAAAAATTGCTGGTGAAAGTGGGATATCAATCAGAAACAATCGAATGAGGAATTCAATGAAGCTTGAAGACATGATCCATGAAAAATTGAG
Organism: Picea engelmannii; assembly: GCA_009831015.1. Taxonomy (NCBI): domain Eukaryota; kingdom Viridiplantae; phylum Streptophyta; class Pinopsida; order Pinales; family Pinaceae; genus Picea; species Picea engelmannii. The sequence goes on along the minus strand of ML778901.1, from coordinate 2,334,501 downwards.
CCATAGTGGATACGGTAATGGGTGTTGAAGAGCACATAAATTAGCATACTCGGAAAGAAGATCAACAACCACCATGATGAATGACTAATTGTCTTATTTAGGTAATCCCACAATAAAATCCATAGAAATTTCCCTCCAAATAGTGGGTGGAATCAAAAGTGGATGGAGTGTGCTAGGAGCTTTGATTTTTTCCCCCTTGTTGTGTTGACAAATATCACATTCTGCTACAAAAGTGTGAACATATTTGTTCATACCATCCGAGAAAAAGAGCATTTGATCTAGTCATAGGTTTTGGAAAACCCTGAATGCCCAACTGTGGTTGTAGAATGAAGGTCAGACATCATCATGGATTTAAGTTGTGAATGTTTACTTAAATACATACAAACTTTGTAGAGAAGCTCATCATTGTGCCAAGAGTACCCTAGAGAAAATGGAGAATTGAATTGCAATTGTTGGATCAGAAGAGAAATTTTAGGATCTTGTAGCCATTCTTGGCGAATAACTTGGAGCCAATCTAGTACAATGAAGGATAGGGAGAGAAGTGACCCTTCATATTCATATTTTCAAGAAAGAGTTTCAACAACCAACGAGCTCAATATCCTTACAGCTATGTTTCCTTCTAGCGGTTAGATTGAATGAAGGAGGTGTGGGCCCATAACCTGTTCGAATATAATGGATGTGATCATTTTACCATTGACAATATCTCTATTGTAGCCCAACCATAGGCTGAAGCCACCCTCCAAGCACCTTAACCTTGACAGAGAATCACTCCGAAAGAAAACCCTAGGCTAGATAGCCAAACAAATGGTAGCGCATATTTTCCCAAGGATAATCCACCAACAAGCGATGATCAGATAGTCCAAACCCTAGCCAAGAGATATTCCAAGACAAAACATAACTACTAGTTCCAGTAGCTGTAGTGACAACTCTCCTCAAACCTATGCACAAAACTAGGCACTGCAGTGTGCACAAGTGTTACAATTCTGAGACTGCCTGCAAGAATGAGAACTCGCCTCCTGTATTTATACCAATTATTGCTAATGTTCCTGGGCCGACTTCTCATTCTGGGTATTTGTCTGTTCAGTGTATATTATTATTTCTGGTCGACTTCTTCTCTTGGACGCTAATAACCCAATATAAATTATCTTCTTGAGCCGACAAGTCTTCTAGGTTTATTAGCCAACTCATTAGGGTTTCTTCTTGCTTCCCGTAGTATTCTATCCTTGTCAGGTTTACACGTGGAGGTAAATACCTCCCGTAGCTACCATAATATCATCATACTTTTCAAAGGATCTCTTACCAAGATTGAGTTTAGACCTCATAAGCATTCAATTGCAAATAAACGTCAAAACCAACTCTGATATCACATAATATGAAAATATCAAATGAGTTATGATACCAACTTGATCCTTAAATATTAAAAAATCTAATACTAATTCAGCCCCAAAATCCTGAGATGTCAATTAGTTCTTAATTACACATAAAAATCTGACCAGATTTTGGAAATTGAAGATCATTTGACTATTTACAAAATATCATGTGAATTTCCTACTTGTCCATAAACCCATAAACTGATGAATAACTTGAACTGTAAATGAGATGACACAATATAAAAACAATTAACTCAAAATAAATTTATAATTGACATACATCACCACATCTTAAAAGTCTCTTTAAATAGCATGATTTTTCTTCATCATCTAAAAATTCCAAATTTACAATACAATATAGGCTTACAAAAACAAAATTTTGAAGACACTCTAAAAATCCTCTTCTCTAATATAGAAATAGAGTACACCATTTAATTCTTGGTGAAATTTATGCAAAATTGATATAAAGTACTTGAAATTACGTCAAGGTACCCTTGGACCCCTCAGCACACTTTATTGTGTTACCTCAATGCCTTGTATCTTGGACATGCATTACGAGGCAAAAACAATGCATTAAATTGTGTCTGCTACCTTGGGGTTCGTGCCATTAAATATATTTCCCCTCTAAACTTATTTCCGAATGTATATCTGGCGGGTCAAGGGTTCTGTAACATCCCCAAAAATAAATTATTATTGAAGTATGAAAAATACTTAGGAATTTATTTCCGTTTTTGGTAAATTCAAAATTGGAAAATTATTTCCATTTATGGCAATTCCGACTTTCAAATTTAGTTAATTGTAATTTATTATTATGACTGTTGGGCAAATATTTGATTTGCCCAACCAAGTCTTTGACTATGACACTTGTAAGAAACAAATATTTTTATATTTATTGCTGAGAGACAAATGGAATAGCCAGGTTGAAATCAGTTGGCCATGACTCTACGAGTGGGGAACATGTTGGAACTACCTCAGGGATGAATGTTACAAGTGGAAAATCAGGAATTTAGCCATGGGAAACCCCTAAAAATCAGGGACTTGTAAAGTTGCAAAAATTCTGAAGGGAGAAAAGACCTGGGCACATGATTCTTTTGCCTATTTAGCATATGGGAGGATGCAGGATGCTGCCTAGTATGCTAAGGAGAGGAATATCGCTTACTGTTGTGAGCACTAGTTTCTGAGTATTAGGCAAGGAGAATTTTTCTGATTCTGAAAGAGGACAATAGCTAAGGAGGAGTTTGGAGTTTGCCCTCATGGATTCATGTTCAAGCTAGGGGGTGAACGAAGCAAGTAGATTGGTTGTTCTGTTTTATGGTTAGGTGGAACTTGGTTGTTCCATTTGTTATTCAACAACTTGTTCATATATGTTCATCTATTACCTCCCTAGTTGAATGTTCTTGATTAAATAGATGATAGAATACACCTAGTTAATTTCTGGATGAATATTCTGTTGATTAAATTACTAGTGGTATGAAATCAATTGTAGGATTAACCCTTACAGTTTTATGGTATTCATTGAGTAAAGTTTTATTTGTTTTAGTTGTTGATGGAACTGCATTTTTTAGCATGTTGGAATATGCATCTAAACTATAGGAAAATCAGTATTGTATTAATTCTAACATTACAGACATGCCATCATGTATGTATAGGTAATCAACTGAAGGAACAACAGTTAGATTGTACAAGAGATAAATGAATTTTTGGAAGTAAGATTGAGGTTTGCATACATACATACATACATACATACATACATACATACATACATACATACATACATATATATATATATATATATATATATATATATATATATATATATTCTTGTGGGTTA
>ML778901.1:2307832-2330436 GCA_009831015.1 Picea engelmannii | reverse complement strand
AGGTGTGTGCGCGCGTGTGAAAGTACAAACACACTTGAATATACGTCGCCAAGTGACAACCAACAAGAGGCAACCACGAGGTTCAGCACAAGAAGACTTAAGGCCCACAACGAGTAACTGCACAATATACGACCCTAGGCATCAGACACACCACACAAACATTAAGACATACCGGGGTTGCACAGTGAGAACACGGAGGGAAAAATCCATGGTGTTAGGGTTACTATTTCTACACAGGAAAGCAGGGCATTTAGTCTTATGTCTTCTTGAAGGAAGATTAGATAGGCTCCTGGCCGACTGCTCAGGCAGAAACTAGTAACCTGACCTAGAACAAGACGCAAGAAAGTCGAACACAACAATACGACCTCGACATATCCCAGTGACAACAAGAAATAAATGCCCCTAGACAAAGGTGTACAACTAGAAACTGTAGGCAAAAAATGACACCAGGTGTTAAGTACAGTACGGTCACAGATGGAAGAAACCAACAGTAGAGTTTACTATTTCTGCACAGAAAAGAAGGGCTTTTAGTCTTATGTCTTCTCGAAAGAAGATTAGACAGGCTCTTGGCCGACTGCTCAGGAAGAAACTAGTAATATCTGTCAGGTGTGTTGCAAGAGTGGAAACCCTGCCTTTAAAGGGACCGAGACTCTTGATACGGCACTGGATACTTTACACAGGAATTCACTCACATAGACATATATACTAAGGCGACAAGAGGGGTCTATATTCTGCTCGACACGATCGGCCAAGCAACCAGCTGAATACCATCAAGCATAACATACACAAGAAGGAAGACTACACGGAAAGCGCACGACAAGAAGGACCGCAACAACAAACGCCCAAGTTTAACATTGTTTAAATGAGCCACCACCTTAATTTTCTAACTTGGAGTAATTTATTGTACATGAGTCAAGGTTATTGCACCATAATGGTTATTAAAAACAACAAAATTTACGATATCACTGTCATGAAATATTAACCATCTTTCATTTACATCACATTTTCCGACCATGATTTTACAATTTCAATACCTCTTATGCTACAACTATCGAAACTATAATGACCTTACAAGATAAAAACATTCCATTTAAACATGAGGAGCTCTTAATTGAAAGTCAATATGATCATAAATTTCAATGATAATGCCATAAAATAACATCCAATTTATAAGTAACATCTTAATTGAAAATTTACAATATAGAAATGGCGATATATAGAATAACCCAATTTCAATAACGGTGGCTACAATTTCAATTTATTGTACATAATCCAGGACATTCCACCATGTATGTCTTATCAATATCAAGAGATTACACTATCATCACACTAGGATAACCACATCATATCATTTCTAATTACAAAAACATTGAAACAATTAATGGTCATACTTCCAACTCTAATCTTACAATCTTGTTTATATGGTAAGAACAATACAAATTCATGTTTCAACAATATATTATAATTACGAAAGTTATAAACAATTAATCCATGACAAATGTATTCCCTAACCCTCCTCCTTCACCTGTAGCTATAAAATTATTATCATATTTATAGGTAACCCCTACTCGGACTAACAATCTAACATCATAATTAAACTGGCAATATATAAAATCGCAATTTCCCAATGACAATAAATAAAAGGACAACAATGAAAGGACAAATATCTACATATAAACAATATTTAAGATAACAATAATTTAAAAATCGATATAAAGAAAAGGCATCGCTATTACCTATTATCGGTGGCTGTAACGTTCACTAAACTCTACTAAAAGTAAGGACCTCCTGGCCATATCTCAGGGTATCTCGGCAATAAAGTATAACTACCATACCTCTAATTTCTATCACACCACATAGGCTGTACTAACACTCAAGCATTTAAGCAACAATAACAATATTACCAACTAATTGGCCTCACTAATTATGTTCTATCATTCGACAGTAGAATATACTAAATTAATTAATTATGTCCCTCCAACCCTCCGAGTATTCATTTCTGTATTAATCGTTTGCATGCAAGGGAAAAAATATCGATAGTCCAGTTTTATGAGGATCGGTTTCATATTAAAAATATCCTAACTAAGACAGCAGCAACCCAATGCATACTAGAACGCAGTGAGTAAAAATGCCAGTTATGAAGGAGAATCTCAGACCCAAAAACGCAAAGGTATTCTAGCCAGCTCTGAAAGAGAAATGCAGACACAGAAACGCAAGGGTAATAAAGCTTGTCTGAAGGAGAAACGCAGGTCAATAAAACATTAAACGCAGATCAAGACGCCCCCAAAATTCGGTAAATCCAAGGTCATTCATGCATTTAAAACTCGGTTCAAAAACGTCCAAAATGTATATCAGTGAAAGCCATTTAATCAAACGCCCAAGATAGACCAGTAAGATGCCCAATACATGCAATGCATGCCATTTAAAAGAAATGCCTAGGCATTAAGTGCGCACACTGTAAAAAAAAAGGGAATGCCCGAGACGAAATGTCGGTCCAGCACCCAAGAGGACAATAGTTTTGCTATTTTATTTTTTTAAAAGGATGGAAAACAATGGTAAGCGAATGACGGAAGGTTTTTACATGAAAATGACAGTGATCCTTAGGATCGAAAGCCCACCACCGCAACGCCCACAGTACATCCAAAAAAAACGTGCCCACAGTGAATCCAAAAATGCACCCACAGTGAATCAAAGAAAAACGCCCACAGTGAATCAATAAAAACGCATCCACAGTGGATCAAACGCACCCAACACAAGAAATTCCCAATGTAAAAATTGTAAATTCCCCACACCAGAAAACTCATTCTGAAGGAGAACGCAAATTCCAGAGAACAAAAGATTGTGAGAGATAACAAAGGATTGTGAGAGTCTGAGGGACCAGAACAGAATACAATAATATCACATACCAGAATACAATAGTATCAATTCGGAAAATTCCAATAAGCAAGTGATAACAATATAGACAATATCCAGAATGCAAATGATAGTAATTACAGACAATGTCCAGAATACTATAATATCAATATCAGAAATTCTCAGAACATCATGATAAACCACTCCTTCTACCATACAGATGAAAAGCGTACCTGTGCCTGATCGCCCCTCCCTTCGGATTGACGTCTCGTGCTTCGAGCCATGTCCCGCTCTTCGTACTCCTCTCGCTCACCAACCGTAGAGGACTCACCGGTACCTCCCAGCCAAATGCTAGGGGTAATCTGCTTCCCCCTTAGCCCCCCGAGCCACAAAGGGGCCACACAAGAACCAGAGATAGACTAGCTTCTCAGCTCGCCTCCACGGCTGAGCTACCACTCCAATACAACTGAGATAAACCCAACTCCTCACAAGCAATCTGACAAGCCTCAATCCGGCAGCGTAACGTTACGCTAACCGTTCCTCCCCTCTTCCTTCTTTTCCCCCTTCTTTTATAGAAATTTCAGACCCACCTACTTTCCTAAATCATTTTTAATTAAATTTTTATGACAAACCTCCAAAAAAAATCACTGTCGTCCAAGTGTCACTAATCCCCACGGTTCTCCAAAAATTCACTTCTTTTTAATAATTAAAAGACTCAATTCCCTCACTCCCCCTAAAGTCACTCCTAAAATTTCTCCTAGGGTTCCTAGATCCCCTCTCATGCTTTTAATCACTTTCCTAAAATGAGGTTTCTGAATTTTAGTAACTCCTTAAATGTTGATTCCTTTTTGCTTTTTACCCTATGTCTCCTACTTTCCATTATTAAGTTTCATTTATTCCAAGTTTCCTTATTTCTATTTTTTTTTTATTTCTCTCTTTTTATTATTATTTTTTGTTAAACCCAAAATGATAAATGCGCTTAAGTCCTTTCAATATATATATTTTTTAAATCCTAAATTTTTATACTCCCACGCTTTAATAATTTTATTTCTTCTTTAAAATTTAAAAACCTAGGGTTTCAATTAATTTAACTCCCTCATTACTTTACCCCCTTAAATTTTAAGAAGACTTAACTAACACTTAGGAGGGTTTTAGTTTACGTCCTTAAGTTTATTTTTGGAGGGTCTTCTCTTAAGTCTAGTCAAAATTTTATCTTAGAGGTGTTTTAAATTTAGGTTCAGACTGAACTAGGCGACAATTCATTAGGCGGGGTCGTTTTAAGAATTTTATCAGGCATTAAGGTCTTAGGGTCATCTAGGTTGTCTCATCATCATCATCAATGCAATGTGCCCTTCAGGCGCACTACGTGCTCCAAGGGTTCCACTCGCCTCGTTTACTTCTGTTGTGTGACGTGACCTTCAGGATGCACCACGTGCTCCAAGGGTGCCACTCGCTGACTTGTATTTCTTTGCGCGACGTGCCCTTCAGGATGCACCACGTGCTCCAAGGGTGCCACTCCCCGACTTGACGGATTGGTAGACATCTATAACCCCTGGAGTCAACACTCCACCAGGTGAACTTGTGGGAGACTAAGGGCTCTAAGGAATAAGGCCCTCGCCTTATTGCGCACCCCTTAGAATCATCACGAGCGAGTGTCACAGTCTGCCCTCACATCATCGTGGATCCTCTCGAACTAGGTAATCGTTAACCTACAATTCGAGCCATGGCGGGAGTGCTAGTAAGCTCTGGCAGGGATACTGTCCACACCTGTCCCTCAACCTCTCTAGAAATCATGTGTGGCCCCTTTACTCCATATGTGAGTCTTGGTCGGCAAGATATCGTCAGCCTGCATCATAAACCATCATGTCAGATCATGTCAAAAACATATCATAAAATCAATATCATATCATCAAAACAAAACAATATCATCATAAATGAAACAACCCAAATAGCCCACTCCCTGACTCAATCCGGAGTCCAAGGGAGTTCCACCGATGCCTCTGCATCCTCAGGGTCCGAAACCCTGCACACTCAATGAAACTGAGTTATCAACACCTATTAATATCAAAGTCGTAAAAACATCTTGTCATCTAACTTAAAGCATCATAATGAAGGAATAAGTCATCATAAAATCCAGATCACTTGCGAGCAAGTGTCCTCAAAGAATAAGTTTTGTAAGTGCGCCAGAGTGGGATGTTACATACACCCCCTCTTGGTATAAACTTCGTCCCGAAGTTTCTCAGTATAAATGTCGAAATAAATGTACCACAATATCATAAGTACCCCAGTATCATAAGTCTATATATCAAACAAAAATGGAAACTGTTGGCGCATATCATATGCGTCCTCCCAGGTCGCTGAGTGTGGACTATAACTGTCCCACTGGACCTTGACCTGATCTACTGTTCGACGTCGTAACTATCGAACGCGATGATCTAAAATGCATACTGGCTCAGCCATGAGCGCTCCCTCGTCCGATACCTGCAAGGAACTCATGTCAATCACGTGTGTAGGATCACTAACATAATGTCTCAAAACGAATGCATGAAAAACATCATGCATACACCTCAAAGAATCAGGCAAGGCTAGTTGATAGGCCATGGGCCCCTTTCTCTCCACAATATTGAAGGGTCCCATGAACCTAGGAGAGAGTTTAGCTCCCTTTCCAAACTTGATCGAACTCTTATGCGGTTTTACCCGCAAGGAGAATCGATCGCCGACCTCGTAACTACGGTCGACTCGGTGCGCATCGGCATAACTCTTCTATCGATCCTGCACTTATTTTATCCTTTGTCGTATGTTTTGCATCTACTCTTCCATTTCTTGGATCGCTTCTGGTCCCACTAGGACCCTATCCTCAAGCCGATCCCAACTCAAGGGTGTCCGACATGGTTGCCCATAAAGAAATTCAAAAGGCGCCATCTTAATGGTTCTCTGGTAACTGTTGTTGTAAGCGAACTCTATGAGAGGCAAGAATTCCTCCCAATGCTTTTGTTGGTCCATCACATACATGCACAACATGTCTTCCAAGGTTTATCTCGTACGTTTTGTCGGTCCGTCAGTCTCTGGGTGATATGCAGGACTAAAATTAAGTTGGGTTCCCAAGGCCTCTTGGAAACTCGTCCAATATCGTCCGGTAAACACCGATCCTCGGTCGGATATAATCTTCTTAGGCACACCATGCAGCCTCACAATCTCACTGATGAAAACTCTCACTATGTCAGGTGCTTGATACGTCGTACGCACCGGAATAAAGTGAGCACTCTTCATCAGAGTGTCTACTACTACAAAAATCGAGTCGTGTCTCCTTGTCGTCAGTGGAAATCCAACAATAAAATCCATTGAAATAACTTCCCATTTCGACTACGGAATGGCATGTGGTTGAAGTAATCCCACCGGGTGTCTATGTTCAACCTTTACCTACTGACACTCAAGACATCTAGCCACAAAGTTGACTATGTTGGCCTTCATTCCTTTCTAGAAGAACAATTGTTTAAGGTCTTCCCTCATCTTCGTAACTCCCGGGTGTGCCATGTAAACTGCTCTATGAGACTCGCTCAGGATCAACATCCTCAACTCGTCGTTTGGCGGTACGTAAATCCGACCTCTAAACCTCAAAAAACAATCGCTATCAAATGAATATTCCTCAAATCGTGGTACCATCATAGTGTTTTGTCTGATAAAATCCTCGACTTATTTGTACCAGTCATCGTAACGCTGTAAAGAGAGAATCTTTTCACGTAGATTCGTTTGAAGAGGCAACACCGAAAAGATGCATGGCCTCCGACTCAAAGCATCTGCCACTCGATTCACTGCTCCCTTTATGTAAGTAATCTCGAAGTCGTACTCTCTAAGAAATTTCGACCAATGCCATTGTCGCGCGTTCAGGTCGCTTTGCGTAAAAATGTGTTGTAATCCACAATGATCAGTCTTTAATTCAAATTTTCATCCAACAAGGTAGTGTATCCATACCTTTAAGGCATATATGATGGCTAATAACTCCAAATCATGCGTCACGTAGTTTTCCTCATGCCTTCTTAATTTCCTCGAAATGTAAGCAATCACTTGTTCTTCTTGCATCAAGACACCACCTAAACCTTCTTTGGATGTGTCAGTGCATACCAAGAAGTCTACGTCCATGTCAGGGACCTTTAGTATTGGTGCTGTTGTCAACAACTCCTTAAGCCTCCTAAATGCTTCCGTGCATTTCTTTGTCCAAACAAACTTCTTTTTTTTCTTCTGCAACTCCGTGATCGGACCTGCTATCTTCGAAAATCCCTCGACAAACCGTCGATAGTATCCCGCTAAACCCATAAAGCTACGCACTTCTATGACATTCGTTGGCACAGGCCATTCCATAATAGCCTCAACCTTGGCTGGATCCATGGCGATACCTTCGCCGGAGATGACATGCCCCAAGTAGTGAATCCTTGATTGATAAAAAGAGCATTTGGATAGCTTCCCATATAATTTGTGTTCTCGTAAACATTGTAGTACCAAGCGCAAGTGCTCGTCATGCTCCTCCATCGTCCGAGAGTAGATCAAAATATCTTCAATAAATACTTGGACGAACTTGTCTAAGTACTTGCGGAACACCTCGTTCATCAAGCTCATAAATACCCCTAGGGCGTTTGTCAGTCCAAACGGTAAAACAGTAAATTCGTAATGTCCAAATATTGTCTTAAAAGCGGTCTTAGGGACGTCATCCTCCTTGATATGTAACTGGTGATACCCTGATCGCAAATTGATCTTAGAGAACACCGTCGCCCCCTTCATTTGATCCAATAGATCGTCAATTCTTGGTAAGGGGTATTGATTCTTGATCGTAGCCTTGTTCAGTTGACGATAGTCAATGCAAAGCCTCCACGATCTGTCTTTCTTCCGAATGAAAATAACTGGTGCACCCCATGGTGACACACTAGGACGTATCAATCCCAGGTCCAACAACTCCTTCAGTTGCATTTTTAACTCTTGCAACTCCGGGGTCGACATCCGATAAGGCGTTCTTTCTATTGGTTTAGTCCCCGGTTTTAGGTCTATGGTAAACTCCAATTCTCTTTCTGGCGGCATCCCAGGCAACTCCTTTGGAAATACGTCCGCAAACTCCTTCACCACCGGAAGGTGTTCTAGACCTTCTGCTACTCCCTTTTCATTTAGCGCAAGGACCGCATAGAGCTTGCACCCCTTGTGCATACTCTTCCGTAACTGTAAGGAAGAGACGAACCTCAGGGATACTCCCTGGTTCCATCCTACTATCACACGTATTTTCCCTTCGTCATCGACTAAGCTCAACTGTTTCGTCTTACAATTGAGTATCACCTCATGCGATTCCAACCAATCCATTTCGATCATAACGTCATAAGACCCTAAGAATGTGACGTACAAGTTGACCCTTGAGACGAACTCTCCCAGGTTAAGGGCACAACCCGTAACCTTTCCTCCAACCTTCTATTTGGATCCAGAAGCCATCTCTACAAAGATAAACTCATCCTGTTCGACTGCCTTTACCTTAATCCTTTTTAGCACTACACCAGAAATGAAACTCTCAGTAGCCCCTGGGTCTATCAAAATACTAAGGGTCTAGTCAGCGAAAATACCTGTCATCTCGAGCACTGTTGACTGGTGCTCTGCCTCGCAGTTATTCACCGCTGCGTGAATCCGATGGGCCTTGCCCATATCTCCCATTGTAGCGGGTCTGGCTGATCCGGATGCTCTGGTCCTCTCCACAAGACAATCGCATTGGTAGTGTGGCTCCCCACACATCGAATACCCCTTCTTTGGCCCAGTAGTCCTGGTACCCGAAGTAGAAAATGATTGCCCACCGGCCTGGAAACTTGGTCTGTTCTGCTGAACAGGCCTAAACTGCTGCTACTGCAGACGATGCTGCTGCTGCTGCTGTGGTGCTCGGTAAGGTGTCCGCTGCTGAGGCAGAGGTCGTCGTGGTGTAGCAAAAGTGGATCCCCTCTGGAAGCCATAATACCCCAGCGCGTGTCTCGCTGGTGTCTGCTGCTACGGCGTACCAGATGAACCCTGCCCTACAGGTCTCGCTGGAGTCATGGTATGACCCCCACTGATAAGCTCCTCCTCTGCTATGAGGGCCTTTTGGACAACATCGTGCAAGGTTTGAGGCATCAAAATCCTAACCTTTGCACGCAGGCTACCGTTAAGGCCAAACACGAACCTGTTGACCTTGAGCTTCTCAGTGTTCAGATACGGAGCATACTGGAGCAACTCCATAAAACGTGCCTCATACTTGGGCACTGTACGACCTCCCTGTCGTAAGGCATTGAACTCATTGAGCTGACGCTCAATGAATTTCTGAGAAAGATACCTCTCTCGGAACCATTGCTCGAATAGTTCCCATGACACGTCTTCAACAACCATGTTTAGCTATGGCAGGAGCATCTTCCACCATAGAAGAGCACTCCCCTTCAGTTGAAAGACCTCCATGCGGACCTTCATGTTGGAGGTATAATCGTGAAGTGCGAAGCACATATCCATATTCTCCAACCATGCCTCGATGGCTGTGCCATCTGGGGCACCAAGGAACTCGGGAAATTTCACCTTCTCAAGTTCACGGTGAATGCTACCAGTGACGGCTGGTGCGCGCGGAGGAACCTCAGCAGGTGTCGACGCCCTGGCCTCATCTCTGTCCAATCTGCTGATCAACACCTCAGACATGCGCTGGAAAGATGTCATCATCCCCACAACATCGAAAACTGCAATCTGCTCCTGTCCAAGGACCTGCTCGCCTCCCTAGGGGTTAGACCCCTCAGGCGTGGATGTTGCTGGAGGCATCATGCCGCCTCCCCTAGCACCCCGTCGTCTGCCTCTGCGGTGTCCTCTAACCATGATTACCTGCACACACACAATCAACTCGATCAACAATAGAATAATCAACATAATGATGTCAACGGAAACCGTAGTGAATCCCAAGTCGCAGGTCGAACCCGCTCTGATACCATATGTAACGATCCTCCTCGTTACGACTACAACTCTGAGAATAGGTGCATATTTTTTATTTTTTTTATTTTTTTTGTTTAAGGTGTGTGCGCGCATGTGAAAGTACAAACACACTTGACTCTACGTCACCAAGCGACAACCAACAAGACGCAACCACGAGGTTCAACATAAGAAGACTGAAGGCCCACAATGAGTAACTGCACAATATACGACCCTAGGCATTAGACACACGACGCAAACATTAAGACATACTGGGGTTTCATAGTGAGAACACAGAGGGAAGAATTCATGGTGTTAGGGTTACTATTTCTGCACAGGAAAGCAGGGCGTTTAGTCTTATGTCTTCTCGAAAGAAGATTAGACAGGCTCTTGGCCGACTGCTCAGGCAGAAACTAGTAACCCGACCTAGAACAAGACGCAAGCAAGTCGAACACAACAAGACAACCCTGACATATCCCAGTGACAACAAGCAATAAACTCCCCTAGACAAAGGTGTACAACTAGCAACTGTAGGTAGAAAACGACACTAGGTGTTAAGTACAGTACGGTCACAAATGGAAGAAACCAACAGTAGAGTTTACTATTTCTGCACAGAAAAGCAGGGCTTTTAGTCTTACGTCTTCTCAAAAGAATGTTAGACAGGCTCCTGGCTGACTGCTCAGGCAAAAACTAGTAATCTCTGTCAGGTGTGTCGCAAGAGTGGAAACCCTGCCTTTAAAGGGCCCGAGACTCTTGATATGACACTGGATACTTTACACAGGAAGTCACTCACACAAACATATATACTAAGGTGACAAGAGGGGTCTATATCCTGCTCGACACAATCGGCCAAGCAACCAGCTGAATACCATCAAGCACAACATACACAAGAAGGATGACTACGTCTTTCATGGAAGGCGCACGACAAGAAGGACCTTGACAACGAACGTCCAAGTTTAACATTGTTTAAACAAGCCACCACCTTAATTTGCTAACTCAGAGTAATTTATTATACGTAAGTCAAGGTTATTGCACCATAATGGTTATTAAAAACAACAAAATTTACGATATCACTGTCATGAAATATTAACCATCTTTCATTTACATCACATTTCCCGACCATGATTTTACAATTTCAATACCTCTTATGCTACAACTACCGAAACTATAATGACCTTACAAGATAAAAACATTCCATTTAAACATGAGGAGCTCTCAATGCGAACTCAATATGATCATAAATTTCAATGATAATGCCATAAAATAACATCCAATTTATAAGTAACATCTTAATTGAAAATTTACAATATAGAAATGGCGATATATAGAATAACCCAATTTCAATAACGGTGGCTACAATTTCAATTTATTGTACATAATCCAGGACAGTCCACCATGTATGTCTTATCAATATCAAGAGATTACACTATCATCACACTAGGATAACCACATCATTTCATTTCTAATTACAAAAACATTGAAACAATTAATGGTCATACTTCCAACTCTAATCTTACAATCTTTTTTATATGGTAAGAACAATACAAATTCATGTTTCAACAATATATTATAATTACAAAAGTTATAAACAATTAATCCATGACAAATGTATGCCCTAACCCTCCTCCTTCACCTATATCTATAAAATTATTATCATATTTATAGGTAACCCCTACTCGGACTAACAATCTAACATCATAGTTAAACTGGCAATATATAAAATCGCAATTTCCCAATGACAATAAATAAAAGGACAAGAGTGAAAGGACAAATATCTACATATAAACAATATTTAAGATAGAAATAATTTAAAAATCGATATAAAGCAAAGGCATCGCTATTACCTATTATCGGTGGTTGTAACATTCACTAAACTCTACTAAAAGTAAGGACCTCCTGGCCATATCTCAGGGTATCTCAGAAATAAAGTATAACTACCTTACCTCGAATTGCTATCAGACCACATAGGCTGTACTAACACTCAAGCATTTAAGTGGAAATAACAGTATTACCAACTACTTGGCCTCACTAATTATGTTCTATCATTCGGCAGCAGAATATACTAAATTAATTAATTATGTCCCTGCAACCCTCCGAGTATTCATTTCCGTATTAACCATTTGCATGCAAGGGAAAAAATATCGATAGTCCAGTTTTATGAGGATCGGTTTCATATTAGAAATATCCTAACTAAGATAGCAGCAACCCAACGCAGACCAGAAAGCAGTGAGTAAAAATGCCAGTTATGAAGGAGAATCTCAGACCCAAAAATGCAAAGGTATTCTGGCCAGCTCTGAAAGAGAAATGCAGACGCAAAAACGCAAGGGTAATAAATCTTTTCTGAAGGAGAAACACAGGTCAATAAAACATTAAACGCAGATCAAGACGTGCCCAAAATTCGGTAAATCGCAGGTCATTCGTTCATATAAAACTCGGTTCAAAAACGTCCAAAATGTATATCAGTGAAAGCCATTTAATCAAACGCCCAAGATAGAACAGTAAGACACCCAATACATGCAATGCAGGCCATTTAAAAGAAATGCCTAGGCATTAAGTGCCCACACTGTAAAAAAAGGGGAATGCCCGAGACGAAATGTCGGTCCAGCACCCGAGAGGACAGTAGTTTTGCTATTTTATTTTTTTTAAAGGATGGATAGCAATGGTAAGCGAATGATGGAAGGTTTTTACATGAAAATGACAGTGATCCTTAGGATCGCAAGCCCACCACCATAACGCCCACAGTACATCCAAAAAAAATGCGCCCACAGTGAATCCAAAAATGCACCCACAGTGAATCAAAGAAAAACGCCCACAGTGAATCAATAAAAACGCACCCACAGTGGATCAAACGCACCCAACACAAGAAATTCCCATTGTAAAAACTGTAAACACCCCACACCAGAAAACTCATTCTGAAGGAGAATGCAAATTCCAGAGAACAAAAGATTGTGAGAGATAACAAAGGATTGTGAGAGTCTGAGGGACCAGAACAGAATACAATAATATCACATACCAGAATACAATAGTATCAATTTGGAAAATTCTAGCAGACAAGTGATAACAATACAGACAATATCCATAATGCAAATGGTAGTAATTACAAACAATTTCCAGAATACTATAATATCAATATCAGAAATTTTCAGAACATCATGATAAACCACTCCTTCTACCATACAGATGAAAAGCGTACCTGTGCCTGATCGCCCCTCCCTTCGGATTGTCATCCCGCGCTTCGAGCCACGTCCCTCTCTCCGTACTACTCTCACTCGCCAACCGTAGAGGACTCACCGATACCTCCCAACAAAATGCTAGGGGTACTCTGCTTCCCCCTTAGCCCCCTGAGCTGCAAAGGGGCCACACAAGAACTAAAGATAGACTAGCTTCTCATCTCACCTTCACGGCTGAGCTACCACTCCAATACAGCTAAGATAAACCCAACTCCTCACAAGCAATCCGACAAGCCTCAATATGGCAGCGTAACGTTACGCTAACCATTCCTCCCCTCTTCCTTCTTTTCCCCCTTCTTTTATAGAAATTTCATACCCACCTACTTTCCTAAATCATTTTTAATTAAATTTTTATGACAAACCTCAAAAAAAAATCACTGCCGTCCAAGTGTCACTAATCCCCACGGTTCTCCAAAAATTCATTTCTTTTTAATAATTAAAAGACTCAATTCCCTCACTCCCCTTAAAGTCGCTCCTAAAATTTCTCCTAGGGTTCCTAGATCCCCTCTCATGCTTTTAATCACTTTCCTAAAATGAAGTTTCTGAATTTTAGTAACTCCTTAAATGTTGATTCCTTTTTGCTTTTTACCCTATGTCTCCTACTTTCCATTATTAAGTTTCCTTTATTCCAAGTTTCCTTATTTCTATTTTTTTTTTATTTCTCTCTTTTTATTATTTTTTTTTGTTAAACCCAAAATGATAAATGCACTTAAGTCCTTTCAATATATATATTTTTTAAATCCTAAATTTTTATACTCCCATGCTTTAATAATTTTATTTCTTCTTTAAAATTTAAAAACCTAGGGTTTCAATTAATTTAACTCCCTCATTACTTTACCCCCTTAAATTTTAAGAAGACTTAACTAACACTTAGGAGGGTTTTAGTTTACGTCCTTAAGTTTATTTTTGGAGGGTTTTCTCTTAAGGCTAGTCAAAATTTTATCTTAGAGGTGTTTTAAATTTAGGTTTAGACTGAACTAGGTGACAATTTATTAGGGGGGGTCGTTTTAAGAATTTTATCAGGCATTAAGGTCTTAGGGTCATCTAGGTTGTCTCGTCGTCATCATCAATGCGACGTGCCCTTCAGGCGCACTATGTGCTCAAAGGGTGCCACTCGCCTCGTTTACTTCTATTGCGCGACGTGCCCTTCAGGATGCACCACGTGCTCCAAGGGTGCCACTCGCTGACTTGTATTTCTTTGCGCGATGTGCCCTTCAGGATGCACCACGTGCTCCAAGGGTGCCACTCGCCGAATTAACAGATTGGTAGACATCTATATCCCCTGGAGTCAACACTCTGCCAGGTGAACTTGTGGGAGACTAAGGACTCTAAGGAATAATTGCCCCACCTTATTGCACGCCCCTTAGAATTATCGCGAGCGACTGTCGCAGTCTTCCCTCATGGCATCGTGGATCCTCTTGAAATAGGTAATCGTTAACATACAGTTCGAGCCACGGCGGGAGTGCTAGTAGGTTGTGGCAGGGCTGCTATCCACACCTCTCCCTGAACCTCTCTGGAAATCATGTGTGGCCCCTTTACTCCATATGTGAGTCTTGTTCGACAAGATATCGTCAGCCTACATCATCAACCATCATGTCAGATCATGTCAACAACATATCATAAAATCAATAGCATATCATCAAAACAAAACAATATCACCATAATTGAAACAACCCAAATAGCCCACTCCCTGACTCAGTTTGGAGTCCAAGGGAGTTCCATCGATGCCTCTGCATCCTTAGGGTCTAAAAACCTGCACACTCAATGAAACTGAGTCAGCAGCACCTGTCTACATCAAAGTAGTAAAAACATCCTGTCATCTAACTTAAAGCATCATAATGAAGGAATAAGTTTTATCATCATAAAATCTAGATCACTTGCGAGCAAGTGTCCTCAAAGAATAAGTTTTGTAAGTGCGCCAGAGCGGGATGTTACAATATTGTTAAACATAAGTTAAAAAATGAATATAGAATAATTATGAGAATTAATTACGAAAATGAAATCATAACAAATCTAAATTATGAACTTTACTTAATTTGCGAATTTGGGAAATTGAAGTCTTTTCTTCCATTCGTGTCATTGCTGAAAATCATCCACAGGCCGAAGAGGGTGAAGTGGACCAAAGATTTTCTAATGGGTACCCTCGCAGCAACAGGTGTCCCATCATTATATGACAGTAATCAAATCATTAACCACAAATGTTGGAATGAAATAAAAGAAGCATTCTTAAAACCAATACTATCAAGAACACACAGAATAAAGTGTGCTCCATGAAAATTTACATGAATACGGATCAAAGAATGATGCTACAAGATTTGTGCCCTCAAACAGTAAGAAATGTAAATTACAGGTCGATGACAAAGAATCACAAGATCATAACATATCCCTAGGTACCTAAATCTTTGTTACTCCTCTCTTACAGATGAGGTGAAATTAGAAAAAATTAACTATCGGATTATCCGAATAGACAGTGAGGTTGACAGTTTTAAAAATTTATTAATTTATGAAATAATATACACAGTAAGAATCCTAACCTTGTATCTATTCATGTACAGGCATGACTAGGGTAATTAGAGTTGAAATAAAATATTGAACAACAATAAAGAAATCTACACCGCAACTATAGGGATGAATTGCAACTTCACAACTTTAAATCTGAGACTGACAAATTTCCACAGTGAATCAAGAAGCCAATAAATTGAAAGAACAATACTAAATAGAACAGAGTATTAATGATGTATCCATATTTTACAGAGAAAGTAGTAAGTTAATAATGAATTTAAAGGTGAGAATTTAAGTAACAAAATTAAGACATGGTCTGGACAGAAACCCTCACGAATGGCCAAAACTTTCTTAGAGCAGAGTACACAGAGATCCTTGTTATATAGTTTTCTCTACATGAAAATGTATGCTGAATTCTTTGGGGATGCAATAAGTGGTTTCTAATCATGGAAGAGCTCAACGATAAAGAGGCGACTAAGAACAAAATATTATAAACGATTCGGATTTTCCTGAGTTAAGAAAACTAAAACGAAAACTGTCAGCGCGAAATGGCTTACAAGTAATGAAACCATGTAGTAGAGAATGGGTATCCTCATGGGACAGAAGAAACTATAAGACACTATGAGTTGGGATTTGGTTTAGTCATAGAGAACAAGGATATCAGTAATCCATAATCTTAAGAGAAGCGAGGATGAATACCCATTCACCTAACTTAATGAAATATTTACAGAGACAATCCCAAAATTCATGAATGACCTGTCCTACAACCTACCATAACTTGGGAAATAGAGTTTCTCCAAAAATTCCTGGTAAAGGAGTGACCCAATGGAATTTTAAAGTCTTCGTGCCTAGATTGAATAGGAGACCTCCTTATTGTCTGGGTTACACACAGAGTGAAGTTGCAGAACTATTGTAGAGTGATTGTTTCCAAAATCACACAGCGCAAGTGAATGAAATGAACGATAACCTCAAGAAAACCCTCCGCCTAATGGATTAATTGTGAGAGTTACAATATGTACCTAGACCATGTGATTTGGGCAAGGTGGCAGAAGCAGAATTGGCATGGAGTTCGAACGATGGGTGGAAGGAGTACGCTACAAGAGATATTAAATGTCACAGATAGAGATATTTAAGTTGCAACAATTATATCTCAGCAGATTTCTTGTCAAAATTCACGGTGGAGGGAAATGACAGTCCAATTAGAGTTATAGTTTAGTTTCTTGGTCATCTTATTACACTTCTTGACTCTTCCATATCAGATTGTTAACCTCCTACCAAACTTGGTTACTATGCAGTCGTTAAACAACAAGAAACTAGTAGTGTGTGCCAACTGTGAGCCATAAACACCTGAGTATTGATGCCTATGTGCCCTTGGGTCTTATTAATAATGACTATACATAATAGGGACACTTTCACATGCGAACTATGGTGTGAACAGTAGTTTACCATATTGGTTGTTAAGTATACACATAAAACAAGTTTAAAGGTATGTCTTATGAATTGCGCGGGTAAAAAGGAAGTTCTAAGATATATCTATATCTATATCTATATATACAATAATTTATGCAAAAAGAATGGAAGTCCTAAGGTATACATATATGATGGTGTTATACAAGTGGCATTAAGTTCCCAAGTGAAATAAATGTTAGTTATTAAGCTACTCTTTCACCCTTTTGTTGAGAATAGGGTTCAGTTAGTTATAGATAAATATACATAAGTAACTTGCACCTGTGACAAGAAAAAATAAGTGTAAGCTACGAAAGACAAAATATGCAACAAAACTATTATGTAGTATAGTTAATGAATGCCTGAAAGGTTGGAATGACAAATGATCAACTCTAAGAATCCCTAATTAAAAGTTTTTTTTTTAAATTGGTAAATTTTGGTAACATTACATATGGTATCAAAGAAAAGGTTACAACACTTGGACCTTAAACATGGCCAAAAATGTTTGCTTAACACATGCTTTCTGGTTTATGAAAAACTAACAATACAATTATTGTTACAAACATAAAACATTTATTTGTGGTGTGATCATGGAAACACATAATGAAGTTGAGATCAGACTCGAGGACAATCCTGAGAAAAGACCTCTTGAATAACAGAGGCAGAAAAATGACGTCACCTACCGAGGTTTTGGAAACCATGAGAAATCTCATTATGGAACTGTAAGTTTTCAAAGTAGACAATGAGAAAGTGAAAAAATCACAACAAGAACAGAAGGAAATAAATGAAGTATTGTTGCGTAGTATAGTATAAAAGAAGAGATTGAAAGAAAATAATGAGGAAGAAGAGGTCAACAAAAGGGCCTCCAAAAATTGTGGACCTGAAGGAGAAAAAGGGGACAACTCTTCTAAAGGTACACCATCAGTAGAAGATAAAACAACCAGAGGAAGAAAAATGAAACATGTGGACCATCTTGAGGGAGAGTTTAAAAAAATAAAACCGTCCACCTTTGACGGGGAATTCAGGACAGGAGAGGAGGATGAAGCATGGTTACTAGACATAAAAAAGTATTTCGAGATCTACAACTATTCCAAAAATATCAAGGTCAGAATGGCTATCTATAATCTGAAAGGAAACGAAATCATATGGTGGCAGGACCTGAAGTTGGCCAAGGGCCTAAAGGAAAACAAAATGCAGTGGTCAAATTTTAAGAAATACTTTAAAAAACAGTATTTATCTGAAAGTTACTATGAAAGAAAAACCAGGGAGTTTTATGAACTAGGAATTGGTCAAATGTCTTTCAATGACTTGATAAAGAAATTCCTGGAATTATTAAGGTTCATACCATATATCCAAAAGGAAAAAGTAAAACCAGTGATTCCTAAGATGTTTACCAGAGTCCTATAAAGACAGAATCGAATTCAAAAACCCCAAGTCCTTAAGTGAAGTTTTCAGGAAGGCCCGAATGTCTTACGACCAATACAAACAGTGGTTGAAATTTCCCAAGGCTTGGAAATACAAGAAACAAGACCGAATGAACCAACAGAAGAAGGGATGTCAACCAGCCCCTTTTTGGAATGCAGCAAAGAGTTTTCCAATGAAAGAGTTTCAAAACACCCAAGGAGGTCGTAAACTAGTTAATCTAGGAACAAAGATGTTTGGGGACAGCCCCAGAGAACTGTTAAAATGTTGGGAATGCGGAGAACCTCACTTAAGGAGGAAATGTCCATGACTAAATTCTATAGCTAGGACTAGGGTTCACAACCTAAAGGAAGCCTCTACGGTGGGAGACGTGGGAAGAATTTTACATCAGATTAATGCAGCCATGGATGGACAACAAGTCAATCACCAGTCCACTGTAATTGAAGTTGAAGGTAAAGTTAACAATACTTTTGTTTCTGTTTTAATTGATCTAGGAGCTACTTTGATTTATATTGCTCCTAGTGTAGTGGATTCAAATAAATTTAAGAAAATAAGACATGCAAAATCTTGGCTAGTACAACTAGCAACAGGAACAAAACGAAAAAATATTTGATTTTATTTATGACTATGAGTTCAATTTAGGTTGTCAAAACACAAAGACAAATTTGAATATTCTATTGTTAGGGTCTTATGATATAATTATCGGAATGGACTAGTTAGAAAGGAATAAAAAAAATTTAGATTGTTATGAAAAATCACTCAAGTATAAATACAAAAATGACATTGTTAGGATAGTACAAGGCATACAAAAACCAGTCTCGGTTAGGCAGATTCAACAATGTAATTTGAGAAGTGTATGAGAAAAGGTTCTCAGATTTATGCTATCCAAGTGACAAATGTGTTGGAAAAAGTAAATAAACCTAGCTTAGAGGATTTTGTCGTCTTGCATGATTTTAGAGATGTGTTTGTTGATGAGATACCTGAATTTCCCCCAAGGAGAGAGATAGACATTTCTATTGATCTGTTGCCTGGTTTAGCTCCTATATCTAAGGCGCCCTACTGAATGAGTTTACCCAAATTAACAAAATTAAATATTCAACTACCATAACTATTGGACAAGAAATAAATCTGGCCAAATGTCTCACCATGGAGAGCATGAGTATTTTTTGTTAAAAAGAAGGATGGAACTATAAGATTATAAATTGATTACAAACAATTAAAGAAAATGGCGGTCAAGAACAAATACCCCTTACCTAGAATCAATGATCTATTCGATCAAGTAGGCGGGGAAAAGATTTTTTCTAAATTGGATTTAAGATATGGTTATCACAAGGTTAGAATAAAAGATGAGGACATAAGTAAAACAACATTCAAAATGAGATATGGACATTACGAATTTGTTGTTATACCGTTTGGTCTCACTAACGTGCCAACAAAATTTATGTGTTTAATGAACATCATTTTCAGTCAGTACTTGGATAAGTTTGCTTTCGTATTTATTGATGATATCCTAGTGTATTCTAAAACAAAATAAGAACACAAAGAACATCTTAGGATAGTACCGCAAACTTTAAGAAAAACCAAACTATATGCTAAATTCGACAAGTGTGACTTTTATCAAAATAAAATACAGTACCTAGGACATGTAATATCTGAAAAAGGTATTGCATTCGACCCAAAGAAAATAATAGTTATCATGGAATGGTTGATCCCTAAGGATGTAGCAGACATTCGTTCATTCATGGGAATCACCGGATATTACCACATATTTATAGAGGGATTCTCCAAGATTTATTAACCTATCACTTCTTTAAAAAAGAAGGGAACCAAGTTTAATTAGTCACATAAATGTCAAGAAAATTTTGTTAAGTTAAAGGAATTGTTAACAACCGCACCCATTTTCATGGTAGCAGACCTAGATAAAGACTTCACAGTCTTTGTAGATGAGAGTAAAGAAGTTTTGGGAGGTTTCCTAACTCAAGAGGGGCATGTTATTTGCTATGAGCCCCGAAAACTATAAGAGCATGAATGAAACTACGTCACTCAAGACTTACAATTAGCATCTTCCATCCATACTTTAAAGATGTGACGACACTATGTAATCAACAGAAAAATTCTATTGTTGACTTATAACAGTGGTGTGAGATTTTTGTTTAGTCAACGAGACCTTAATGCAAGGTAGGCAAGATGGTTGGCTTTATTGATCGAATTCGACTTCGAGGTAAGACACATCAAGGGTAAGGAAAACAAGGTGGAGGATTATTTAAGTAGAAGAATTCATAGGCTATTTGAAATGAACATTAGTAGGGATGAAAGTGAACTTGAGCAAAGGATAAAGGATGCAAGTAATAATGATGAAAATTACATTAAAATAGTGGAAGATTTACGAAATTATGAAAAAGATTTAGACATAACAGATCTGAGTGTGGACATAAATGGTCTAATAAGATTCAAAAACAGATTATACATACCAAATTTTGTTGAATTAAAGTTAATATTTTTGGACGAAGTACACAAGAAACCATATTCTGGTCATCCAAGATACCATAAAATAGTGACAACACTAAGGAAGTTGTTTTATTAGCCTAATATGAAGCGTGAAACAATAGAATACTTATCTAAGTGCCAAGATTGTGAACATGTGAAAGATGAAAAACAACATCTAGCCAGCCTGTTGCAGCCTCTACCTGTACCAGAATGGAAATGGGAGACTATATCACTAGATTTTATCATATGTTTTCCTAGAACTCAAAAACATAATGATTCAATTATGGTAATAATTGATAAGCTTTGTAAGTGTGCACACTTTATTCCCGTAAAGTCTACTTTTAAGGCTATTAACATCGCAGAAATATTCATGAAATACATTTTTAGACTGCATGGTATTCCTAAAATGGTGATTTCGGATAGAGATGTAAAATTCACATGTACATTTTGGAAAGAATTGTTTGCAGGGTTAAATACAAACTTGAATTTCAGCACAAGATACCATCCACAAATGGATGGGCAGAGTAAACGAACAAACCAAATCGTGGAAGATATGCTAATAATGTACATAAGGACAAAACCAAGTAAGTGGGAAGACTACCTGCACTTGGTGGAATTTGAGTACAACAATGGTTACCAGACATTAGTTAAGATGAGACCCTTTCAAAGTATTGTACAATAGAAATTGTACAACTCTTATTAGCTGGGATAAACCAATTGATAGAATCATGGTGGGATGAGACATGCTCCAGGAAATGAAGAATATGGTAAGAAAAGTACAACAAAATTTAAAGAAAGCACAGGAAAGACAAAAAAGTTACGCAGATCTGAAAACAAGACACCATGAATTCCAAGTTGGAGACCATGTTGATTTAAAATTCAAAGCCAAAAGAAGTTCACTAAAACAAGGAAATTGTTCCAAGTGGGCTCCCAGGTTTTTTGGCCCTTTTGAGATCTTAGCTCGAATTGGACCCATGGAATATCAACTTGCACTTCCTGAAAATATGAAAATTCATAATGTATTTCATGTTTCTTTGTTAAAAAATTATGTTCACGATCCTACTCACATGATCGATTGGAACATGGCGCAAGTGGAACCAGAATATGAGGTCCAAGTGGAACCTCTGCACATCATGGAGAGGAGAGAAATAGCACTACAGAACAGAGTCATCGCCTAGGTAAAGGTGCAATGGAAGAACTTTAGTGCTGAGCAGGCCACTTGGGAATTGGAGGGAGATTTGCAGAAATATCATCCAAGCCTGTTTCGAGAAAAGAATGAACATTAATGACAATGTTGTACTAAAGGGGGAAAGTATGTAACATCCCCAAAAATAAATTATTATTGAAGTCTGAAAAATACTTAAGAATTTATTTCTTTTTTTGGTAAATTCGAAATTGGAAAATTATTGCCTTTTATGGAAATTCTAAATTTTGAATTTAGTTAGTTGTAATTTATTATTATGACTATTGGGCAAAGATTTGATTTTCCCAACCAACTCTTTGACTATGACACTTGTAAGAAACAAATATTTTTATATTTATTGCTGAGAGACAAATGGAATAGCCAGGTTGAAATCAGTTGATGTAACGACCCTAATTAAATAAATGTTTAAAGATCATAAAGTAAAATTAATTAAGGAAAGAAATTATGGTTAACCAAGTAATAATTTAATTATAGATCACATTTAAAGACCTGAGAAATATAATTTAAAGGATCAATGA
>ML778901.1:2257746-2296542 GCA_009831015.1 Picea engelmannii | reverse complement strand
TATATATATATATAAACGTTTTATGAGAATAGAGTGGAAGTTTTAAGGTATACATATATCATTGTGTTATACAAGTGGCATGAAGTTCCTAAGTGAAATAATTGTTAGTTATTAGGTTATAATTTCACCCTTTTGTTGAGAATAGGGTTGAGTTAGTTATAGATAAATATATATAAGTAACTTTCACCTATGACAAGAAATAGTAAGTGTAAGCTACGGAAAACAAAAGAGGCAACAAAAATATTTTGTAGTATAGTTAATGAATGCCTGAAAGGTTGGAATGACAAATGATCAACTCTAACAATCCTTAATTAAAAGTTTTTTTTTTTAAATTGGTAAATTTTAGGAACATTACACATGGTATCAGAGAAAAGGTTACTACAATTGGACCTTAAACAGGGCCGAAAATTATTTCTTAGCACATGCTTTCTGGTTTATGAAAAACTAACAATACAATTACTATTAGAAACATAAAAGAATTATTTATGTTGTAATGATGGCAACACATAATGAAGCTGAGATCATACTCAAGGAGAATACTGAGCAATGACCTCCTGAAGAACAGAGGCAGAACAATGATGAAAATTAACCTACCGAGGTTCTGGAAACCATGAGAAATCTCATAGTGGAACTGCAAGTTTTCAAAGAAGGAAATGAGAAACTAAAAAAATCACAACAAGAACAACAGGAAATAAATGAAGTACTATTGCGTAGCATAGTAAAAAAGAAGAGCCCAAAAGACAATAATGAGGAACAAGAGGTTAGCAAAAGGGACTCCAAAAATTCTAGTCCTAAAGGAGAAAAATGGGACAGCTCTTATGAAGGTACACCATCAACAGAAGATAAAAAAAACACAAGAAGAAAAAGGAAATAGGGGGACCATCTTGAGGGAGAGTTTAATAAAATCAAACCGTCCACCTTTGACGGGGAATCTAGGATGGGAGAGGAGATTGAAGTATGGTTACTAGACATAAAAAAGTATTTCCAGATCTACAACTATTCCAACAATATGAAGAACATAATGGCCATCTATAATTTGAAAGGAAAAGAAATCATATGGTGGCAGGACCCGAAGTTGGCCAAGGGCCTAAAGGAAAAATAGATGGAGTGGTCGAATTTTAAGAAATAGTATTTATCTGAACATTACTATGAAAGAAAAACCAAGGAGTTTTATGAACTACAACTCGTTTAGATGTGTATGGATGACTTGATAAACAAATTCTTGGAATTATTAAGGTTTGTACCTTATATCTGGGAGGACAAAGTAAAAATCCAGTGATTCCTAAGTTGTTTAGCACAATCCTATAAGGATAGAATTGAATTCGACAACCCCAATTCCTTAAGTAAAGTTTTCAGGAAGGCTCGAATGTGTTACAACCAATACAAATAGTGGTCGGAATTTCCCAAGGCTTGTAAAGACAAGAAACAAGACCAAATGAACCAGCGGAAAAAGGGATATCAACCAACCCCTTTCCAAAATGTAGCAAATATTTTTCCAAGGAAAGAGTTTTAGAACACCCAAGGAGGTGGTAAACCAGTTAATTTGGGAACAAAGAAGTTTGGGGACAGCCCCAGAGAACCATTAAAATGATGGGAATGTGGAGAACCTCACTTAAGGAGGAACTGTCCACGATTAACTTCTGTAGCCAGGACTACGGTTCACAACCTACAGGAAGCCTCTATGGTGGGATATGTGGGTATAATTTTACATCCGATCAATGAAGTTGTGGATGGCCGACAAATTGATCACCAGTCCACTATAATGGAAGTTGAAGGTAAATTTAACAATACTCATGTTTTTTTTTTAATTGATCGAGGAGCTACTTTGAGTTATATCGCTCCTGGTGTAGTGGATTCAAGTAAACTTAAGAAAACAAGACATGTAAAATCTTGGCTAGTACAACTAGAAACAGGAACAAAAAGAAAAATATCTGATTTTATTTATGATTGTGAGTTCAGTTTAGGTGGTCAAAACACAAAGATAAATCTGAATATTCTATCGTTAGGGTCATATGATATAATTATCGGAATGGACTGGTTAGAAAGGCATAAAGGAGTTTTAGATTGTTATGAAAAAACACTCAAGTATAAAGAAAAAAACGACATTGTTAGTAGAGTACAAGGCATACAAAAACTAGTCTCATTTAGGCAGATTTCAACAATGTAATTTAAGAAGTGCATGAGAAAAGGTTGTCACATTTATGCTATCCAAGTGACAAATCTGTTGGAAAAAGAAAATAAACCTAGATTAGAGGATTTTTCTGTCTTGCATGATTTTAGAGATGTGTTTGTTGATGAGATACATGAATTTCCCTAAAGGAGAGAGATATACTTTTCTATCGATCGACTACCTGGTTCAACTCCTATATCTAAGGCGCCCTACTGAACGAGTTTACCCGAATTAACAGAATTAAGGATCCAACTACAAGAACTGTTTGACAAGAAATACATCCAACCAAGTGTCTCACCATGGGGATCACCGACCCTTTTTGTTAAAAATAAATACACAACTCTAATATTATGCATTGATTACAGACAATTAAATAAAATGACGGTCAAGAACAAATACCCCTTGCCTAGAATCAATGACAATTAAATAACTAGATCGTAGTGTCCCATCATGTTGCTTTCAAGTAGGTGGGGTAAAGATTTTTTCTAAATTGGATTTAAGATCTGGTTATCACTAGGTTAGAATAAAAAATGAAGACATAAGTGAAACAACATTCAGTACGATATATGGACATTACGAATTTGTGGTTATACTGTTTGGTATCACTAATGTGCCATCAACATTTATGTGTTTAATGAACATCATTTTCAGTCAGTACTTGGATAAGTTTGTTTTGGTATTTATTGATGATAACATAGTGTATTCTAAAACATAAGAAGAACACGAAGAACATCTGAGGATAGTACTGCAAACTTTAAGAAAACACAAACTGTTTGCTAAATTTGACAAGTGTGACTTTTATCAAAATAAAATACAGTACCTGGGAGATGTAATATCTGAAAAAGCTATTGCAGTCGACCGAGAGAAAATAAGAGCCATCATGGAATGGATGATCCCCAAGGATATAGCAGACATTCGATGATTCATGGGAGTCACTGTCTATTACCATAGATTTATAGAGGGATTCTTCAATATTGCTTAGCCTATCACATCTTTACAAAATAAGGGAACCGGGTTTAATTGGTCACTGAAATGTCAGGACAATTTTAATAAGTTAAAGGAATTGTTAACAAACACACCAATTTTAAAGGTAGAAGACCCATATAAAGGCTTCACAGTCTTTGTATATGCGAGTAAAGAAGGTTTAGGAGGTGTCCTAACTCAAGAGGGGAAAGTTATTTTCTATGAGCCCGAAAAATAAAAGAGCACAAACAAAACTACATCACTCATGACTTAGAATTACCAGCTATCATCCACGCTTTAAATATGTGGTGACACTATATAATGGGAAAAAAATTTCTATTGTTGATTGATAACAGTGGTGTGAAATTTTTGGTTAGTCAACCAGACCTTAATGCAAGGCAGGAAACATGGTTGGCCTTCTTGAGAGAATTCGACTTCAAGGTAAGACACGTCAAGGGTAAGCAAAACAAGGTGGTAGATGCTTTAAGTAGAATAATTCATGGGATGTTTGAAATGAACATTAATAGGGATGAAAGCGACCTTGAGCAAAGGATAAAGGTTGTAAGTAATGATGATGAAAATTACATTAAAAAGTGGCAGACTTACGAAATAATGTAGAAACTTTAGACAAAACATATCTTAGTGTGGACAAAAATGGTCTACTAAGATTCAAAAATAGATTATACATACCAAATTTTGTCGAATTAAAGTTAATAGTTTTGGATGAATAACACAAGAAACCATATTCTGGTCATGTGGGATACCAAAAAATAGTAACAACACTAAGGAAGTTATTTTATTGGCCTAATATGAAGGGCGAAACAACATAATACTTATCTAAGTACCAAGAGTTTCAACACGTGAAATTTGAATACCAACATCCAAGCCTCTTGTAGCCTCTACCTATGTGGAATGGAAATGGGAGACTATATCACTAGATTTTATCACAGGTTTTCCTGGAACTCAAAAATAGAATGATTCAATTATGGTGGTAATTGATAAGCTTAATAAGTTTGCAAACTTTATTCCTGTAAAGTCTACTTTTAAAACTATTAACATCACGGAAACATTCATGAAATAATTTTGTAGACTACATGGTATTCCTAAAATGGTGATTTCGGATAGAGACGTAAAATTCACATCTACATTTTGGAAAGAATTGTTTGTAGGTTTAAAGACTAACTTGAATTTCAACACAAGCTACCATCCACAAATAGATGGGCATCTCATGAACAAACTAACCGAATCATGGAAGATATGCTAACAATGTACGTAAGGACAAAACCAGGTTAGTGGGAAGACTACCTGGACTTGGTGGAATTTACATACAACAATGGTTACCAGACATTGGCTAAGATGAGCCCCTTAGAAGTACTATATGACAAAAAGTGTACAAATCTTATTAGTTGGGATAAACCAGTTGACAGACTCATGGTGGGACCAAAAATGCTCCAAGAAATGGAGAATACAGTAAGAAACATACAACAAAATTTAAATAAAGAACAAGACATACATAAAAGTTACGCAGATCTGAAAAGAAGACACCAGGAATCACAATTTGGAGACCATGTTTATTTAAAAGTCAAAGACAGAAGAAGTTCACTAAATCTAGGAAACTGTTCCAAGTTGGTGCCCATGTTTTGTGGCCCTTTTGAGATCTTATCTCAAATTGCATCCATGGCATATCAACTTGCACTTCCTGCAAATATGAAAATTCATAATGTATTTCATGTTTCTTTGTTAAAAAATTATGTTCATGATCCTAGTCAGATGAATGATTAGAACATGGTGCAGGTGGAACCATATGGCGAGTTCCAAGTGGAACCTCTATGCATCCTATATAGGAGAGAAATAACACTATGGAATAGAGTCATCCCCCAGGTAAAGGTGCAATGGAAGCACTTTAGTCCTGAGGTGGCCACTTGGGAATTGGAGGGAGATTTGCAGAAATCTCATCCAACCCTTCTCCGAGAAAGGAACACACACTAAGGACAGGTTTGTAATGAAGGGGAAAAGGATGTAACATCCCCAAAAATAAATTATTATTGAAGTATGAAAAATACTTAGGATTTTTTTTCTGTTTTTGGTAAATTCAAAAATGGAAAATTATTTCCATTTATGGAAATCCCAAATTTCGAATTTAGTTAATTGTAATTTATTATTATGACTGTTGGGAAAAGTTTTCATTTTCGCAAACATCTTTTTGAATATGACACTTGTAAGAAAAAAATATTTTTATATTTATTGCTGAGAGACAAATGGAACAACCATGTTGAAATCAGTTGACCATGACTCCATGACTGGGGAACATGTTGGAACTACCTCAGGGATGAATGTTACAAGTGGGAAATCAATAATTTGGCCATGGGAAGCCCCTGAAAATCAGGGATTTGTAAAGCTGTGAAAATTCCCAAGGGAGAAAGGACCTAGGCACAAGATTCTTTTCCATATATAGCATATGGTAGGAGGCAGAACGTTGCCTAATATGATAAGGGGAGCAATATCACTTGTTGTTATGAGCACTGATTTCTAATGTGTGAGGGAAGGATAATTGTTTTGATTCTGAAAGAGGACAATAGCTAAGGAGGAGTTTGCAGTTCACCCTCATGGATTCATGGTCAAGCTAGGGGGTGAATGGAGCAAGTAGACTGGTTGTTCTATTCTATGGTTGGGTGGAACTTGGTTTTTCCATTTGTTGTTCAACAACTTGTTCAGATATGTTCATCTATTCCCTCCCTGGTTGAATGTTCTTGATTAAATAGATGATAGAATACACCTAGTTAATTTCTAGATGAATATTCTATTGATTAAATTACTAGTGGAATTAAATCAATTGTATGATTAAATCTTATAGTTTGATGGTATTCGTTGAGTAAAGTTTTATTTATGTTAGTTGTGGATGGAACTGCATTTTGTAACATATTGGAATATGCATCTAAGCTAAAGGGAAATCAATATTGTATTAATTCTAACATTACAGACATGAGATTATGTATGTATAGGTAATCAACTGAAGGAGCAATACTTAGACTGTACAAATGATAAATGAATTTCTAGAAGTAATCTTGAGTTTTACACACACACACACACACACACACACACACACACACACACATATATATATATATATACGCAGGGTCATATTGAATAGTTAAGAATATTAGACCATGTAAAAGTCAAAACAAGACATAGAATTAAGATATATACATATGATAGGAATATATATATATATATATATATATATATATATATATATATATATGTATAGTTGTTGTGCAGAAAATTCAGAACTACGTAAACATTTAACTACTCATTCGACAAGATTATCAATGCTTGGACACATGAGAAAACTTGAGTAACTCTTCCATGATTTATGACTAGGCCAATGACATGAAATTGTACAACTCATTTATTTCCCAAACAAAGTTCTTTTGTTTTTGATATAAAATAATGCAGGAGCAAAGGCTTGGTGAATTAAAATACACTAAACATGTTCCATCTTCCAGAATCAGACCAATAATCAAATGAGTATTAAAACTCTACAAGAATGCTACGAATCATAACTATTAAACAATGAGATTTTGTATCAATATAAGGTTCCCCTTCTTGTTCACTCTTTAATGATTACAGATATACATAACGAGCTATCTATCGGAGCCTAGAATAGAATTTCCATGATGGTAGTATTCTAGGGAAGAATCATAGCATTTTTTTTAGAACCTAGAGTACATTTTTTGAGTGTTATAAATTGGAAACTGAATACCTTTTCTTACGCATGGATCTAGCATGAACCCGGAGACTTCAAATGTCGAAGTCCCTAGAAAGAAATCACAAATTTATAATTAGTAATAGCATATTGTTCAAAACAAGTTAAAACAAGAATATAGAATAATTACGATAGTGAATTATGAAAATGAAATCATCACATATCTAAATTATGAACTTTACTTAATTTGCGAATTTGGGAAACAAAATTCTTTTCTTGCATCCGCGTCATTGTTGAAAATTGTCCACAGACCGAAGAGGGTGAAGTGGACCAAATATTTCCTGATGGGTACCCTCGTAGGAACAGGGGTTCCATAATTAGATGACAATAATCAAATCATTAACCAAAAATGTCAGAATGAAATAAAAGAAGCATTCTTAAAACCAAAATTATCAAGAAAGCACAAAATAAAATCTGCTCCATGAAAATTTACATGAATACAGATCACATAATCATGCTACGAGATTTTTTCCCTCAAATAGTAAGAAATTTAAATTGAAATTCGATGACAATGAATAAAAATATCATAACAGAGTCGTAGGTACCTAAATATATGTTCCTCCTCTCTTATGGATGAGGTGAAATTAGATAGAATTAACTACTGGATTATCCAAACAGAGAGTGAGGTTGACTCTTTTAAAAAGTTATTAATTTCTGAAATAATATACACAATAAGAATCTTAACCTTGTTTCTATGCATGTACATGAATGGCTAGTGTAATTAGAGTTGAAATCAAATGTTGAACAACAGTAAAGAAATCTGCACTGCAACTACAGGGATGAATTACGACTTCACAACTTTAAATCTGAGAATGATGGATTTCCACAGTGAATCAAGAAGGCAATAACTCGGAAGCCCAGTACTAAATCGAACAGATTATTAATGATGGATCGGTATTTTAAATAGAAAGAAGTAAGTTAATAATGAATTTAAAGGTGTGAGTTTAAGTAACAAAATCAAGACCTGGATTGGATAGAAACCCTCATGAATGGCCAAAAATTTCTTAGAGAAGAGTACATAGAGATCCTTGTTATATAGTTTTCTCTACAGGAAAATGTATGATGAATTCGTTGGGGTTGCAATAAGCGATTTCTAATCACTGAAGAGATCAACAATAGGTTACCATGAGTAATATCGATAAATTACATGCCTATCTTATTAAAGAGGTGACTAAGAACAAAACCCTATAAAATTTTCAGATTTCCCTGAGTTAAGAAAACTAAAACGAAAAATTTCTGGCGTGAAATGGCTTACAAGTAATGAAACCCTATAGTAGTGAATGGGTATCCTGATGGGATAGATGAAATCATAAGCCACTATGAGTTAGGATTTGGCTTTTTCATACAGAACAGGGATATTAGTACTCTGGAAGCTTAAGAGAAACTAGGACGAATACTCATTCAACTAACTTAATGAAATAATTACAGAGACAATCCCAAAACTCATGAATGACCTTTCCTACAACCCACTGTAACTTGGGCAAGAGAGTTTGGCCCAACATACCTGGTAAAGGAGTGACCCACTGGATGTGTAACGTCTTCATTCCTACATTGAACATGACACATCCTCATTGTCAGAGTTACACAGAGAGTGAAGTTGCCGAACTATTGCAGAGTGGTTCTTTCTAAAATTACATAGCGCAAGTGAATGGAATGAATGATAAACTCGGGAAAACCCTCCACCAAATGGATTAATGGTGAGAGTTATGATCTGTACCTAGACCATGTGACTAGGGAGAGGTGGAAGAAGTACAATGGGCATGTGTGACATCCCCAAAAATAATTTATTTTTAAGTCTAAGATCTCTTAGGAAATTATTCTATTTTTTGTAAATTCAAAATCGGAAAATGTTTGCCATTTTTGGCAATTCTGAATTTCGAATTTAATGAATTGCAATTAATGATTATGAATGTTGGGCAGAGATATCATTTGACCCAACTAACTACCTGACTATGACACTTGTATGAAACAAAATATTTTATAATTATTGCAGGAGGACAAATAGAACAACCATGTTTAAATCAGTTGACCATGACTTCATGAGTGGGGAACATGTTGGAACTACCTCAGGGTTGATTGTTACAAGTGGAAAATTAGGAATTTGGCCATTGGCAGTCTTTGAAAATCAAGGATTTTGAAAGTTGCAAAAATTCCCAAGGGGAAAAAGACCTAGGCATTTTTGGTTTTGGATATATAGCATATGTGAGGAGGCACGACGCTCCCAAGTATGTTGGGGAAAAATTACTATTTTCTTATTTTTATGAACAGTACTTGTTGAGTGTGAGGCGAGGAGAAGACTGTTGAAACTGAAAGGAATTTGCTGAGGAGGGGTTCTGAGTTAGCCCTCATGGATTCATGGTCAGGCTAGGGGGTGAACATGACAAGTGATTTGGCTACCCTTTTCTAAGGTTGGGAGGAACGTGGATGTTCCTTTTGTCTTTCAGTAAACTGGTTCAGATATGTTCTTCTACCCTTATCTGGTTATATATCTCTTATTTTTTTGAAATGGAAGACAAAATACATCTATATAATTCTGGTTAAATTATCTCTTATGCATTTTCTTTTAATTAAGAGTCGCTTAAATGTAAATAAATGAAAGAGTATAACTAGTATAATGTGGTGTGATTGATGGCTGAAAGTTAAATTTCGAATGGATGAAATGTTATACTTTGATTTTAGAACATCCCTCTATATCTAGAATTCAAGTAGAATCAGAACCGGGGAATATGATGGAATGCTCCTAATTAAAGAATAACGTTAGTCTGAAACTAACTTTGGATGATATAAATCCTATGATTGTATGAAGAATAAAAAGTTATTATACACCCATGTCTTAATGTACAAGAATACACAGTGGATTAATACTGTCATGATATCAATACATGTCGCAAATGAAGACTCTTATGAAATCATATGTATGTATTTAATATATATATATTTAACACCTACGTAGAAGATGATTTTGTCACTCTACTTCATCGAGTTTCTTGTTGAAGGAAATTGTAAGTTGGTTTCATAATACATGGACTATAGATTTCTCTAAATTTTTTACTCAACAAGTGTCAAACTATAATACGACAATAGTCTCATTACTCATAACAAATTCCTAAGACAAATAGGAATTAAAAGGATGAATTAACCCTTTTTCTAAAAAATGAATTTCTATAAGGAAAAAGACCGACAAAATCAGTGATTAAAAATACGAAACCCTCTTTCATGTATAATCATTTGTCGATAAGTTCAAAAGAATGAAAACTGTATTGACGAGGAAAAATTCATACAAGATAATAGCGAAATAGTGGAACGATATTCTATACAGGACACTAAATAAAATACTAATTGAATGCCTGAACTCTAGATATATGAATATTTTTTTATGTATGATGGAGACCTGTATAAAAAAAACGAGGATCTATTTTTTTAGGAATGACAGTAACTAGTGTCTTTGTTACTTTAAAAGAAAATAAAATGACTCATACTGCTAGCCACCCTTATAGAGAACATGTGGGAAATTGAGTAAATCGTTCATATTCATAACTATAATAGTAACCAAAGTTTATATTAGATTCAATTACCTCGCAAACCAGAGGTTCTTTTTATGAGTGAGAAATAGAAACGGAAGTCATTTAAGAAAAAAAAAAAGGATCTATTTATATATATACAAGATCAATTTAATTTCTAGGATCATAATAGTAGTAAACAAATCACAACCACCCACGATAGGTGCTACCACCGGCAGGTTCTAATATAATGAAAATTATAATCCGAACTCTCAAGTTCCTTTCCATTAATTCTTCTAACAAGCCAATTACAAAGATAAATTTATTCGGCTGACTAAAAGAGTCTGGAAATGTTAACCTAGGTTAAACATTGTATATTTTCCTGGTATCAACGAATAAATATCAAGCCTTATCTTAGAAGTCAAATACCTTTCTGGAGTTCAGATCCATCTTAAATCTAGGAATCTCGGAGGGAAAAGAATCTACAAGAGCATCGTGAGATTTAAGTTAATGACAATATAAGTTTGTAATCAAGAATCTCACTGATAGAACGTATAACAGAAAGAAAGGGAAATAAAAATTTACCATAGATCTAATAACACGTCTTTACTTAACTTAAATGATGGAGCTTTCCCTTCCTTTCACAACAATATCGAAGCTCTGTCTGGCAGCCCAAAAGGGGAAGTGGGTTGATAGACTCCTAATGGGTACCCTCGCATACAAGAGGGCCCCATCATTAGATATGATAACCAAATTCTTGCACTTGATAAAATGAAATCAATATATGATTAAGAGATTTACATAACGAAACCCCGAGAGGTCGCATTGCAACATGTAGTCTTATTAACATAAGAAAAAAAATGTACTGTTCGAATATCATTTGGGAGAAGAAAAACATTCTTTTCAATTTAAACATAGAACTACATTTTTTCTTGAGAATACACCTACAGATAGTAACAATATGATGGAAGGAAACGAATGATAAACACTGATAAAAAAAATACGGTCTTACCTATTGTATTATTCGAGTCTAATATAAGAAAACTGGCCAAGAACAAAGGGACCTATTCGCTCTGTAATGCCCACACTAGTTCAATATATTAAGATAGTCCTGCTAACTAGTGGTCAAGGAAGATAAATTCAAGGAACAACAAGGGTTTTTCCACATGGAACTACACCCTAACTAAACCGTATGAAGCTTGGTAAAACTTATCTGAGTCTGGATAGTCCTATTTCAAACCTCAAAGAATACCAAGGACGATAAAAAAACTCAACTAAATCAATTATACAATAGTCACCTAAACAACCATAGCACGCAGATGTTGATAGTTGGTTTGAATAAGCTTACCAAGTATAAGGGCGAAGTGGATGGTGATCCTCCTCTCTTACAAAATCAGAAATCCCATAGTTGCCTCAGTCTTACACAAAAAAAAAAAAGATAATAGGAACCCTAGCAGTGGTTGCTTACCTTTGAGTCGCTTGAAACAAGAAACTGTGAATGATAGTTATGGGAGGGAATATCCCGAAGTAATGAGGGGGATGGTTCGAAGTACCATGACCATGTGGCCAGGTCAAGGTGGAAAAGATCTAGTGGGCATGCAAGTTGAGTAGGAGGCCAAGGAAAGGCGCTACAGGAAAAAAATTAAATGTAGCAGTCATGAATCATTTTAATATGTAACAGTTACCTTTGTATTTCCTTATTTCCATTTATTGAGTGATCAAGATAGTTAGTTAAGGCATGGGTTTAATTCTCATAATTATTCATTTCATATATGGTTCTTATATGTCGGAATGGGAAGTCACATCCAAACCTAGTTACTCCAACATCGTTATTCAGTTAGGAAAGAGCAATGTGTGCCAAGTGTAAAACCCTAACCACCTAACTCCAATCCCTTGTGTACCATACAACAACTATGTGTGAATAGGAACACCTCACATACATAGAACGAGAGGGGTCTAGTCTAGCTCCTTGATCGTTTTTTTGCGCTCAATGATTGAGTAGGTTATGTGATGGGACCTTCTCGAAATGGGAGTGTATCCTATATGTACATTACACACAACCTAGAAGACTTGTACAAGGCTCGTAGTCATGGTAGATAAATTTAAGGGACGCCTTTCAAAGTGCGACTGTAGTATATAGTAAGCAGAGTGTGACTATAGCTTATAGTAAGCACATTATGTATAAACATGTGAAATAATTCTAGTAGCCTTAAGTCCTAAACCATTAAAGATGGGTTAGTAAGAAGGAAACTTTGCACCCATGTTGTGAATAGGGATGAAGTAGACAAAAATTAAATCCTTATAAATACACTATAAAGTTTCAAGTATGGGTAGTATTATAAGCACAATTATGAACAGTCACATAGTGGAGAATGATGAATGAGAAACTATAGTAGTCATAATATTTTTTTATTTTTATTTTTATGGGGATTTTAGGGAACATTACATATGGTATCAGAGCAATGGTTACAACACTTGGACCTTGAATAGGGCCACTTTTGTTTTTTTTAGCACATATTTTTCTGTAAATGAAAAAAATAACAAATCATTATTGTTGCAAATAGAAAACACTTTTTTTCTTTGTGTTAATCATGGAAACCTAGTATGATGCATAAATCAGACTTGATGGGAATCCGTAACAAAGACTTCTTGAAAATCAGAGGTAGAACAGTGACAAATGCTCACCTATCGAAGTTCTGGAAATTATGAGAAACCTCATTGTTGAGTTGCAGGTTTTCAAAGTAGACAATGAGAAACTGAAGAAGACACAGCAGAAGCAGCAAGAAATAAATGAAGTCCTGTTTTGTAGTATAGTGACAAAGAAAATCCCAAAGGATGAGAACCATGAAGAGGAGGTCAGCAAAAGGGCCTCTAAGAATTCTGGTCCTTAAGCAGAAAAATGGGACAATTCATTTGATGGTACACCTTCAGCTAAAGATAAAACACAACCAGATAGAGAAAGGAAACATGTGGATCATCTTGAGGGAGAATTTAAGAAAATAAAACTCGCTAGCTTTGATGGGGAATCCAGAACAGGAGGGGAAGTTGAATCCTGGTTACTAGACATCAAGAAATATTTCCAATATACAACTATTCCAACAATATGAAAGTCACGATGGTCATTTATAATCTGAAAAAAAAGACATCATTTGGTGGCAACACCTGAAATTAGCCAAGGGCCTAAAAGAGAAATAGATGGAATGGGCATACTTTAAGAAATATTTCAAGAAACAATATCTATCTGAAATTTACTATGAACGAAAAATGAAATAATTTTGTGAGTTATGACTTGGACAAATCGCTATGGAAGATATGATAAATAAATTTATTGAATTACTAAGGTTCGTACAATATATCCAAGAGGATAAAGTGAGAATTCAACGGTTCCTAAGCTGCTTACCAAAATCCTACAAGGACATAATTGAATTTGAAAATCCCAAGTCCTTGAGTGAAGTATTTAGGAAAGTCTGAATGTGTTACGACCAATACAAACAATGGTCAAAATTTCCCAAGGCTTGGAAAGACAAGAAATAGGACCGAATGAACCAGCAGAAAAAGGGATACCAGCCAGCTCCTTATCGGAACACAACAAAAAGATTTTCGAGGAAATAATTTCACTACAATAGCCTGAACTCTCAAGGAGGTGGTAAACTAGTAAATCTTGGAACAAAGAAGTTTTGAGTAGCTTTCATGAACCATTGAACTGATGGGAATGTGGATAACCTCATCTAAGGAGGAACTGTCCATGTTTGATTTCAACAACCAAGACTGTTATTCACAATTTGGAGGAAGCCTCTACGGTGGAAGATATGGGCATAAGATTGCATCGAATAAATGCAATCATGGATGGCTCGCACGTTGACCATCGGTTCTCTGTGGTGGAAGTGGAAGGTAAAATCAATAACACTCAAATTTATGTTTTAATTGATCTTGGAGCTACGTTAAGTTATATCACTCCTCTCATATTAGATTCAAATAAACTTAAGAAAATGAGACACGCAAAATCATGGCTGGTACAACTAGCAACAAGAACTAAAAGGAAAGTGGTTGACTTTATTTCTAATTTTGATTTCAATTTAGGTGGTCAAAACATAAAGAAAAAATCTCAAAATTCTACCACTAGGATATTATGATGTAATTATCAGAATGGATTGGTTAGAAAAGAATAAAGTAGTGCTAGATTGTTATGCAAAGACACTTAAGTATAAATACAGAAATGACACCACTAGGACAATCCAAGGTATACAAAAACTAGTATCAATTAGACAAGTTTCAACAATGCAATTTAAGAAAATCATGAGAAAGGGTTGTCAAGTTTATGCCATCCAAGTAACAAACCTGTTAGAAAAAGAAGATAAACCCAACTTGGAAGACTTTGTTGTTCTATGTAATTTCAAAGATGTATTTGTTGATGAAATACCAAAATTACATCCTAGAAGAGAGATAGACTTTTCTATCAACCTGCTACCTGGTTCAACCCATATCTCTAAAGCACCTTACTTGATGAGTTTGTGGGAATTGATAGAACTAAAGATTCAACTACAAGAATTATTGGAGAAAGAATATATCAGACCAAGTGTTTCACCATGGGGAGCACCCATCCTCTTTATGAAAAAGAAAAATGGAACTCTGAGACTATGCATTGATTAGAGATAGTTAAACAAGATGACTATTAAGAACACATACCCCTTACCTAGGATAAATGATCTGTTCGATCAAGTAGGTGGGGAAAATATTTTCTTGAAATTGGATTTATGATCTGGTTATCAACAAGTTAGGATAAAAGATGACGACATAAGTAAAATAGCTTTTCAAACAAGATACGAACATTACTAATTTATGGTCATACCTTTCAGACTCACTAACACACCAGCCATGTTCATGTGTTTAATGAACATTATTTTCAATCAGTACTTGGACAAATTCATGTTGGTATTTATTGACGATATTCTGGTATATTCTAAAACAAAAGAAGAACATGAAGAGAACTTAAGGATAGTTATGCAAACTTTACAGAAGCACCAACTATATGCTAAATTCGATAAGTGTGATTTTTATCAAAAGAAAATACAATACCTAGGACACATAATATCTGCAAAAAGCATTGCAGTCGATCCTGAGAAAGTAAGAGCCATCATGGAATGGCCGATACCTAAGAACGTAGCAGACATCCAGTCATTCATGGGAATCACCAGATATTATCGTAGATTTATAGAGGGATTTTCCAAAATTGCTTACCCTATCACATCATTACAAAAGAAAGGGACCAAGTTTAATTGGTCACACAAGTGTCAAGACAATTTTAATAAGTTAAAGGAATTGTTAACAAATGCACCCATTTTAAAGGTAACAGAGCCAGATAAAGACTTTATCGTCTATGTTGATGTGAGTAAAGAAGGACTAGGTGGTGTCTTGACTCACGAAGGACACATTATTTGTTATGAGTCCTGAAAACTAAAGGAACATGAGAAAAACTACATCACTCATGACTTAGAATTGGCAGTGACAATACATGCCTTAAAAATGTGGTGACACTACATAATGGGAAAAAAGTTTCTATTATTTACAAATAATAGTGGCGTGAAATATTTGTTTAGTCAGCCGGACCTTAATGCAAGGAAAGCAAGGTGGCAAGCCTTCTTGAGCGAATTCGAATTTGAGGTAAGATATATCAAGGGTAAGGAAAATAAATTAGTTTATGCTTTAAGAAAAAGAGTTCATGGGTTATTTGAAATAAATGTCAGCAGGGAAGAAAGTGATCTTGAACAGAGGATAAAGATTGCAGGTAATAATGAAGAGAATTACACTAAGACAATGGCATAATTATAAAAGACTCAGATAAAATAGAGTTGAGTATTGATAAAAATGGGCTATTACTATTTAAAAACATAATATGCATACCATATTCGACAGATTTAAAGTTAACAATTTTGGATGAAGTGCATAAGAAACCATATTCTAGTCATCCAGGATACCAGAAAACGATAACAACACTTAGAAAATTATTTTATTGGCCTAATATGAAGGGAAAAACAACAGAATACTTATCTAAGTGTCAAAAATGTCAGCAGGTAAAGGCCGAACACCAACATCCAGCCAGCCTATTGTAGCCCTTATTGGTACCAGAATGGAAATGGGAGACTTGTTGACGGGCAAAATTGACCGTCTGTCAAATGGAAGAGTGGAACTGGTCTGGGGTTGTCTAATAACCCAAGTTGTTTGGGATGAACCACCCTGATGGGTTTAGAGGCTTCGTTAGCCGATCTAAAGGTCCTAAGAAAACAAAAAAATAAAACTACGCTAAACTAATCTAACTAAAACTAACTATTAAACAAACTAAAACAAAATTAACTATTCTATATATACAATCTACTAACTAATACTATACTAACTCTAACTAATTAAATATCTAACTACTAACTGAAATAAAACTTATTCACAAAATGTACAATGTATACAATTTATAGATTTGAATAAAACCTGAAAAACTCGTTTATATTATTCCCTAAGACAGAGAGATATATTTTTTGTTGATTTTATAATTTTATGAACAAGAAATGAAACAAAAACTAACTAAACTAAACAACTAATATACTAATACTAACTACATATATCTAACTAAACTAATAATATTATACTAACAAATTGATGAAACAAATAGTAACAAACTAACCTATAGAAACGCTCCAGATTCATCCTGTGTATGATGATTGTCTTAGGTGATCGAAGGGAGGAAACCCTCACTGAATTATCCAGGCGATCATTGTAAACAGAAAGCTGCAGTGCTCTTCAAATATGATTACAGGACAAACAAGACATAAAAAACTTACAACAATCTTATGATTTATAAATCTTCACAGTTAGATAAACCTGTATGCAAAGGCTTATACAAATTCAATTGATGAAGAAGAGAAATCTTTCATTCATTAACTGAACAAGGTAATTGTTTTATTTTTTAAGTAATGAAAGAAATCAGATTATGGATAAAGCATTAATTAATTCATATCATTCTGCAATAGACTATGATAGCTAAAGTAGTCTATAATCAATTTCAAACGACATGCATAAACTTGAAACAAAAGATTGATATATTGAAAAGCAAAAACTGTAGCAAAACATCAACTCCTGTCTCAATTTGTATTAGAAATCCATAACTCGGTTCTCCCACAAGTGAGGATGCTCCTTATTACACAAAATAATAACTATTTAAAGACCTTCCACAGGGTAAAACATCCCTGTGGAAGTTATCAAAACTGTTTACATAAAATTTGGGAAGATATCCCAAGTCTGACTAAACTAGGAAACTAAAATAAAACTAAAACACAAAAATATCTCCTAGACTGTCCAGCATGCCCAATGCAATTTGGATGTACCTGAAAAGGGTTAAAAATGGGCAAGTTAGAAGGATATTTCATTGATAAAATGATAAAAAGTCTAATTCTATAGACTAGCTATAGAATCTTGTGATTATGTAGCTAGTCTAAATAAGACATAGAATCAGCATTAAAAACAATTCAAATCTTTAAAGAATCAAATTCAATAATTAACAAGTATCTAATAGATAATTGAAAGACAAACAAATCCTTCAAATCGAGATTGTTATATTAATTCGAGATCAAAACAAAACTAAAATCAAAGGACTACATAGATGCATATATTATGTTTCTTTCGTTACCACAAATTGGGTGAGCAGTATAATATCGAACAGTAATGAAATCGTTCCATATCAAATTGAAATAGACACAATTAAAACAAATCATAGGCAATTGTTATGTTGCCTAGTCAACAGGAAACACGATCGAATCCAGACAAGATCATTTTTAAATCGACATAACTATATGACATAACAAATGATCCATGCCATGAGCGGATTAACTTAAAACTGGCGTGTAAATCAACTCGAACGAAATCATAACAGGATCAATTAGTTGCTAACAGAGTTCGTAAGAATTATCCGATTGTTTGTTATTGCAAATTGGGGTAGACAAAATCATTCATGAAATCACTTCTTGAATTCATTTTGAAACGACTATTACCCGAATTTCCTCATACAAATTTGACAAAAATAACATAAGTCGGTCCGAGTTAACAAACTCGTTTGAAAATTAAAATTAACAGAGCCGCAATCAAGTCTATTTTTGATATGAATACAACTCATAAAATCGACCATACCAACTGAAGATACACAAAAATCCAATCAAGCGAATCGAACAGCTGGGGTTTAACACAGTCGTGGTGAATAAAAAAAAAACCGTTCCATGATTCGGGCGTAAATATCATTTGCATAGGCTTAAATGAGAATATTGTTTTCATGAAAAATAGAGTCAT
Source organism: Picea engelmannii (assembly GCA_009831015.1). Classification (NCBI taxonomy): domain Eukaryota; kingdom Viridiplantae; phylum Streptophyta; class Pinopsida; order Pinales; family Pinaceae; genus Picea; species Picea engelmannii. The sequence continues at coordinate 2,277,815 of ML778901.1, read as the reverse complement.
TCTTTCTCAATCAGAGTCAATCAGAGTTTCATTCCTGTTTTATAAGATTACATGACACAACATATTATAAGATCGTAACGACCAAACTCACGAAATCGTGTCGAAAATCAAATCATCGAAACTCAACTAGGGTCGATGTGATCCGACTACAATGAAATCATACCAAATCAAAATATGATCATGCGCTAAATTTAGCATGAAAACCTCTTGTTCAAGTTTGATGCAAACAAATTCAATTGAAAGAAAACCATCGATTTCGTTAACTTAACAGACAAACGAATCAAATCCGATGAAAATCTATGAGTGGCTAAAATGGATATGAGCAAATTGTGTATCCAAATCGAAACTTCATTTATTTTTACCAAAGTGAAAACAATGTACAGGATGAAAAACATTATGACAGAGACAATTCAAATGATAGACAGAGCTATTTGAAAACCAAAATCAAATCGTTATATTAATCCTTGTCATTCACAAAACTAGAATGATATCAAAATTCATACCTGTATGACGAGCAGATGGCTTGATCATGACATTTTGGAGTTGACAACGGCTGTAGCCGATTCAACATTCCAAAAAATGATGGAACCAATAGTCTTCTGCTTCCTATCAGTTGCTTGAAGTTTATCCCTTTGGTTGGTCAACACTGCAACTTGGTTTTCCAGCGATTTAATTTTCGATTGAAGCACAGGAACGTCTATATAGTATCGTTCCAACCACACATCACATTGGTCACATGATGATTGTTTGGGCTTTGAAAATCCAAATGAGGGTTTGGTTACATTGCCGAGGGTTTCGTTAGGTAGTCCGATCCCTGGGTAACTGGGATTGTTCCTTAGGCAAGGGGGAAGATTGGAAACGAAGTCATAAGGTGGCTCGGGGCACAAACCTTGTGAGTAAGGGTACTCACTATCTAGGAAGCATTGTATGTAAGAGTCTGAATCCTTACTAAGGACTATGGGCTTATGCTCAGCACTAGGTTTAGGCTTATTCCTAGCCATTCTTGAGATAAGTCGAGCATTATCTTTTCCTTTTCCATCAACAGTAGGGTTACCTCTAACCTTTTTGCTCACAGGATTTTTTATAGCCTCAACCTTCTTAGTTGTAGCATCGGGTAAGTCAAGATCAGGGTCGGTCGAGGGTTTAGGAGAAGGCAGTAGGACATGGAAGGGCACGGGTGGCCTGACCTTAGCTTCAACAATCACAGGCTTGTCAATCTGGACAGGGTCTGTATCATCAAAACCATTTCTAGTGATAAAAGCTCACCAACTATCATCGTGGAGACTTAAGTGATGAACAATGATGAGCCTGATTAGGCCATGGTGGAACATGCTACTGTTAGCCTTTTCTCTTTTAAACCTTTTTGACATTTTATATAGGCTACGCTGAAAGTAGAAAGGCATATTCAATGGATACCCTATAAAATTCATTAACAAACGCAGGTGGTAGAGAAAACCAAGTCCATATCGAACCTCACAGGTCACGAATTGTTTAACCACCATCAAAAGGTCATGCCATCGGGGTTTAAGCATGGAAATGGGCATACCTCTATCACAAGATGTGACCTTTCACGAGACAAATAGTAGTGGCCATGTCACTTCTTCCACTTTTGAATTTTTAAACCAATGCTGGCCCATGGATGGTAACCTTGTAGCATAGCTAATGAACTCTTCACTGATTTCCAACTAAACATTACCCACCTTGGCTCTACAACCATCAAAAGTCATGGAGAACTACTGTGCAACAAATAAATTAAGACCCTCAAACCTCTACACGAAGGTGAGACAACTATTATCCTCTAAGTCTTTCTGGGCATTGTCGAACAGTAGCAAGGCTTGGCTACCGTTTGGCTCAATTCGCACCACCGGTGGCATGGAGCCGAGCACACGGTGAATGAGCCAGGGTTTGGATCATAGCACACATAGGAGCAGAGTGCACGAAAGGTTACCCGAGCTAGCAGAGGTGAAACAGGGGTAAGGGATAGGCATAAATGACATCGTGCAAAGGTGGTGGAGCTTACTTCTGCCATGCATAATAGTTATTGCCAAGGTACAACCGTCAGCGCTTATAGATGTTCAACCCACTATAGTATAGTTCAACAATTATGTCACTTGCCCGACTAATGAAATCAATGGTAAGTGTATAAACCAACGTGCACAATCAAAGTTATGCCATAGTTTTAAACACCCAACATACAAATTGAAACCAATACCAATGTTTTGACATGCGTTGTAACAATTCATATCAAGAGTTTAACCAATGTGCCAATGCGTTTGGAACTAGGTGTTATATCAAATGAAATATATCAAGGATTTAACCATAACACTTATATATCCAATCACCAATGCATCACAAAGTCAATGAGACAAATTCACACAATCAATCCAAGAATGTCTAATGAGTACAAATCAAAAAGTCTTGCCAACTATATAATGATAAGTAAATTGTAAGTGCAATGGGCATATCAACAAGAATGATAACGATAATTTAATGTTGATTCTAATGCAACTTCGAAAGACCAATGTTTTCACGCTTACAATGGTGAAAACAAAATGAAGATAAGTATGCAAAAGGTGCAAAGAATAAAATTGTCATTTATTTGAGAATTGCGATGAAAAAATAATGTTTGCAAAACATTGGTCTAGGCAGCTTATAGGACAATAAAAAAAATGTGAATTGGCTTCCAACAATGGAAACACACTGGTAGAAGCAATTATCTTTGCCAAAAGGACAAATTTAGATTGGGACAACAAAGATGATTCCAATTCAAAAATAACAACCAGAAAATTGTATAAACATCATCATTAAACCAACTATTCCAGCAGTGTTTTAAAAGATGAAAACAGATAACAGTCTTAAGACCATCAAGTCACGATATTAAAGATAAAATATCCAATACTATTGAAAGGGCCACTGCTGCCAGCAGGCATCCATAGCCTCGACAGGGTTGCCATTTAACCCACTCTGACATCTATATCCTGCCAAGAAGTTCTAGATCAGAATAAATGGCATTAAAGAGGTTTCTTATTTGCAAATTTTCATATACCCGACATTGCTTCACTGCCAGCGGGCCTGTTCAGTACCCCGACGAAGTTGTCTTGGCGTCATGCATGCATTTACCCGCTGCCAGCAGACCTGTTCAACATCCCGGCGGGTTTACAAGCACTTCCCACAGCTCTATTTATAATTTATTTTGTTTTGTTTCTCAAATATATATAGCTGAGCGGGGTGACGCTGAAAATCATGATATTTTAACATATTTTTTTCAAACCTCATCATAATTTTTTAGGACTATCCTTTATCAAGATCCGGAGATGTTTCATTTACAAAAACAACTTTGTAAGGCAGGGAGACATATTCCGAGTCATTCCCTTAAGGAATAGGGACAGCATAAAAAGATAATGGATGATCCTGACAAGCTTTACTCAGAGATCGCAATCAGTCATCTTCTTTCAAACAACAGACTTTTTCCAACACTGATATAAATTTCAGAAATATACCATTGATGTTTGTACAAATTTTCTTAGCAGTTATTTCGGCGAAGGAATTTTCTATGGTCTTTGTCTAAATATCTCAGTATATAGGTATGTGTATTTCAAAAACGCAAGATGACCAATATAAAGGAAAAAAAATTGAAAACAAAAAAGCAAACAGAAAAGCAAACAAAAGAAAAATATGTACATAATATACAAGGGTTGTTATTAAGAAAAATATATTTTTAGGGCTTGGCCATTTACCGGGTAGGTGTCAATCTGCCCTTCTAGATTTTGTAATCGAAAAGAACTAGGACCCAACTTTTCAGCAATTAAAAATGGTCCAAGCCATAAGTTTTGAAATTTGGTGTGCTCCCCCATTCCCTCATGCGGTTTGTCCCATTTCAGGACGAGGTCACCTACCTCAAAATTCCTATCAGAAGAAAAGTTAGAATTGAACCATATTTTAACCAATAGTTGATGTTGATCTAGCTTACATTTATCTTGGGCTCTTACCTCTTCTAGCTTTATCAAAGCGTTAATTCAGTTTTCCAAAGGGGAACAATCTTCCTCTTGGATTTTCTGCAACAACTGTAGCGAAGGAAGAAGAATGTGAGGTGGAAGAATTGATTCTCTGCCATAAACGAGAAAAAAGGGGGAGTTACCTACAACAGATTTTGGCATTAGCCTATCAGCCCACAATGCGTTCAACAATGCATTGTGCCAATTTTTGTGATTTTTGACCACCGTTCTCTTGATGATTTTAATCAAGTTCTTGTTTGTTGATTCTGCCAATCTGTTTCCCTGGGGGTAATAACTAGAAGAATACTTCAGTTTAATTTCTTTTTCCAAAGAGAAATTTCTCATATCAAGAGGGGAAATTATGAAGCATTATCGAATACTAAACAGTCAGGGATATTGAAACGAGTGATAATATTCGAATTTAGAAAGGGAATTACCTGACTGGTGTTGACGGTTCTTAATGCGGTAGCTTCATACCATCAGGTAAAATAATATGTGGTTGTCACAATAAATTTGTGTTGTTGTGAGGACGAGGGGTTGATTGGACCTATGATGTCAAGGTCCCACTGCTGAAAAGGAGAATCAACTGAAACGGGCTACAAAGGAAAGGCTGGTTTTTGTAACCGCCCTGATGCTTTTTGACAAATGATACATTTACGACACAAGGCATGGGCATCTCTAAAAAGCATGGGCCAGTAATAACCAACTCTTAAAACCTTATGGGGAGTGGTGTCACTGCCAAAATGGCCACCAAATTCTCCTACATGCAACTCTAACAAGACTTTTTATGCTTCGTCTTTTTCAAGATAGCGCATCAGTATGCCATCAAAACTCTGAAGAAATAGCATACCATTAACCAGAGGAAAGGATGCAGACTTTAATCTCAACTCTCTTCTTTTAGAGGGATCTAAGTGATGAGGTAACGACCCATGTTCAAGACAAAATCTAATATCGTCATACCAAGGACTGACAGGGTTTTATGCGCAACAAATTATATTTTTATCGTTTTGTCCTAGGTTTGACCTATCGCTTTCTTCTTGATCTCCTGTTGCTGAATCAACAAATAACTTGCATAACCCTTGGCCTCTCACTATCTGAGTTGGGGTGATTTCTAAGTCATAATCTTGCAAGGAGGTGACCCAGTTGGCCCTCTTTTCACCTAGTTCCTTTTGCACTAACAGGTTCCTCACGGCTGGGTAGGGGACAATGACTTTCGTCCTTGACTTCAAAAGATAGGACCGGAAGTGATTAACTTCCTTGAAAATAGCATAGGCTTTCTGATCTACCACTGGATAGTTAATTTTAGTGCCTTTGAAGGAATATCTCATAAAGGCGATGGGTACTTCATTGTTCTCAGTATTCTTTTGGGTTAGGACGACGACATAGGAATGGTCAGAAGCAAAAGTGTAGAGTGTAAAGTCTTGAGAAAAATATGGGCTCATGAGAGACGAAGCGTCTATTATGGCATTATTTATTGCATTAATAACCTGATTTTCTATGGGTCCCCAGTGATAATGGGTGTCTTTCTTAATTAGGTTCTGTAAAGGCCTAACCATTTTGGAGAAACTGAGGATGGATCTCCTCACGAAGTTAATCTGGCCTAAGAAAGACTGTATGGATTTTTTGGATGTAGAAGGGGGAATTTTCATGATGACTTGAGTCCTATCAGGGTTAATAATCATCCCTTTGCTAGACACAATGAATCCTAAGAGTTTACCCTGTTCTACTGCAAAGATGGACTTTTTAGGATTCAGGGAGATGTCGTATTTATGACATTGCAGTAGAACGGCTCGTAAGTGAGCTAGATGATCGTCTTTGTTTTTAGAAAATACGGTCACATCATCCAAGTAAACTACAATGGACTGATTGATTAAGCCTTAGAAAGTGATGTCCATCGCTCTCTGGAAAGTGGCACCAGCATTAATCAATCCAAAGGGCATTTTACGATAAGAATAAGTGCCCCACAGAGTACAGAAGGTAGTTTTGAGTTGGTCTGGTGGAGACATCGGGACTTGGTTATATCCTGAGAAACCATCTAACAGGGATAGCCTCTCAGAACTAGATACCTGTTGAAGGATCTGTTCCATGGGTGGGATAGGATAGTTGTCTTTATTAAACACTCTATTAAGGTTTCAGAAATCAACGCAGAGTCAGATTTCCCCACTTTTATTCCGGACTGGGACAAGGTTAGAAACCCATTGAGTGTGTCTAATAGGAAAAGTTATCTTAGCATTTAGGAGCTTCTTCAATTCCTTTTGAACGGTCGGTTCTAGCTTGGGGTGCATTTTCCTTAGTTTTTGTTAAAAGGGTAAGGTTTGGGGCTTCATAGGAATGACATGTTGCATGATATTAGGGTTGAAATTTTTAAGGTCATCATACGTCCACGCAAATACATCTTTAAATTATTTGAACAATTTAATAAATGCAACTTTTTCTTCTTGAGAACACCCCAACCCTAGATTAATGCACTGAGGATTTTCATTAGTTCCTAAGTTTACTTTTTCATAAGATAACGAGGAACTATTGGTTTTACAGTTGATCGTCTTTTTAAATTTATCTTCAAAATCATAAAACTTCTCTAATCTAACTATAGATTTGGGTATGGAATTTACCATGTCCGATAAAGCTTCAGGAGTTTTCGGATCAGATATTACCATGAAATTGTGCAAATTGTCGTAGTGTGTATGTTCGTCTATCACGACACCTTTAAAGGTTTCTTCCATGTGCAGAAAGTTAATAATCTATTGATCGTCGTCAAAGACTCTCCAGTTCATGATGTTGTCAAGAACAGATGGTCAAAACAACAGCTCGACGGAGAATGCGTCTGGGGACAAGCCTTCTGCAGGAAGAAGTTTAGAAGCTACATTAGCTAATAAATCTGATTCAGCATTATTTAATCTAGGAATGGAATTTATATTGAAAGCAGAAAATTTATTCATTAAATTCCATACCTTGGATTGGTAGCTTTTGATATGCAAAGACAGACAGTGGATATAATCTCTTACCTGTCTAACCACTATTTCAGAGTCGCCAAAGACGGTTAAATTTTGAATGTTTATATCCGAAGCTTTTATGAGACCTTGCAGTAAAGCCTCATATTCTGCAGTATTATTAGTACATTAAAATTCCAACCTACATGCAATTAATGTCTTGTTACCTGCCAGATCGATAATAACGCAACCTACTCTAGCTCCTTCTTTGGACTTTGACCCGTCAAAATAAAGAGACCAAATTTGATTTTTATCGGGCACATGAGACCATTGCATAGAAGTTGTTGGTTGCATATATGCTACAATCTCGGACTGTTGTTCTGGATTGGTGATAGGTGAAGCCTCGGCCTTGAAATTGCTGAAGAAGGTTTCCATCCCTTGTACTTCGGTTGAATCAGCAGAAGGTGTAAATGGTTCGTTGGGATCATTCAAATCTGTGACCATGAATTTAAGGTAGCATTCACGATTTACCTTGATCTTATTAGGCTTTCCGTTCTCTGGAAGCCATAGGTGAGACCAGTCTGTCGCGAAGTAACCATGTAGCTTCTCTGACCAGTCCCTACTTAAAAACAGACCATACACTTCTGGAATATCCACAACGATTATATCAATAACCTGATGAACCTTGGGGTTAGACGATAATCTTATAAGTACATTTTTTAGTTCGCCTATAACTTTAACATTGATCCGATCAAGTTGTATGAATTTTAAGGTGGAGGGTTTGACTTCAGCATTAATCTTCTGGCATCACATTGGATGATGCCCCTGAGTCTACCATACAATTATGCACGTTTCTATTGAATATTTCAAAATTTAACAAGAAAGGAGGTACATTTTTGCGAGTACTAAGAGTAGTAGCTTGCGACTTTTTACTTGCAATTTCTAAAGCTACTTTATCTACGTTATTTACATTATTTACATTATTTACAGGAAGGCTTCCTTTATCTTGAGGATCAAGATTATTTTTAGTGGGAGTCTTTTGAGGAACTTTGTTTTGCACAACCTTGTTACTATTTGAATTACCATTTTTGCCATTCTCTGAGATATTTTGTAACATTTTTTGTAACAAAAATGGAAATTTGAATAACTCATAAATAGAAATGTTAGCTCTCAACTTTTTAAGATCTTCTACTACATCATAATCTAATTTGGGGTTCACATTACTCTGTTTAGTCTCAGCTGATTTAGATTGCTTTGGAGGTGAAGTTGTAGTATTTTCAGGAGAAGGTTTGTTTGTTGTCTTACTCCTGGTATTATAAGGATGAACTGTCTCAAAGTTAGCTTGAAATATGCTATCCGAGAAGTGTCCAAAAATGTTTGGAGAAGATTCTTCTTCTTGAACTGTCTCTTGTTCGACTACCTCCTCAGGAATCTCAAGAGGCATCAAGTTATCTTGGGCTTCTAGAATTGTTTGAAGGGCGCATTGCAGACTTTCTAGATTAAGGCCTTCGGTGGTTGGATTAGGTCAGTTGGTAGTAAAAGGCTTCCGGAATGGGGGTTTGTAAGGTCCTTTGCTCGAGGAAGCTTCTTCGGTTGTCCTTTTTAAGTCTATAACTTGATTTGATAGTTTTTGTACAACTTTAGTTAAATTTCTAAATCGGGGATTTTAGGTTGTGTTTTACTTTGAGTGGGTCTTGGGAGGATTTCGATCTTCTTTTTGGAAGAGGAACTAGTCTTTGTTTCATTTCTAGTAGAGTCTTTAATACTAAGAATGTCTTTTTCAATCTGGCTGGCCTCCTCGAAAGCTTCTAACAACGTGGCTTTCTTAGATCGTTTAACCAAAATAGCTATACTTTGATGCAAAGATTTAGTGTAGTATGCTATTATAAGACTCTCAGCAGCCATGGAATCTGTAGGGATTCAGTTTTTAAGTGTTAAGAATCTTTTGTTAAAGTCTTTAACTTTTTATTTTGGGTTCATTCTTAAGCTAGAAAGGTCCATGACTAGGACTTCCGGAGGTTTACCGTCTCTGAACTTTTCCAAAAAGAATGAATCAAACTTTTCCCATGACATGATGGTATGGGGTTGTTGGGCAAAGTACCATGTGGATGCATTTCCCTCGAAAGTATAGGGAAACAACCTACAGACAACGTCTTCATGCTCGACATTGCGGTGTCTTATGGATAACATAAACTTTTTAATGTGATCTTCAGTGATCTGTTTTGAGTCAGGATCAAACTTGGTAAGCCATTTCTCTGAGTGTTTATGTAAAGGATGTTGAGCTCCAGGTACATCTACAGCATCCTGGTCAAGCTAGGGTCTAGCAGGGTTGTTCCGATTTGCCATTAGGGTAGTGGATGTGGAAGGTTGAGAAGGGGAATCGCCTTCGTCAGAGGAATCTCCTCCAAAAGAGGAAGGAGATGATGGAGGTGGTGAAGGGGGTATCCCAGATCCTCCTGCAACAGGATTTAGGTTTGGATCTGTAGGATTCACAGTGAGATCAGTGCCTCCTAGTTTTTCTCTGATATCAGAGAAGTCCAAAGGTTGGCCCCACGGATGGTTAGGTTGCCTCAAACGGGCTAAGGCACTATGTGTTTTAATAAGAGATTGACGAACAATCTCTTGTATGTCACCACCTGTAGGACTAGGGGTTGTTGGCTCAACTATGATCTGTGGATCGTCAGTTGAAGTAGTTGTTGTTTGAGGGGGAATATTATCATTTGAATGGCTTCTAGTCACAAGAGGTGAATGATTAGGTGGTGGAGGAGTCTTGCGATCGCCTCGTGCCATTAATTAAATTCAGACCCTCCTTCTAGCGCCATTTATTGACGGGCAAAATTGACGATCCGTCAACTGGAAGAGTGGAACCAGTCCGGGGTTGTCTAATAACAAAATCCATTTGGGATGAACCACCCTGATGGGTTTAGCGGCTCCGTTAGCCGATCTAAAGGTCCTAAGAAAACAAAAAAAGAAAACTACACTAAACTAATCTAACTAAAACTAACTATTAAACAAACTAATAAACCAATCTAACTAAAACTAACTATTAAACAAACTAAAACAAAATTTACTATTCTATATATACAATCTACTAACTAATACTATACTAACTCTAACTAATTAAATATCTAACTACTAACTGAAATAAAATTTATTCACAAAAAGTACAATGTATACAATATACAGATTTGAATAAAACCTGAAAAACTCGTTTATATTCTGCCCTAAGACAGAGAGAGATATTTTTTGTTGATTTTATAATTTTATGAACAAGAAATGAAACAAAAACTAACTAAACTAAACAACTAATATACTAATACTAACTACATATATCTAACTAAACATATATCTAACTAAACTACGAATATTATACTAACAAATTGATGAAACAAATAGTAACAAACTGACCTAGAGAAATGCTCCAGGCTCATCCTGTGTATGATGATTGTCTTAGCTGATCGGAGGGAGGAAACCCACACTGAATTATCCAGGCATTCCTTGTAAACAGAAATTTGCAGTGCTCTTCAAATATGATTACAGGACAAACAAGACATAAAAAATTACAACAATCTTATGATTTATAAATCTTCACAGTTAGACAAAACCTGTATGAAAAGACTTATACAAAACAATTCAATTGACGAAGAAGAGAAATTTGTCATTCATTAACTGAACAAGGTAATTGTTGTATTTTATAAGTAATGAAAGAAATCAGATGATGGATAAAGAATTAATTAATTCATATCATTCTGCAATAGACTATGATAGCTAAAGTAGTCTCTAATCAACTGCAAACAACATGCATAAACTTGAAACAAAAGATTGATATATTGAAAAGCGAAAGTTGTAGCAAAACATCAACTCCTGTCTCAGTTTGTATTAGAAATCCATAACCCAGTTCTCCCACAAGTGAGGATTCTCCTTATTACACAAAATAATAAGTATTTAAATACCTTCCACAGGGTAAAAAATCCCTATGGAAGTTATCAAAACTGTTTACATAAAATATGGGAATATATCCCAAGTCTGACTAAACTAGGAAACTAAAATAAAACTAAAACACACAAATATCTCCTAGACTGCCCAGCATGCCCAATGCAATTCAGATGTACCTGAAAAGGGTTAAAAATGGACAAGTTAGAAGGATATTTCATTGATAAAATGATAAAAAATCTAATTTTATAGACTAGCTACAGAATCTTGCGATTATGTAGCTGGTCTAAATAAGACACAGAATCAGCATTAAAAACAATTCAAATCTTTAAAGAATCAAATTCAATAATTAACAAGTATCTAATAGCTAATTGAAAGACAAATGAATCCTTCAAATCGAGATTGTTATACTAATTCGAGATCAAAACAAAACTAAAATCAAAGGACTACAGAGATGCATATATTCTGTTTCTTTTATTACCACAAATTGGGTGAGCAATATAATATCGAACAGTAATGAAATCGTTCCATATCAAATTGAAATCGATACAATTAAAACAAATCATATGCAATTGTTATGCTACCTAGTCAACAGGAAACACGATCGAATCCAAACAAGATCATTTTCAAATCGACATAATTGTATGACATAACAAATGATCCATGCCACGAGCGGATTAACTTAAAACTGACGTGTAAATCAACTCAAATGAAATCATAACAGGATCAATCAGTTGGTAACAGAGTTCATAAGAATTATTCGATCGTTTGTTATTGCAAATTGGGGTAGAAAAACTCATTCATGAAATCATTTCTTGAATTCATTTTGAAATGACTATTACCTGAATTTGCTCATACGAATTTGACAAAAATAACATAAGTCGATCTGAGTTAACAAACTCGTTTGAAAATTAAAATTAACAGAGCCGCAATCAAGTCTATTTTTGATATGAATACAACTCATAAAATCGATCATACTAACTGAAGATACACAACAATCCAATCAAGATATTCAAACAACTGGGGTTTAACACAGTCGTGGTGAATAAAAAAAAAACTGTTACATGATTTGGGCGTAAATATCATTTGCACAGGCTTAAATGAGAATATTGTTTTCTTGAAAAACAGAGTCGTTCTTTCTCAATTAGATTCAATTAGAGTTGCATTCTTGTTTTAGAAGATTACATGACACAGCATATTAAAAGATCGTAACGACCAAACTCACGAAATCGTGTCAAAAATCAAATCATCAAAACTCAATTAGGGTCGATGTGATCTGACTACAACGAAATCATACCAAATCAAAATATGATCATTCTCTAAATTTAGCATGAAAACCTCTTGTTCAAGTTTGATACAAACAAATTCAATTGAAATAAAACCATCGATTTCGTTAACTTAACAGACAAATGAATCAAATCCGATGAAAATCTATCAGTGGCTAAATTGGGTATGAGAAAATCATGTATCCAAATCGAAACTTCATTTATTTTTAGCAAAGAAAAAACAATGTATAGGATGAACAACATTATGACAGAGCCAATTCGAATGATAGACAGAGCTATTTGAAAACCAAATTCAAATCGTTATATTAATCCTTGTCATTCACAAAACTAGAATGATATCAAAATTCATACCTGTATGATGAGCAGATGGCTTGATCATGACATTTTGGAGTTGACAACGGCTGTAGCCCATTCAACATTCCGAAAAATGATGGAACTAGTAGTCTTATGCTTCCTATCAGTTTCTTGAAGTTTATCCCTTTGGCTAGTCAACACTGCAACTTGGTTTTCCATCGATTTCATTTTCGATTGAAGCACAGGAACTTCTATATAGTATCGTTCCAACAACACATCACATTGGTCACATCACAACTATCCGGGCTTTGAAAATGCAGGTGAGGGTTTGGTTACATTGTTGAGGGTTTTGTTAGGTAGTCCAATCCCTGGGTAACTGGGATTGTTCCTTAGGCAAGGGGGGAGATTGGAAACAAAGTCATAAGGTGGCTCGGGGCACAAACCCTGTGAGTAAGGGTACTCAATAGCTAGGAAGCATTCTATATCCGAGTCTGAATTCTCACTAAGCACTATGGGCTTCTGATCAACACTAGGTTTAGGCTTATTCCTAGCCATTCTCAAGATAAGCCGAGCATTCTTTTTCCCTTTTCCATCAATAGTAGGGTTACCTCTAACCTTTTTTCTCACAGGATTTTTTATAGCCTCAACCTTCTTAGTTGTAGCATCGGGTAAGTCAACATCAGGGTCGACCGAAGGTTTAGGAGAAGGCAGTAGGACATGGAAGGGCACGGGTAGCCCAACCTTAGCTTCATCAATCACAGGCTTGTCAATCTGGACAGGGTCTGTATCATCAAAACCATTTTGAGCGATAAAAGATTGCCAGCTATCACCGTGGAGACTTAAGTGATGAACAATGATGAGCCTGATTAGGGCATGGTGGGACAGGCTACTGTTAGCCTTTTCTCTTTTAAACCTTTTTGACATTTATATAGGCTACGTTGAAAGTAGAAAGGCATATTCTATGGATGCCCTATAAAATTCATTAACAAATGCAGGTGGTAGAGAAAAATGAGTCCATATCGACCCTCACAGGTCGCGAATTGTTTAACCACCATCAAAAGGTCATGCCATCATGGTTTAATCATGGAAATGGGCATACCTCTGTCACAGGATGTGACCTTTCGTGAGATGAATAGTAGTGGCCATGGAACCTCTTCCACTTTTGAATTTTTAAACCAACGCTGGCCCATGGATGGTAACCCTGTAGCAGAGCTAATGAACTCTTCACTGATTTCCAACTGAAAGTCACCCACCTTGGCTCTACAGCCATCAAAAGTCAGGGCGAACTGTTTTCCAACAAATAAATTAAAACCCTCAAACCTCTGCGGGAAGGTGAGCCAACCGCTATCCTCTAATTCTTTCTAGGCATTGTTGAACAGTAGTAAGGCTTGGCTATCGTTCAGCTCAATTCGCACCACCAGTGCCATGGAGCCGAGCACACGGTGAATGAGCTAGGGTTTGGATCATAGCACACACAGAAGCAAAGTGCACGAAAGGTTACCCGAGCTATTAGAGGTGAAACAGGGGTAAGGTATAGGCATAAATGACATCGTGCGAAGGTGGTGGAGCTTACTTCTGACATGCATAATAGTTATTTCCAAGGTACAACCACCGACGTTTATAGTTGTTCAAACCACTATAGTATAGTTCAACAATTATGTCACTTGCCCGACTAATGAAATCAATGGTAAGTGTATAAACCAACGCGTGCAATCAAACTTATGCCATAGTTTTAAACACCCAGCATACAAATCAAAACCAATACCAATGTTTTGACATGCGTTGTAACAATTCATATCAAGAGTTTAACCAATGTGCCAATGTGTTTTGAACTAGGTGTTATATCAAATGAAATATATCAAGGATTTAACCATAACACTTATATATCCAATCACCAATGCATCACAAACTCAATGAGACAAAGTCACACAATCAATCGAAGAATGTCTAATGAGTACAGATCAAAAAGTGTTGCCAACTGTATAATGATAAGTAAAATGTAAGCGCAATGGGCATATCAACAAGAATGATAACGACAATTCAATGTTGATTCTAATGCGACTTCGAAAGACCAATGTTTTCATGCTTACAGTTGTGAAAACAAAACGAAGAGAAGTATGCAAAAGGCGCAAAGAATAAAAGTGTCTTTTATTTGAGAATTACGACGAAAAATTAATGTTTGCAAAACATTGGTGTAGGCAGCTTATAGGACAGTAAAAAAAATGTGAATTGGCTGCCAACAAGACTATATCATTGGACTTTATTACAAGTTTTCCTAAAACTCAAAAACAGAATAATTTTGTTATGGTGGTAATCGATAAACTTAGTAACTTTGCACACTTTATTCTTCTAAATTCTACTTTAAAATCTATTAACATCATTGACATATTCATGAAATAAATTATTAGACTTCATGGTATTCCTAAAATGGTGATTTCAGATAGAGACGTAAAATTCACATATGCTTTTTGGAAAGAATTCTTTGTAGGGATAAATACTAATTTGAATTTCATCACGAGTTATCATCGACAAACATATGGACAGACTGAACAAAAAAATGAAATTGTAGAAGATATGCTCTGCATGTACGTAAGAATAAAACCAAGCAAGTGGGAAGACTACCTTCACTTGCTGGAATTTGCATATAACAACGGGTACCAAACTTCATCTAAATTGAGCCCCTTCGAGATGTTGTATGATAGAAAGTGTACGACTCCAATTAGCTAGGATAACCCGATTAAAATACTCATGGTTGAACCAGAGATGCTCTAAGAAATAGAGAATATGGTAAGAAAGGCACAACAAAACTTAAAAGAGGTACAGGACAAACATAAGAGTTATGCAGACCAGAAAAGAGGACACTTGGAGTTTCAAGTGGGAGACCATGTTTACTTAAAAGTCAAAGCCTAAATTTTTTTACTGAAGTTAGGAAAATGTGCCATGTTGGCACCCAAGTTTTGTGGGCCCTTCGAGATACTAGCTCGAATTGGATGCGTAGCATACCAAGTTGCACTTCCATCCAATCTAAAAATTCATAATGTATTTCATATTTCTTTGTTGAAAAAGTATGTTCATGACCCTACTCATATGATCGATTGGAACTTGTTGTAGGTGGAATTAAGAGGAGAGTTCCAGGTGGAACCCTTGCACATTCTGGACTGGAGAAAAATAACACTTCGTAATAGAGTCCTTGCTCAAGTAAAGGTGCAATGGAAGCACTTTAGCCCTGAGGAGGACACTTGGGAGTTGGATGAATATTTGTTGAAATCTCATCCAAACTTGTTCCAAGGAAGGAATGAACACTGAGGACAGTGTTTTATTGAAGGGGGAAAGGATGTGACATCCCCAAAAATAATTTATTTTTAAGTCTGATATTTCTTAGGAAATTATTCCGTTTTTGGTAAATTTGAAATTCGAATTTTTTTTCCATTTTTGGAAATTTTGAATTTTGAATTTAATTAATTGTAATTAATGATTATGAAAATTGGGAAGAGATATGATTTGACCCAACTAACTACTTAACTATGACACTTGTATGAAACAAAATATTTTATAATTATTGCAGGAGGACAAATGGAACAACCATGTTGAAATGAACTGACCATGACTCCATGAGTGGGGAACATGTTGGAACTACATCATGGTTGATTGCTTAAAGTGGAAAATCAATAATTTGGCCATTGGAAGCCCCTGAAAATCAGGGAAAATTCCCAAGGGGAAAAATACATAGGCATTTTTTATTTTGGATATATAGCATATGTGAGGAGGCAGGACGTTGCCTAGTATGATAGGGGGGAATTATTGTTTTCTTACTGTTAAAAACACTACTTGCTGAGTGTGAGGTGAGGAGAATACTACTAAAACTGAAAGGAATTTGTTGAGGAGGAGTTATGAGTTATCCCTCATGGATTCATGGTCAGGCTAGGGAGTGAACAATACAAGTGATTTGGATTCCCTGTACGTGGTTGTTCATTTTGTCTTTCAGTAAACTGGTTCAGATATGTTCTTCTACCCTTATCTAGCTATATATCTCTTATTTTTTTGAAATGCCAGACATAATACATCTATATAATTCTGGTTAAATTATCTCTGATGGATTTCCTTTTAATTAATAGTCTCTCAAATGTAAATAAATGAAAGAGTAGAACTAGTATAATGTGGTGTGATTGATGGCTGAAAGTTAAATTCCGAATGGCTGAAATATTATACTTCGATTTTAGAACCTACCTCTATATCCAGAATTTGAGTAGAATCAAAACCGACGAATATGATGGAATGCTCCTAATTAAAGAGTAAAGTTAGTATGAAACTAACTTCAGATAATATAAATCCTATGATTGTATGAAGAATAGAAAGTTATTATATGCCCATGTCTCATTGTAGAAGAATACACAATGGATTAATACTGCCATGATATTGATACATGTAACAAATGAAGACTTGTATGAAATCATATGTGTGTATTTAATATATATATCTAACAGCTATGCAGAGGATGATTTTCTAACTCGACTTCGTCGAGTTTCTTGTTGAAGGAAATAGTAAGTTGATTTCATAATACATGAACTGTAGATTTCTCTAAATTTCTAACTCAACAAGTGTTAAACTATAATACGACAATAGTCTCATTACTCATAACAGATTCCTAAGACAAATAGGAATTAAAAGGATGAATTAAACCTTTTTCTGAAAACAAATTGCTAGAAGGGAAAAGACTAACAAACTTAGTAATTAAAAATATAAAACCCTCTTTTATGAATAATCATTTTTGGATAATTTTGAAAGAATGAAAACCGTATTGATGAGGAACAATTCATACAAGATAATAGAGAAATGGCGCAATGATAGTCTGTCATAAAATACTAATGGAATTCCCAGACTCTAGATATACAAATATTTTTATATGTATGACGAAGACCTGCATAACAAAAATGAGGATCTATTTTTTTAGGAATGACTATAACTAGTGTCTTTGTTACTTTAAAAGAAAATCAAATGACTCATACTGTCAACCATCCTTATAGAGAACATGTGGGAAATTGAGTAAATCATTCATATTCATAACTGTAATAGTAACCAAAGTTTATATCAAATTCAATTACCTCGCAAGCCAGAGGTTATTTTTATGAGCGAGACATAGAAGCGAAACTTGTTTAAGGAAAAAAAGGGATCTATTTATATATATACAAAATTGATTTAATTTATAGGATCAGAATAGTAGTAAACAAAGAACAACCACCCACGATAGGTGCTACCACTGGTAGGTGCTAAGATAATGAGAATTCTAATCGGAACTCTGGAGTTCCTTTCCATTAATTCTTCTAACAATCCAATTACAAAGATAAATTTATTCGACCAACTAAAAGAGTCTAGAAATGTTAACCTAGGTTAAACATCATATATTTTCCTGGTATCAACGAATAACTCGCAAGCCCTATCTTAGAATTTGAATACCTTTCTGGAATATAGAGCCATCTTAAATCTGGGAATCTCGAAGGGAAAAGACTCTGCAAGAGCAACGTGAGATTTAAGTTAATAACAACATAAGTTGGTAATCAAGAATCTCATTGACAGAACATATAACAGAAATAAAAGGAAATAAAAATTTACCATAGATCTAATAATGAGTCTTTACTTAACTTAAAGGACGAAGATTTCCCTTCCTTTCACAGCACTGTCAAAGCTTCGTTCGGTAGCTCGAAAGGGGAAGTGGGTCAATAGACTCCTGATGGGTACCCTCACCTACAACACGGCCCCATCATTAGATATGATAACCAAACTATTTCACTCGAGAAAATGAAATAAATATATGATTCACAGATTTACATAACCAGGCCCTGAGAGGTCACATTGCAACATGCAGTCTTATTAACAAAAGGAAAAAAAATTACTATTCGGATATCATTCGACGAAAAAAAACCTTTATTTTCAATTTAAACACAGAACTATATTTTTCTTGAAAATACACCTACAGATAGTAACAGTATGATGGAAGAAACTGAATGATAAACCCCGATAAAAAAACGATGGTCCTACCTACTTTATTATTATAGTCTAATACAAGAAAAGTGGTCGAGAACAAAGGGCCTTATTCACTCTGTAATTCCCACACTAGTTCAAGATATTAAGCCATTCCTGCTAAATAGTGGTCGAGGCAGAGAAATTCGGGGAACAACAATGGTGTTTCCACAGGGAACTACACCCTAACTAAACCATCCCAAGCTTAGTAAAACTTATTATGAGTATGGATAATCTTATTCTGAACCTTAAAGAATACCAAGGATAGTAAAAAAACTCAACTAAATCAATTATCCAACAATCACCTAAACAACCATAGTACGCAGATGTTGATAGTGGTTTAGAATAATATTACCAGGTATAAGTTTGAAGTGGATGGATATCCTCCTCTCTTACAAAATCATAAATCCCCTAGTCTCCTGAGTCTTATGCAAAAATATATATATATATATATAATAGGCACCCTGGGAATGGTGGTTTACCTCTGAGTCACATGAACCAATAAATTGTTAATGATCGTTATGAGAGGGCTTGTCTTGGAGTAATGAGGGGGATGACACAAATTATTGTGACCATGTGGCCAGGGCAAGGTGGCAAGGATCTAGTGGGAACACAAGTCGAGAAGGAGGCCGAGGAAAGGGGCTAGAGGAAAAAAATTAAATGTAGCAGTCATGACTCATTTTAATACGTGATAGTTACCTATGTATTTACTTAATGTCATTTATTGAGTGAGGACGATAGTCAGTTAAGGGATGGGTTTAATTCTCGGAATTGTTCATTTCATATCTGCTTCTTATATGCTGGAATGGGAAGTCACAACCAAACCTAGTTACTCCAACATCATTATTCGATTAGGAAAGAGAAATGTGTGCCAAGTGTAAAACCATAACCACCTAACTCCAATCCCTTGTGTACCATGTTGGAAATGCTAAAACCACTGAGAGGGGGGGGTGAATCAGTTGTTTATGAGCTTAAACAATTTTATACCTTTTAAATATTATTAATCTTCCTTCAAGTGATCATCAACAATATACAACATATGGACAGTAAAAGTAAAGACCATCAGTCACACATAAAGTACACACAGAGACAGATTTTCATGAGGAAACCCATAAAGGGAGAAAACCTCTTCTTCTTCGAAATGAGAGGCAGTCTTTTTCAGTTCTATACATCATTTACAATTCAGCACCAACTCAATGTGAGGCTACTTTAAAAGATTCATTGGTCTTTCGAAGTCGCATTAGAATCAACATTGAATTGTCTTCAGTTCTGTACATCTGAATCAGTATTCTTGTCTGCGTTAAAATCTGCTTCTCTAGTACTGGATTTATCTTTGTTAATTCTCATTTCATATGCAGTTAGAGTTCCTAGAAGTTGATCAATGGACATAGTTTCAAGATCATTTAATTCTTCTATTGCAAAGAATTTTGGATTAAATTTATCAGGCAGGGATCTTAAAATCTTCTGAATTAAGAGTGAGTCATCAAACGTCTCACCTAGACCCTTCATGGCATTTACAAGTTCTTCAACTCTTAAAAAATACTTGCTAATTGTTTCATCTTCATTCATCTTTAGTTGTTCAAATTTCAATCTGTAGGTTTGAAGTTTGGCAC
>ML778901.1:2226337-2246059 GCA_009831015.1 Picea engelmannii | reverse complement strand
TAGAATGGAAGTTCTAAGGTATACATATATGATTGTGTTATACAAGTGGAATTAAGTTCCCAATTGAAATAATTGTTAGTTATTAGGTTACTCTTTCACCCTTTTGTTGAGAATAGGGTTGAGTTAGTCATAGATAAATATATATAAGTAACTTGCACCTGTGACAAGAAATAGTAATTGTAAGCTACAAAAGACAAACGAGGCAACAAAACTATTCTTTAGTATAGTTAATGAACGCCTAAAAGGTTGGAATGACAAATGATCAACTCTAAGAATCCCTAATTAATTTTTTTTTTTTAATTGGTAAATTTGGTGAATGTTACAGGTTCCATTCCCACCAACCACCGTATGTGGTGGATTTTTTGGTGCATATAATGTATATATAAACCATAGTTAAAACCCACGACATATTGTTTTGGGGATTTGTTATATGGTTATACCATATAACATATGGTTATATGTATTATAACCATAACATATTAAACTCTCGACATAATAGTTGTTATATCCCCCTGTGATATGTATGGTGTAGGTCATATGGTTGTGTACAAGATCAAGGGCCAAGGGTTGAGGGCTTAGGCACTCGACCCTTTGGCCACCCATAAATAACTTTATACAATGTTAAATATATAATATTCCATATAAATGTTAAGTCCTTTGTTGTGACACATTGGTTTGGTGAGTATATTAAGACCTTTGGTGGCTATGGAGGTCATGGGGTCGAACCTTGTTGACTCCATAACATTTGATATTCACTAGCCAATATTGTCCACATGTCAAATTAGGATTGAACCAATTATCTGTCACTTGTCAACCGACGATTGATCCACCTGTATTTGTACCTTTCCCAGTCAGCTACCAATTAAGTGTCATGTGTCACCCTTGCAGTGGTGACACTTGTCATATTTTTAATTTTCCTTTGTACTTTGACTTTTGACTTTGACTAGATTGACCTAAAATTTGACTACCCATAACATTTTCATATGATCTCATTTTGACTTTCCATTTGAACCATTAGAAAGCTCACAATGAGCTCTATGCAATGATGCCATTTTCAGGACAATGTGAGATGGTATAATTTTGAGCATTTATGGATTCCCTGGGACCTTTGTAACCATTCTGGATCCTCCTGGACCTCTGTGAGCATTCTTTAGATCCTCTTGGATCATTCCCAATCACAAGAAAAACTTAAAATTTTATTAACATAAAAGTAGGTAAAAAGTCAAAGCATTAAAAATCAAGAGGGGTCACTAAATTTGTAACTTGGGGGAGGCTTTTAGGATTAACAATTGGTGACACACTGATCTAAACCATGAATCTTTGCAAGAAAAATCTGAAGGTGATAAGGAATTATGAGACGGGAAGCGATCATTCCTTCTATGAAAGCACTCATATCTAAACAATGGGCCCCAAGAGGAAATCAATTGGCATTTCAACTCCAAAACCACCCAGTTCCAATGTTGAAGAAATCACTAATTGAAACTTAAATGCCAATCTAGTGAGGTTAATTCCTTAACTTCATTAAAAACTTTGAGTGCCAATCAATATGAAAAGGTTATTATAGCTCTAGTATGTTAAATATTTATCTAGGACATCTTATCGTGTCCTCTTGTTGTTTCTCTACTACTAGAAAGCATCCATATCCCAATGGAATCACCACAACATTATATCCCTTCCTTTGTTGCCAGTGATCATCCATATCCCCACAAGAAATACTTTCATTTCCCATTATGAAATAATTTTTTTTCCCCATTTATTTACTTATTTATTATGCTTAAAGCACTTGGTGGATGGGTGTTGTGGGTGGGAAATCCCCCTATGAACTAGAATTAAGGATTCTATATTGCATGCAAAAATTACCTAAAGTCTCCTACTTCTTACCATCATCCCAATCATAAACCCCATTATTCATATGCAAATAGAAGGTTAAAAAGATCAAGTTACTGTACCTTAGTTTTTGTGTCTGATGTCGATCCTTTAACATTCGATTGCTCCTTGACTACAAATCTCCTCCCAAAGCTGACCTACATTCACACACAGACAAACAAAGAACTCCAAACATGCATGTGATCTATAGACTAATGTGTTAGATATTCTATCAAAATATACTCAATATTAAACATTAACAATCTCGTATGGCGGGACGGGAAAAGTACTTCTTTTTATTAATCTCACAAGAGAACCTTACAATAGTGAGATCGGCCACTGTTCCTTGAATCTAGTCGTGGGATTCTCTTCAACTGTGCTCCAACTAATTTTGTATATGATTCTCTTCACACACTAGTTGCAAAAGGTTGGGGCAAAGGGAATGCAAAATCAGGCAGAGTTTCTTTACAATTATTTTCTTCCTTCCAAATGGGACCCTTGCCCCTTCTTTTATAGGATAGAAAGGGCTAGGTATTTGGTCGAGTGATTGGCTATGGGAGGTCAAATGGTTTAGGTAACTTACCCAAAACTATGAGTTTCGTCTGCAACTTTCCATTTTTCATTCTTTTGTAGGTATACACGGGTTTTAGTGGGTAAGCTAGCATATACACATATGTAGTAGTGGAGCAGGGTGCATGTGCCTTCAAAAAGGGTGTTTTTAAGAAGAGTTTATAAATAGTGGGTTGGAAAAATATGTAAAATGAGATGGACTAATGCCAGGTAAGAATATTTGGTGCAAGTTAGGGTTATAAAAGATTCCCCCTAATGTGTGAGGTCAAAAGATAATTTGAAGGCCGAAATACATTATTAATATTCACCAACGTACGAAAAAAGTGAGCCTAGGGACCAAAGTTCGGGAGGTTCCATCTACAAAAATAACAATTGTTTCACCAAGGTGGGAATACCCATGCTTAGAATGAAATAAAATCATGGTTTCAAATCAAATACACTTCAGATCCATGTCATATAAAAATATAAAGTGTAGCTGCGAGCAATACACAACAGATCTACATGTTGAAATAAAAAAGATATACATGTATAGTATCCATCTTGAAGAAGCAAATAAGGCCCGATGGCTAGAGATGAGGCCTTCATAGCTTGAGAAACAACTTCAAAATATTCACAACTCAGGTAGGAGTGTAATATGAGTGTACGACTTCACTACCCAGAGGTCTTCGACTGCTTGTCAGGAATGGACTAGAGGATTTTGGTAATCAGGCTAAGGGCTTCATGGATTTCGAACAAAGACTTCATTGGTCTTTCAGGATGGTCAGGCATGAGGGAAAGAGACAATCTGAGGAGGGGTCGACTCAAGATTGGTAATAACTTCCCTTGGACAATAGAATGAAAAATGACGAGACTCAAGAAACGTGATGTTGACATAAGTTCACGATGTAGGATGAAACACAAACTCTCCATATGTTTGGAAGAATGACCAAATGGAGGAGTAAACAACTCTATGTAGAGAGAACAACTTCCTAAGGTCATATTAAATCCCAAGGCTTGATGAAAAAATGAAAGCATGTGCTTTGTCCAAGGGAGAATCAATGTGTTGTGAATAAATATAAAATGCTTTTCCCTTCGTCTTTTTGGGGTATATTTGTTTTTTTTTGTCTTTTTCAATAATTTTGGAAATCTTGAAAAGAATAAAATAATGCTTCATTACAAAGGAGGATCGAGTGTCACAGACATACTAGTTCCAAGCGCAAGGAACACATGAATTCTCAGAGTAAAGGGATATATGTAGGAGAAGGACACTCGGGAAAAATCCTTCATGGGCCAAGGTGTCAAGACACAGAGGCAAAGTGCTACAGGGCTTGTGTATAAGGCATGCTTCAGATGGTTCAGTTGAGAGCAACATGGAGCCGGAAATAGGCTAAAGCTGTGGGTATGCAAATGCGATTAATAAGACACAATGGTAATGTCCTTTGATGTGATTTTAACGAGCCTAGAGAAGGTAAGCTCAATGGTTTTCATATTTAGAGAGTCTAAAAAAGAATAAAAGGAGACTCCAATGGGTTACCTTTTTCGAAGGTATTCTACTCGGTTCAAAAAAGAGGTAAAATAGCATTGAAAAGATGTCTAATCAAAACCATTTTAATGAGTGTGATAAAGACAAGATCACTCGACAATTTTTTCATATTTAAGGAGTTTGAAAAAATCTTAACTATGGACTCCATATGGGATGTTCCTCTGGACCATTTTAATGAGTGTGAAGGAACAAGGTCACTCGAAGATATTTTCAATTTTATGGACTCTAAAAAGAGCTTAACTATGGACTCTATGGGTGATCCTTTTTCATAAATTTAGTCCCTCGTGCCTGAAAAATGGTTAAAATCATACCTGAGAATAGTCTTCTAGGGAACCGAAGCTCCTAGAGTATACATTTGTTCATATAGTTGACCATCCAGATCAAAAAAGGGGTAAACTACCACCGGACAAACGTTCCATCAAATCTTAGTTTAGCAAGAGTGAAGGTCAACAAGGTCGCTCGACAATCTTTTCATTTTTAGAGGGTCTAAAAAGGTCTTAAAAGAAGACTTGTTGTGTTTTGTGGGAGTCCCAAGGGTGAGGTCAAGAGTGATGATGCATCATGCAAATGAGGCTCAAACTTGTAATCAGGATAATACTAATAAGGAGTCCCAAGCCTATAGTCATGAACGATAGCATGGATGTCAAAATGAAACCATGATCTATCTAGGGCATCCATGATGGTTTTGTGTCACAATTCGGTGGGATTGATCCTATGGAAAAGAGAAAAAGGAAACTAGGTGCAACAAGTGGAGGTGGAATCCTATCTTACATGCAAAAATATGGAAAAAAAATGACTTTTTACCAAAAGACCTTGAAAATGACCCAAATCTCCAAAAAAATTCCCAATACCCAAAGTACCACTTATTGTAACATCCCCTAAGAAACTCCTGAATCATTTTTTAGTTTATAAGAACACCAAATAGGTCCAAAAAATGACAAAAAATGACCAAAAAGTCTATAAATAGAAGCTGACGACTCATTATCACTATTTCTAATTGATAAACTAACTAAAAGCCAAAATTACCCCTTTGTGAAAAGAATTGATTCTGGGATCTTTAGTGGAAGAAACGAACTTCTGCTTTGACCAAGTAAGTACATATTATCCCCTCTTGCATTTCAATTTTTAAATTATGAGTTTCTTTTAGTTATTTGAGGGGGCGCTGACCTTTAAAAAGGTCGGCCCTACATATACATGACTATGTGTATTACAACCCACGTATACCCTCTAAGATGTGGAAAAACTTTAAAAATTGCAAGATTTAACCGTCCTGAACTTTGTCTATTATAGGATGTATGTTCACTAGAGAGAGAGAGAGCACGAGGAAATTTTTTTTCTGGTCGGTGAGGACCCTGCTGCTACTGTTCTATTGGCTCAATGTGGTCTATTAAGGTTCTTCCAGTGTTCATTCATGTGGGCACAACCTAGGCTACTGAATGCCTTGGTTGATTATTGGCATCCTAATGTAGAGGCCTTCATGCTTGAGGGATAGTCATTGATGCCAATGATTGAGGATATTTACTTCCTGACTAGCCTCTCTAGGATAGGGGAACCAATCAATTTCATCACTTTTACCTCTGGGCCTCTCAACATAGAGGAGTTTATTGGACTTCACAATGAAGATGGTACAGAAATAATGGGCACACAGGTGCCGATCAACAAGATCTCGGACCTATCACTAAAAGTGATATTTTTTCTTATTGGGTGGATCACTGGATCCACAACTCTACATCAGGCTTCCCGGGTGCACATGAATTGTGTGGTTCAATCCATAAATGCACAAGTTTTTGACTGGAGTACTACTTTAATAGATTGCATGAAACTGCATCTTATAGAGTGTCGTATGTGGAGGCATAGAAACTTTGGGTTTGGGACTATTTTGTGCTCTTTCTTCTTTGAGAGGGTACTTAGTCTTAGTTTGAGGGAGATATTACGGGGGCACATACCCTCTTCTTTGGCAGTATACAGATGGGTGGTGATGTTGTCGCGACAGGGGGGAGGGAGGACTATTGAGGCCTTTGACGACAAGTTTTTTGACTCGTGGTCTCGGTAGGTCCCGAGGATAGAGGAATATCCCTATGTCAGAATCAACTTTTCCAATGACCCTGACATGGGTGTACCTCCCAGAGTGGTACAAGGAGATCTAGGTATGCTTTTTTTTCAACATTATTTAATTTTTATGTATTTTTATAGATATCATTTTTTTTATACCAGAGTATCTCACATGTATGTCTTGGTTATGTGCAGACGTGGGGCTAGTGCACCTAGCAGACTTCACAAGGACTAGGCAGTGTCCTTGACTACAGGTGAGGCCAACTGAAACCAGTGAATCAACAACAATAGGGGGACCTCTACCTAGGGAGGCTGAGATAGTTTTGAAATGGGTAGAGTGGAAACTCACTACGCTTACTGGGATAGTCCCCATGGCGAAGATCGAGGATCTCCCACCGTCTGTGCATAATCATGTTGTTGGGGTACCATGGACCAAGGTCCATCTTTTTCGGAATTTGGCTAACATCGTTGTTCACTATGATAGGGCCCACAGTCCCCACCCTTAGCTTATACTGGAATTCTTATGTGTCGAGGGCACCTTTTGTATATTTTTGAGGACAAAACCCCATGACTCTTTACTGGACTCTTATTTTTTGAGGCGCTTGTGCCCACTTATGTACTCTGGTGCTTTGCAATATATATGCGGATTTTTTTATCTTTTTGTATTATATGGATTACACTTATCTACAAATGTATTTACATGTGCGTGTTTGTTCTTTTTCTTACATGTGTGCAAGATGCCAATATAATATATGATTAGCTAGAGTATCTGTAACCTGATTCAAACTCCTAGGAACATGGATATATGTAATGTAATCAAATCTTCATTCTAAGAGACGTACCCTAAGGAACCATCGGTGTAGATTAGGATCATGAATGCGATAGAATCCATTTAACTGAGACACAATCGGATGAGCATCTAAATAGACCCAAAGGTGAGAGATAGCAAGCGACAAAGCGTCATGGAGTAACTCAATAACTGCACTATATTCGGTGACATTGTTTGTGGTGTCACCTAAACAAATACCTCCTGAAGATAGCAATTGGCCCTGAGGTGTGAAAATCACCCAAGCTGCAGAGGCAAGACTCTGAGTATGCTAGCTAGTGCCATCCATGAACCCAACGAACACCTCGGATTCAGTTGACATTTTCCATAGTGAAAAAGATAACATAAAAAATTACACGCCCATAAAACCAAAATAAAAACGAAAAAATTAATAGTGAAAAGACTATACATATGTTATAAAAAGTCACCCAAGGCGACCTACCTACAAGTAATACTTCGTGAGGTAGAGCCCATTTCTAGGCTCCACCAAAACGTTTCCTTCAAAGTCCACTCGATGATAACTTCCCTTTCCTAGAACCTCTTTTACGATGAAAGGTCCAAACCACATAGGTTTGAATTTTCCTATCCCTAGGGGGTCCTTATCTTGGTCATAGACAAGGACAAGGTCACCTTCAAAGAAAATTGGAGGACAAATGGATCGATCATATTGACACTTGACTTTTTGTTTATGAGCTTCGTTAGCTAAGGCCACATCAGGACGCTGCTCATTGAGATGCTTGAGATATAATAAACTCTCTTCAAGTGGTGAAGTGTCTGGCAATAACTGTACTTCCAAATTTAAATATGGGATCTGGCATTCTATGGGAAAGACTGCTTCCAACTCGTAAACGAGTTGAAAAGGTGAGAATTAACCGGTTGCAGTATTTATAGATGTTCAGTAAGCCCTTAATGTTGACTATAACATAAAATACCAATTTGACTTGGCCGAATTGATCATTCGTTGTAGAATGGTCTTGAGAGATTTATTTATAGCTTCCACCTGACCATTCGCTTGGGGGTAGTAGGGTGATGAATGTTCTTGCCACAACCCAAGATTTGGCATTAACTTGGTCATCATTTTGTTCTAAAAGTGACTGCCATGGTTAGTGACAATCTCTCTCGGGATGCCAAACCTTGCTATTATCTGGTTGAACAAAAATGGAGTTGTTGTCTCCCGGTTGTATTTAAATGTTGGCATAGCTTCGACCCACTTGGTGAATTAGTCTACTACTACGATTATATAGTGGTTCCCCCTTGCTGAAGGGGGGTTGCATGGAGTGTAATCAATCCCCCATTTTGTGAAGGGACCAACAGTAATAATGGGAAACATCGGAGCGAGATGTGCCCTCATATTCCAAGAGAAGATCTGACATGGGTGGCATTTCTTGATCGATTCAACACAATATTTTATTAATTTCGGCCAGAAGTAACTGGCTCGTAGAATATTTTGGGTTGTTTCCAACCTAGAGAGATAATCACCACATGATCTGGTGTGGAAATCGTTAAGCATGATTTCTTCTTCTTCATGAGTGAGACATCGGCGTAGAATGCAGTCTACACCTCGATGATACAAAGTGTCTTCGAGTATGAGATAGTTCTTAGCCTGATGACATGTATGGTGATGCTCATAACAAGAAGCAAAGGTGGGACACTTCAAAGTCTGGAGATAGACACGCACATATCCATACCGGGGTTGGAAGATGTGATTAAAAACATGTATCCTTTGATAGGCAACTCTTCGGGAATAAAATCACCTGATTCAATCGAAAGTTTCGATATGAGTTCTGTGAAGACCATCGAATTTTTGGATTTCAGCGAAACAAACTTCAAGTCAAATTCCTGGAGGATAACAATCCATCTACTGATCTTTCTACCAATGACGAGTTGTGTAAATACATATTGAAATGGATTCACAACAACAATGGCGGTGGTCTTGCGAAACAAGATGTAATGATGAAACTGTTGGACAACATGGACTGCTGCTAACACAAGTTTTTCAATATGCGAATAATTGAGTTCCAGTCCAACTAGATCTTGGCTTAGGTAATAGATCATGTATTTTGAGAGAAAATAATCCTCCTGAACTAATACCATACTGATGGTTGACTCCACAGCGGCCAAGTACAATAAGAAATCTTTATTATAATTGGGTGGTCGAAGCAGAGGGGTTGATATGAGGGTGAATTTCAACACTGCGAAAGAGTATTGATTAACTTTATCCCAATGAAAAGGAACGTCCTTCTTCAATAAACACATAAAACCCTTTGTGATCTTCGCATAGTTTGCGATAAAATGTCGTAAAAAGTTCGCTTTTCCCTGCAAACTTTGAAGCTGATGGATGGTGCACGGGGGGGGGGAAATGAACTATTGGCTCAACCTTTAGAGGATCGACCATGATCCCTGTGGTCAAAACTATGAAACCTAGCAGATGACCCGATGTGATGCAAAAACTGCACTTGTTTCGATTCAAGCGAATTTGGTAGTAGCGACACCGTTCAAGGATAAGTCAGAGGTGTGTCAGATGATAAACTCTCTTGTGATATCGTGATGCTAAATCATCGAGATAAGCCTCGATTATGTGTTTGAGTTCGTGGAAAAAAAATACATGGCCCGCTGAAACGTAGCTCCAGCATTTTTCATACCAAAAGGAATATTACGATAAGCGATTGTGCCCCAGGGAAAAATGAAAGAGGTTTTGTGTTGGTCTTCAGGTTTTATTTGTATCTAATTATATCCCTAAAAACCATCCATGAACGAAAAATCCTCGTAACTCGTGCATTCATCGAATTTCTATTCAATAAATGGTGTGGGGAAATTATCTTTTGGGAATGCCTTGTTCAAATCATGGATGTCCGTACCTATGTGAATCGTATCCTATTTCTTATTGACCGACATGGGATTTGACACCCATTGAGTCAATTGGATGGGGTAGATGAAACAAGCTTTAAGTAGTTTCTCTACTTTAGCCTTAACAATTGCTGCTTTCTTAGGATTGACCGGATGAAGGTTATGCTAGATCGACTTAATATCGGGATAAGTGATGATTTCATGTTCAATGATTCTTAGATCTATGCCTGGCATTTCCTCGTAAGACCAAGAAAACATGTAGCAAAATTCTTTAAATAAATCTGTGTATATTTGAATCCCCTAGAGGGAGAAATCCTCTCCGACGAAGATATTCTCCATGACACTAGGGGTTCTAGATATGTCAATAGGTATTGTTTCAATGATTGTTTCCATATTTCCTTCATCGTAAATAGCGTGCATTGGCAAAGGATTAGTAGGACAATATTTTTCTCCAGTCATAGTTAGAGTGAATTCACTTGCTTCAATTCATCTTAACTCTAGGAGGAAGTAATATCTATGATGAATATCATCCTAGGGTTTTTCCAAACTATTCATTCCTCAATAATCGCCTCGTCAGAGGGAAAGACTAAGTCTAAAGAATCTGTATCAGCAAGGGAACCTTGAGCCCAAATAGGCTCGAGCACCGTATCTAACTCTTGTGCGGGAGTCAGATCGAGGTCAACAGAAGTTTGCTGAATGATCAAGCATGAAAATTCTACTACAGACAAAGGCATGGCCATGCCATGGTGCTCTGTCCTTTCCATCGTGGCTGATCAGGAAGAAGAGTCCACAGATCATTAAAGTACGTCATGTGAAACAATGATATTTGAAAGATTTTGGCCCAAGGCAGGTCGACATCAGCTGACATGTAATGGACATTTCTGGTTATAGGCAGCTAATCAAAAGTACCCATCAAAGGTGGGCACAAACCAAATCCTACATTGACAATGCTGGGCTGAGGATTATCAATCATCGGGACCGTAGAGACTCTTAATGAAGGGTTAGGATGAGAGAAGGATAATTGATCAATGGTCACAATCCAACCCTCGTGTGGAAACAACAAGACTCGGAAAACTGTCATGCCCACTTCTTGCATAGCATAGGTCCAACTCCTTCCTAACAAAATATTGTAGTCGAGAGAGGCATCGACCACTTCAGCTTCGACGCACATGGTTTTTCCCCCTAACTGCACGGGGAAAGAGGGAATGATCCCATGTGGTCAGAAAGAATGACTGTCAAAATTTGTAAGAAGCATAGGTTATGGAGACAAATTGGGTTGGCCTATGGCCTTCCAACACACCAAAGACATCATGCATGTCGAGGCGCCCTCATCCACCACTATACCAAAAGAATTTCAAGTAAAGGTTTTCATGGTGTAAGATACTACTATCTGAAACACTACATGGTAAGAATGACGAGGTTCTAAGTTGGTCATATCAAGCATGATCGTTCTCAGATTACAAGTCTTAGCAAATCCTAGAGAAGCTAACAAAGATTTTCTCTAGGAAGGGCAACTCTAAAGGACTTCCAAAGCAAACATCGCACAAGGGGTTTGTGATAAATCCTCCACCACGGAGTAGTTTTGGTCGGCCCGTGCATTTGGATTGTGAGAATATTTTTTGAACACACCTTTTGGGATGCATCTTGTTGTTTCACCCAAAGTCTTCTCAATATGGAGAGGAAGAGGTCCATTTTCGGCTTCTTTACCCTTCTCAGAGGTGCTTGGCTTTCCGTAATCATGTTCTCTAGTCGATATATAGGCATCACCTTTCATCATATACACATTTATAGATGAATTATTACTTGAAGATGGAGGGGGTCCTTAACTGCCCCCTTCTGTGCTCGAGGAAGCTTGAGTTAGATTTTTCCCATGTGGAAATGGGTTCGTTAACACGACAGGCTGTTGTTGTGCCAATAACTTCTGGGCCTCCGCAAGCTGAGGGCACTGATGGGTCAGGTGGTCTTCCTTGAAAACATTACAAGGATACTTTGATTTCTTCTTTTCAGTGTCACCCCTGCCAGAATTATTGGTGGGTTTCTTATCCCCCTTACACTTCTTTCATTGTTTCTTCTTTTCATCAGGTTTTTGGGTGGCCTTTGGGTTTGTTGTTTGCACACTATGTACATCTGACTTTTGGGTAGGGGGAACAGTCGAACCGGTGGTTTGGCTGACCGCTGTCTATTGTATCGAAAATTGTTGTAATTGATTTGACATTAGATCAATGGGATTTGTTTGTGCTGAACCGATAATGCCATCAGCATGTGGTCCAGAACTTTGTCTGGTTTTGTCAAGGATTAACCCCAGTGCATCTAGAAAAATATCATTGAGTAAACTAGACTGAGAGTAAATTAGCTCTAGCTATTGAGCTCTTATTATCACATCTTCCTCAAAAAAAATTCCGAATGCTGTGAGATATTTAGATAACTGGGGTACCAAAGACTTAAGGACCAACTCTAGTAAGAATGTTGGTGGGACTGACACTTTTATAAAACTCTTTTAGCGTCTCCATTCTCGGATGTGATCTGAGATATGTTCTGCTTTTGTCTGCTCAAAATTGGCCACAAATTCAGTGTCGGTGTCGTATCTCACAGGTAATTGGAAATGGTTCAAGAAAGTCATTTCCAATTCGCCGAAGGAAGAGTATCATGAGCGATCGAGCTCGATGTACCATTTTGTAACACTCCCTATGAGAGTGCATTGAAACAATTGTAACTGAATAGTGTCATCTCTTAACGAGTTGGACGGGCACCATAAGTAGAAGGTAGTCACATGATTGCCAAGATCTTCATTATGCTTGGCCTCAAACTTTGGAATGTTTGAAGGCAACTTGGTCAGCATAGGAGGCCAACTCAGGTCATGATAGATGGGGTCATTTAAAATCGTTGTCAAATCTAGCAAGTGTAGGGTTGCCAGAAACGGTAGTTTGGGTTGCGGATTGTAGCTAGGGAAAAAGGATCTTGGAGTTTGATTGGCACCAGGTTGGTAGGAAAAGTTAGGTTGTTGGCCAGGGATCTGGTAATAATCGTGGTTGTGACCAACATATGGGTTTTGTTCGTGTTGAGACATCATCGGATGGTTGTTGTAATAGGATGTAAAATGTTGAGCTTACATCAGATTCCAATAATTTTTGGAAGGGTTTCCCCTTGTTGATCTGTGCGCATAGGCATTGGGACTTGCTTGAGGTTCCACTGGGTATGGAAGGGGTTTCCCCTGATCGATTTCCATGGCAAGGGGACTGGTCCCTACCACGGATTCCAAGGTCCTTGTGAGGAAGGAATTCCTAAGTGTGCCCCCTGTGTAGGAATAGTACCGTGTACAGGATGTGGGTGTCCATAACCGAGGTTTCCCTCGACTAAAAGGGAAACTCACAAGAAAGTATTGTTACCAAATGCATAGAACAAAGAGAAGGGTTTCAAACCAGCCATCATGTTATAAGGAGGGAGTGCTTGACTACATTCTCTGAACAAATTTACGTTAGGCCAGGCGGAGTGTTGAGGAACACTGTCGAGCGAGGGGGATGAAAGGGGTATATGACCCCCACCGTAAGGGAAAGAAATAAAGGGAGATGAAGTGCCCCCCATAAATCCTTGCAGAGGAGCATTGGAAATCCCTGCCCCCAGACCTAAATTCATTATAGTAGAAGAGGAAAGTACAGTCTTTGTACCGAAGCCAAGCATCTCGTATGAGAATGGAGGGAATGTCATGTTCTAGGTAAACGGAGCAGTGATCACATCCATAGATGGAATTAGACCATTCACGAAGGTAGAAGCATTCGAGACCATAGTGGCTCAGACTGGTGACGATTGGTTAGGAGGTGGAACACCCCCTGTAGTGACAGTCGTGAGGGAAATATGAATATTCCCTAAATAAGTAGCAGTGTTTGTTTCCATTGTTTCTTATGACACTATATGATGCTCATAAGGTAGAACCTGTACGATGATGGGCGCTGATAGATCAGTGATGGGAGGGTTATACGGACCAAGAGCTTCTTCTCAGAGGTTAGAAATTGTTGGTTCCTCCAAAATCAAATGTTCTTCTCTCGAAGATGGGTCGGGCACAGTTTCCTGTAACCCGGTTGCAAAAGACCCTTGTTGGTCTAGTTTTTTCTTTAGCAATGGCAGGAGGGTTTCAAGGTCAACCGATGGTAGGCCCAAAAGCCTTCGTGATCGGTGGAAATCCTGATCCTCCACTGTGTGAGAAGATAAAAGACACACTAGGGAAATCTATAATTTTTTGAAAACTAGCACGCACTAGAAAAAGTACCTATGAGATAAAACAAACAGTCACTAGCTAGTTGGAAGAACAGTTACAACAACCAACACTAGAGCAACTTACCAGTGCCAGTGAAAATCGAATGCGGAAGCACCCTTGGGGTATACTATGTAAAGCGTGGCCTGATGTCTATCCTAGGTACTACGGTATACCCCCGTAGTCACATGTATAAGTGACTAGAAAGATAGGAAACTAGCTTGCCAACGCGCAAACAATCACCAGGCGGGTACAATTGACAGTCAGGTGGACCGCAATGAGTAGGGTATCAAGATCGAAACCTATCAAGGGCATCAAAATAAATTGTTTCGGAAGACGACTGAGGACCTCAAACGGATTCAAGACTTATGAAGCTTCGTGGAAAATGCAATCAATGGAATCCCAAGATAATCCCTCTATATTCGTTCCCCACTACACTTGGTCCAGATTTGGATGGGTTATCTTTGCTACCTTTCATTATGTGACCTCGTGTTTATCCCTTGAGTTAGAGGGGGGCCGTGGATAACTTTCACGATACTAGACTTTTGACACTCCCTAGAACAGACTCTTATGTGTGTTTTAGTAGCCTTGAAGAGTTTCCTCTCCAATCCTAAATCAAGGCTCTAGCCTAGACTAGTTGATGGAACCTACAAACATAAAGTCTAATTGATTTTAATTAATCATTATTTTTAGTGGTTGTCTTAGTTCAAAGGGAACGAAAGTGAAACTAGTGATGTTTTTTAGATACGAAAGGGAAGAGCATATAATGAAAAATGGAAACAAACTACTTTTTCACAAATTCAATTTTGCACATTCAAACTCTTTAACCAACTTTTCAAAACTTTTTTTTTTCTAAGATATTTCAACATAAAACTCAAAACAAGATTTCACTTGACTACAAGCTACTTATTTTCCTATGTCAATTAGTCAAGAACTTACGAAAACAATCCTTTTCTTGATGATTAATGCGAACAACCAACTACTTAACCAAACCAAGAAATAAACTATTTTTTTTTATTTTATGCTAAAAAGGGAAAAAAGGAATAAATGACGGTAAGTAAAGGCCAATAAAAGACTTTTGGCCTAAGCGCAGATCACAAAGAGTTACCGACAATAACACACGAGTTGATTTAAGCAAACTCTCACACTTGTCTAAAAACCCTATTACAGAAAAACAAAGGAAAATCTTTTAATGAAAAAGAAAGCTACGCTGTACTCAAACCTAAGCTATAGACTGCTATGACAGATATCCAAACTAGATCAAGAAAACCCCTGAGAGGTGTGACCCCTGATAGATAAGAGGATGAATACCTCTTCTAAAAAAAAAAAAAAAAATCTCAATAGGTATGCTACTGATAGTTCAACAGCCAGCGTATGTACATGGGCTGTGTAAGGTCACGGCACGTATACATGCATGTAGGCATACTATAGGCCACATGTACCTCTTCAACTCCTCGATAAATTGAAAACAAGCAATCAAGCACTGGCAGGGAGTACTGGTATTGAGAACCAAAATCCCTTGAAGACCCAGAAACTTACTTTGACAGAAAAATATGCAAGGAAAAAACTAATATAAGGTTATACCTAGGCTACGGAATGCAACAACAAAGACTAGAAGTAGATCCAAAAACCCCCTGAGAAGGGTCACTTTTGACAGGGAAGAGGATGACTGCCTCTCTTTAAAAAAAAAATCTGGACTCAGACACACTACTGATCTCTCAGCAGCTAGCATATGTACACGGGGTTGTGTGAAGTCAGGGTGCATGCATATGGGTGCAAGCCTTATAAAGGACATGTATGCCTCTGTAGCTTCCCGGAAAACAAAAAAAGGTCAAGCAAAGAAAGCAGGGAGTACAGGTATGGAAGACCAGAATCCCTACTAGCTCAGACTTTTGCAGAAACTCAGAAAAAATGTAATAAAACCAATTTAAAAAACCCAAAAAGTATCCTCAAAAACCCTAGATATTTCCCCAGTACGGTCGCCAATTTTGTTGTGGGTGGGAAATCCCCCTACGGAGTAGCATCAAGGGTGTTGTACTGCATACAGAAATGACCTAAAGTCTCCTACTTCTTACCATCATCCCAATCATAAACCCCATTATTCATATGTAAATACAAGGTTAAAAATATCAAGTTATTGTACCTTAGTTTTTGTGTTTGATGTCGATCCTTTAACGTTCGGTTGCTCCTTGACTGCAAATATCCTCCCAAAGCTGACCTTCATTCAAAAATAGACAAACAAAGAACTCCAAACATGCATGTGATCTATTGACTAATGGGTTAGAAATTCTATCAAAATATACTCAATATTAAACATTAACAATCTCATATGGCGGGACGGGAAAAGTACTTCTTTTTATTAATCTCATAAGAGAACCTTACAATAGTGAGATCGACCACTGCACCTTGAATCTGGTCCTAGGCTCCTCTTCAACTGTGCTCCAACTACTTTTGTATATGCTTCGCTTTGCGCACTAGTTGCAAAAGGTTGGGGCAAAGGTAATGCAAAATCAAGTAGAATGTTTTTACAATTATTTTCCTCCTTGCAAATGGGACCCCTACCCCTTCTTTTATAGGCTAGAAAGGGCTAGGTATTTGGTCGAGTGACCAGCTATGGGCAGTCAAATAGTTTAGGTAACTTTCCCAAAACTGTGAGTTTCATCTGGAACTTTCCATTTTTCATTCTTTTGTAGGTATACGCAGGCTGTAGTGGGTCAACTAGCATTTACACGCGTGCAGTAGTGGAGCAGGGCACGTGTGCCTTCGAAAAGGGTGTTTTTAAGAAGAGTTGTTTAGTGGTGGCTTGGAAAAAGATATAAAATGAGATGGCATGATGCGAGGTAAGCATATATGGTGCAAATTAGAGTTATAACAATGGGAGAAATCAATATCCTTTAAAAAGAATTGAGGAAATATACTATTTTCAAGGATTTATTAGGCCTTCATAGGTGACAAAGATATCCCTTTTGATATTGACAATGGATGAATGAGTAGGCACCATTATTAAAATTCAGTTATTATTTTGTTAGTGGATGAATCCATTTAGTCAAGTAGAAATTAATTCAACACTTAGATCCTTAGGATACCTAGGATCTAGTTAGCTAACATATTTTTTGTTACACCATTGAACTTGAATAATTCACAATTTCTTTGTAAATATTAATATTTCTCAATTCTTTCCTACTGCACTAAGAATCCTTTTGATATTTTTATCAGTCCAAACTATTGCACCTAAGGTATCCAACTTCACTAATCATGAACACATAAATTGAAACTTCACAGTAACTAAGAAGAGATAAACTAGAATACAAGTTATTTCGAG
Source organism: Picea engelmannii (assembly GCA_009831015.1). Lineage (NCBI taxonomy): Eukaryota > Viridiplantae > Streptophyta > Pinopsida > Pinales > Pinaceae > Picea > Picea engelmannii. Next base: position 2,228,805 of record ML778901.1, on the reverse strand, counting down.
AAAACTAAATTGAAAACTAAATAAAATAAAACCAAACTAAAAATTCAAAGTAGTGAAATTTAAATTTTACAATGACTTATTGTAATCAAAGAGTAAAATTCAAGAAAACATCAAATTAAACTACAAATGAAATGTAAAAGAAAAACTTATATGTATAATCTAACTATATATGATGACAACTGACTAAATTTTTCCGTTAACAAGAAATAGGATTTGGCCATTAATAGGAGATAGGTTGACATCCCTTTCTAGGGTTCATAGTTTCTACATGCGAAGGACAATTTTTTTAACCACTTGAAATGGGCCAAAAAACAGGTGTTTAAATTTCACATGTTTTCCTTTGGGATCATTCATTTTTTCCTACTTTCGAACAAGGTTTCCCACTTGAAAAAATATTAATTCTACTTATTGTTTATCAAAAAATATTTTGATTATCTATCAATGAAGAACACACATTATCTTTCTTTCTCTCTCTTCCAATTTTATCAAAGTATTGATTTAACATTGGATGGTTGGGAATTTTTCCCATGAGAAGCTTGAGATAATTCAAGAGAGGGAAATATAATGTTAGGAAGTAAGATGCCTTCTCTTCTGCACCCTAGGAAATACATAAATGTTTCTAAAGAAACATTCAAAGTTTCTCTATCAAGACGCGAGCCATTTCATAATGCATTGTTCCAGTTTGTCTAGAGGTCAACTAATGGTTTCTTCAAAATTCTAATTAGATTCTTATGTGTGGATTCAACTATGCCATTACCTTGTTGGTAATAGTTATCTAAATACCATAAAATAATGTTTTTCTCTAAAGAAAACTTAGTTAATCTCAAGGAAGAAAAATGTGAAGCATTATTAAAGAAAAGGAATGAGGGAACACAAAACTTGGTTATCAATTGTTCCTCTAGATATTCGATGACAACTATGTCATTTACCTTATCTACTACGAATATTTCTATCCATCTTGTGAATTACTGTGTATTAGTTAAGATGTACTTGTGTTTCTTTGAGAACTTTATATTTATCTCCCATATAATTTCCAGAGCTCATTTCTTGAAATATTCATCAATTGTTACATGTTTTAATGCGATAACTAGCTTGCTCTCACATCCAACACTCATTTAGCAAATTCTGTAGTGCACCTCTCTAAATAATGTCATGCAATAGTACCTATGTCTCAAAATTTTATGGGTTGTTGTCTTGCCAACAAAATTTCAATAATTCCATCATGTAATTCTTTAATGATTTTATTAGCATCTATGCTTCTCTAGACAACCTAGTAATACTACATTATAATTTCTTTGAAACAAAATACACAAACCTATAAGGGATCAAATGTAGATCCAACTATGTTCAAGAGATTGGTTGGTAGCCTCATGTATCTCATTTCCACTAATATAGACATTATGTATGTTGTAATTTTGATTTCCAGGTTCATGGAATTTCCAAAAGACTCACATTGGCAAGTTGGAAAAATAATTATGAGATATATTGTTGGAACAATAGGGTATGGTATATTATATTCCAACACTAATAATGATTCCTTGGTTGGATATAAAGAGAGTGATTTTACAGGTAGTATGGATGATAAGAAGAGTACTCCATGATATGTATTCCATCTTATTTCTGGTGTGATTTCATGGGAATCTAATAAGCAACCGGTTGTCACAATCTCATTAACAAAAGTTGACTATGTAGTAGCAATAACAACTTGTCAAGCAGTTTGGTTGCATAGAGTATTGCTTTATCTTCAACAAGGACAAGAAGGATAAAATTCAGTGTATTGTGAGAAGATATCAATAGCTCTGTCAAGGAACCATGTCTTCCACCAAACAAATAAGCATATTGATACTATATATCATTATAAAGCTTGTAAACAATGGTGAAATCTACTTGGAATTTTGTAAATCAAAATACCAATTAGATGTTGTATATACAAACTCATTGGAAAGAGTTGTATTTGAGTTTCATAGACATAATTTAGGTGTTGTAAATGTTGAATCTGTTGAAACACACACTGAAGCTAAGAAGGGGGGTGAATCTATGTCTGGAACTTTTGGCTACTTTTCACACTTTCATAGATTAACTAAATAAACTAAATAAGATATACGCAATTCAATTAATTATTCATAATCATGTATAACAAAACCTGTATGTATTATATAAAATAATATTCTTTTATTTATTTAACTTTAATGAAGACAAATAAAAATAATCCTTTGATATCTTCAACTTCAACTAAATATGAGATATGCAACTCTCTGATACAAGACCCAACTTGTAGTTCTCAAATACAACTAAGAAATGGAGAATAAAACCATCATAACAAGACCCGACATTTTGATCTCAGATCCAACTGAGATGTGAGGAATTCAATCCTCATTACCAGACTAAACTTGTAAACATGCACCAACCTGATAGAATGAACTTTCATTGAATCCATTATATATATATATATATATATATATATATAT
>ML778901.1:2208060-2226281 GCA_009831015.1 Picea engelmannii | reverse complement strand
TATAGTCCTCCAAAGTGTGACACTTTGAAAGAATGTGTCCTTTTGGAATTAAACATTGCACCCCTTCATTTAATTAACACAAATGGTAACTTTTATTAATTGATTTTTGTACACCCATTTAGACAACGATTTTTTGTATGAATATTCTGGAGTGATGGAAAAGAATTTAAAAATTATATGACATGGTATTTTTTCCGAGCATTCCAAATTATTCGACGCGTGAGAAATTTCCTCGGAAAATGCGTGTGGTGGCCGATACAGGCAGTTCTTTGAAGGAAACTTGCCGAGATTTTCCTTTCGACATTGGATGCCATATCGAATTCAATACATATTACCATTTCATGAATGTATAAATTGAATTCCACATATCTCCTTTGTTGGTGATTATTTAAACTCAACTTATAAACATTTTACTCGATGGTTATCTTAAAATCGGTTCTCTCTTAGTTGCTAGTCGCTAAATATTTAACTTGGTCACACCCTTTTTTGTATTTTCTTTCTCATTCGACCAACAAACATCTTTTTGGTCGACTCAACTAGGAGAATTTTTTATTGGAGTATTTCAATTCTAGTCGACCAATATTACTTCAGCCTCGACCTTACTTGTATTTAAGTTTCCTTCGACTTCGACCTTTAGGTTATGTTTTTCTTGGACTGACCTAGCTTGGAAGAAAACCGACTTGAGAAATTTGACTTTGGTCGTCTCAACTTGCTTTGGACGATTAGTATTTCCCGAATCTATTTTCCTTTGAATTCGACATTCAGTAGGTCGTCTTGTCTATGACTCGTCTTGAAATCAATCTAGTTGTCTTCTCTAACTTCTTTCAATCTATATTCTTGCAGTCAATCAACTAATATTCGACTCATCTTGTAGTCGATCGACTTCTAAAAATTCAATGTTATTGTTGCTTGAATCGACTCAACTTGTGACTCGATGGTGTCAATGCTTCCTCACCAAACATCCACCATTGACATTTTGTCTCATCTCTAGACTCTTCTTCAATTGATATTTCCCGAATGACTTTTAATGAACCATGTCTTATTAACTTCTTTATTGGTGATTTGTATGGATCCATATTGGATTATCCATTTACCCTTTTTATTTAGACAATTTCTTCACAGTTTCTTCTTTTGTGCATCAATGTTAATGATACAATCTCAACCTTATACAATATAGGACAAGTGTATCAAGCTCATACAATATATTAGTCAATATTATCTTTCTACTGATATTAAAGCCATCTTCATAACATTATGTCCAATATTGACAATTCTTGACATTATGTCCAACCTTCATAACATTATGTCCAATATTGACAATGCTTGACATTCAATTCACCTTTGTAACAATATGTCCAATATTAACAATGCTTCTCAAACCAATCAATCAATGATACTTCACCTATTTATCAAGGTTGACATCAATGACAACCAAATTGCCAACAATCTGCTCCTTTTTTATTGATGGAAACCTTAGTAAAACAATCTTATTTCCCTTGTGAAATGTACTCTATATTTTGATTGTAATGAACCCCAAAATTTGCTAATAAAAAAAAATTAACCAGGAAAAACTATAATCTATTTTCAAATAAAACTATTCATGAGAGAAGATTATTAATCGACCCATGAAGATATATCCTTATTAAAACTTTTACTACTATTTGAAGCATATAAGTTTTCCTCCATTGGTAGTTTTCCTCCTAAAAACCCAAATCATAACTTGGTGTTATATTCTATTACACTATTCAGGAATTAAAAACCCAAATCATAACTTAGTGTTATATTCTATTACACTATTCCATAGTGTTTGAAGGATTAGTTCATAACTTGTATTATTATAATCTATTACACTATCCTATAGTGCAATAAAGTTAATCCATCATTCTTATTGGTATGAGTTCAAGAACTAATTCCTACCCCTAACGACATATTCTCATATTGTTTAAATATTATTGATTATAATAATAAAGGTTCTCCCCATAAATTTGTAATTAAACTTTGACACATGGAGACATACTTATACAAGATTACCAAAGTCCATGGTATAAACACGCTAGGATTAAAATCATGCCTATACTAACCTTACTATTGTAACAAAACTATACTACAAACATCATGCATATGATAACCCCACTAAAAACCTATGTTACAAACTATATGCATATGCTAACCCCTCTTTTCATCCGAATTGAGTTATAGACACAAGATAACCGGGTTAATGTGGCTCTATAATGTAATTATGGTGGATTCCAGGTCACTCCTCACTTCAATCACTAAGATCTGTCATTGCATTTAAGGTATAGTAGGTTCTTTATGAAGTATCACCTACTGAGTACCCCAGATTCTAACACTCCAAGAAACTACCCAATGCGAGTTCTCCACTTCATCGATTCCACATGGAAGTCAGGAGGGGACGTACTCTGTCACTCTTACCCATGGACGAAGGGATCTTGCTGCAACCACGCTCCTCGTAGTTGACTATTTTGGTCTTCTTTCAATAGTTTCCTCCACTGTGTTGCTCCTTGTGACCAGGCTACTCTGATGGCATTTGGCCCTAGGTGTGGATGGAGGCAGCAACAGGTTGACGGGGTTTCATATTATCAATTAAGAACTATGAAATTTGTTTGAAGAGTTTTCTGGTGTTAAGTGTTTCCCTGTTGGTTTTTAAACCGCATTCTGGTGTTGTGTCTCTGTATTATTCTGCGTTTTCTTTCCAAGTTTTCGAAAACCCATGGATAAAACTCCCACTGTAAGAAATACTTGCGCTTGCTGGTACAATTATATTTTTATCACCCTAGTTTAGGCATGGAAAGACTGCTATAACGTCTCTAGAACAAATATTGTGTATGGTAAGGGGTTCTGTAAAAATTAAAGTGGTCAAGTTCTTTGGCATATACGATTTTTCTCTTAACCTGGGTGACAGTCAGTTCCAAAACTGTTGATAGAGACTCTCTTATTGTCTTCCTGTAAAGGTTGTGACTCTTGTCGTTGGTTGAAATCTTATCATCTTGCAACATATTGTTCGATTAAGCTTAACCTAAGGTAAGACACGGTCGGATTCTGTGAGAACCGTCAATGGTCTAACTCCCTTAATACGAATTCACTATCCTCTGTATGATTTAAGATATATATTGGTTCCTTATGGTAAAGGTACCGCTACTCCGCCAAGAAGTGTTAATCAATTCGTTCTCTTAAAACAATAACTCTATCTCTCAACCATACAGGTTGTATTGTTAAAACATTTCCTCGCATAAATTTTCTTCCATGAAACTGGAACTTGAATCTAATACCATGTATGCTATATTAAAATGCCTTCAAATATTTGCACGTTTACATTGACATGCTTTAACAAAAAACATGTTTTCTCAGTAACAATCCATGTTCCTAGATCACAAACCTTTGCATCTCTTTAAGGTTATTGGTAATTATTCTCTTATTGTAATTACTTCCCTCTGTAAGAAATACTTATTGTATCCACCACTCTATAATTATTCATTGGTAATTAATTTTCCCAGTTTATAATTTTGTCTGTGTATTATGGTAATTTTGTCTCTGTTAAAGGGTTAATTCTTTCTCTACAGTTTCTTTCCTTGATATTTCGATTTCTCTAATTTAGAATTGTGTCTCTATATTGTAGAATATTTGTCTCTATTTATTACTATCTCTATAATTATCTTTGTAATTCGTCTCAGTAATTATTATCTGTCATTTGGCCTCTGTAATGAACTTTGGTAATTACTTATGTATGATTCCTTTGATAGTTACACCCTGAAAATATTTTATGTGGTTACTCTTTGTATTTTAAAGAATTTAATAGAACATGTACAGGAACGATGAAAGCAACAAAACTCTACCATTATTTGTTTTTTGTTTCTCTTTTAATTCATAATTGATCATCCACATAGATATATTTTTTGATGATGGGTCCCTTTTCTTGTGAGGGAACCCATTAGACTCCTATGAGTCTACTCCTCATCCCGAGTCGCAGATATCTTACTTCTCGAGGGAATAAGAATATAACCAAAATTCAATCCGGACCCAAGATAAGTTACCCCTTCAACTTATTTTATGATCTTATTCTTTTAATTAATTGAGATCTAGAATTGATATTAACACTTTCGTCTTCCTCCTTTGCAGGTTAAAAACATCAGTTTGACTTTACGAAGTGAGACATCCTGAAATCAATAGGTACTCGGGTCCCATGGCTTCCTCCCACCAGTCCATGCGCTTGCTCTCTTATGTTACAGACAATTTTATGTAGACTCTTTAAATTCTATTTAAACTAGCTACAGACTTCTTGGATATATATAACCCGAGTTGTATTAATATTTTTTGTCAATGACCTATCTACTGTATAATTATATTTTTATCATAACACTCACACTCTAATATCTATAATAGAATATGAATCTCTTCGTTAATATATATATATATATATATATATATATATATATATATATATATTTCCGAGACTTCTAATTATTTTCTTTTTATATTCAGTTATGAATGCATGAGCTTCGATATAGTCTCATTTGCTTATGGTTTCACTTGTTTCTTTCTTGAAGTAGTTTGTTTTTTGTACGATAGTTATGTAGTATTTCAAAAACTAAATCTACTATGGCCAAGAGGTGCACATATACATATCTCTCTCTTTCTCTCTCTCTATATATTAAACATATAAATAGTGGCAATCCATGAATCTATCATGGATATGAGGCCCACTTATATAGATTTTGATATATATATATAAAACATCAACCATATAACACTGAAAATGAAATTACATATTTGAGATACATATCTGAACATGGACGCTGGGAAAAACAATGGAACAACCACGTTCCTCCCAACCGTAGAAACATAACAACCATGATCACTTGTCTTAATCACCCCCTAGCTTGATCATGACTCAATAAGGGAAAATTGAGTATCACTCCTTAGCCACTGTCACCTTGAATAATTGAGAAAAATGTTTTCATAACTCCAGATGTGCTCATATCAAACCCTAACATCCTAAGCAACGTCTTGCCTCCCACATATGTTGTATTTATCTCATGCATAGGTTTTTCCATTCCTTTTCCCTCCTTGGGAATTTGAAGCTTTACAAATCCCTAATTTTTAAGGGATGCAGGTGACAGAACTCAACTTCTCACACTAGTAAAAATCAACTCTAAGTTAACTCAAACATATTCCCAACTCATGGAGTCATAGTCAACTATTTTTAACCTAGATATTCCATTTGTCTTCCATGATTAAATTTATTAAAAAGTTTGTTTCATACACGTGTCCATCAAAATATGACAGTTAGCAAGTCAAACCTTTGTCCAACAATCATAAAAATAATAATTACATACTTCCACAAATCTAAATTCGAATTTTCATAAATGGAAATTTATTTTTGAATAACAACTTTGAAAAGATTTATTTTTGAATAATTCAAGGATATCACACTGATTTCATTGAGCTGACTTTGTTTTTCTCTTTATATTTCCCCCTTTGACAACAATGACAAAAGGAATATTTATCTTCTCCCCCTCACATGATACTCCCCTTGAGGTGATTCTGCCCCTATCTTTGTCCCATTTATTTTGGACTTTGTTTTTATTCATGACACTATTCTACATACTGATTTGCTTTTGAGATTTCATCACCATCACCATTGTTTTGTGCACCATAATATTCTTCATCTTCTTCATTAGGAATTCTTTTTCCTTGAGATTGTTCCTCTTCATATGCAAATATGTGAATTTCACATTTCTTGTTAGGAGTTTCATCCATTAGTTTATTCTTATCAATTTCTTCATTTTTAGGTGCAAGATCTTCATCATCTTTCTTGCTTTCTGCTTCATATTTTCTTCTCCATGTCTTTCCATAAGACACTATGTTTAATGATCTTTTATTTTCTACATTTTTCCTTTGATATTTATTCTCTTATTTTCTTCCAAATTTAATTAGATTTCCTTCATGACTTGTATGGATTATTTTTTATCGGTTGTCTTCTTGATTTCCTGCATTCTTGGGATTTGTGTCCAAACTTATCATAGTTGTATTATCTCATGGTATGACAAAAATTTGTTGTGTTCCCAACATAATTGCATCTCCAACATCTCATTAATTTATTGGACCTTCCTCAATTTTTATTTTTAGGACTCGTGCATTCCAATGCTTTGTGACCAAATTTTTACAAGAAAAACAATAACAATTGAAGGTTTTTCCATACTCGAGTCTGTTGTGACATGAGAAGTCTTACTTTTGATATGTTTCTTGTTTTTTTACCTTTATAGCTTCCTCCTTTAACAAATTTGATGGTTTGTATTTTGTTTGTGATTGCACCTTTTCCTTTTGAGGAGAATAATCCTTTCTCATGTTTTTGAACGGTGTTCCACTTGCCACCTTCTTCTTTCTTATTGTACCCAAGACTAGTTTTGTCATCGGTTGATCTTTGAGTATTCCAGATCTTATCATGATGACTGAGTTATTCTGGAATTTAACAATTGTTTTTGTCTTTTCATTCTTCTTTTTGAGGTGAATAACTTCCAATTCCAGCATATGACATGTTTCTTCCTTTTTAGTCAACTAGATATTCAAGTCTTCTTCTATTTCCTTATATTCTTCAACTTAAGTCTTTAGATTGATGACTATTTATTATGTCTCATTCAAGACTTCTGTCCATTTCTTGGTTTTTCCATATGTCTTCAATTCTTCTATTTCATTTTTTAAAACAACAAATTCAGTATTCAATATTTTGATTTCTACCTTGTTTTCTAGTTAAATCCTTTTGAGGTTCATGGATTTCAATTCCAGTGTGTGGCATGATTCTTCATTTTTAGTCAACTAGCTCTTCAGGGTTTCTTCAATTTTCTTAGCTTCTTCAAGTTGAGTCTTTAGACTGTTGACCATTTATTTTGTTTCTTCTAATTCTTCTATGCATTTATTGAGTTTGTCATATGCATTCAATGCGTTCATTTATTTTGTTAGATCAACAACTTCAGTCTTTAATCTATTGATATCTTCTTCTTTTTATTCTAGTAGAGTATTTTATTCTTTATATTCATGGTTGTTAGATTGATCTCACTGTTGTGGTAGCAACATATCTTTCTTTTGAAGTTTCTCCAAAAAGTGCACATAGTTGTGTATTCAAGATGGTCAAGGACATCCTTAGTATATTCAATATATAGACCATTTCCTAGTTCCATACTAATCACTTCAAATGTAGCTATAACATTAGTCTTAAAATCTAATAGTTTTTATTTAGTGAATATTGAGGTATTCATCAATTCCTTGATGTAGTAGTCTTCTATGTTGATGATTGGGGTTTGCATCAATTCTTTTATAGAATTGTTCTCTTCTGTATTTTGTTCTTTATTCTAATTTGAATTCTCTTTATCTGTATTTTGTTCTTTAATCTTATTGGAATTCTCCATTTCTAAGTTTTGTTCTTTAATCTAATTGGATTTCTCTATTTCTTTGTTTTTTTCTATAAACTTATTGGAATTCTCCATTTCTTTGTTTTGTTCTCTATTTTGATAATAATTCTTTAGATGGAGCTATAGTAATTCAATAGAGGTGCAGTGTCTGATATTTTCTTTGACTTGGTCTGACAGTCCATTCTGGATTTCTTTTAATGCTATTGAATTATTTTTCTTTGTTTCTTTTGCAATTTTGGATTTTTTTTCTGAGGTAGTTAAGTACCAAGGTTTAGATACTACTGAGTCCCAAAAACTAGATCCTCTTTACTTAAAATACCATTTCATTCTTTCCCTCTATGAAGAGCAGTTTGTTCCATCAAATAAGGGAGCTTCATTTGTGGAGAGAGCCATTTGTCCACCCATTTGCGTGTTTAGTAGCATATTTTTTCTAGTGATTAGATTGTTTTTACTTGAAGAGATTTTGATTTGATACCAATTTTTCTCTTCAGAATAATTGAGTGTTGAAATTTTAGTGAAGGAACCTCCTCTGATACCAATTGTTGAAAAACACATTGACACTGAGAGGGGGGGTGAATCAATGTCTGGAACTTTTGGAAACTTTTCACACTTTCGTAGATTAACTAAATTAATTGAATTAGATGTGTGCAATTCAATTAATTATTCATAAACATGTATAACACAAACTGTATGAAGTAGATAAAATATCATTCTGTTATTTATTTAACTTAAATAAATACAAATAAAATCAATCATTTAATATCTTTAGCTTCAACTAAATATGAGAGATCCAACTCTCCAATACAAAACCCAGCTTGTAATTCTCAGATAAAACTGAGAAATGACCAATCAAACCTTCATAACAAGACTTAGCTTGTTAATCTCAGATCCAACTGAGATGTGAGGAATCAAATCCTCATGACAAGAATCAACTTGTAAACTGGCACAACCATGATAGAATGAACTTTCATGCAATCTGTTATATATATATCCACCAAGACAACTTCTTCCCATCATATTCCTTTACTTATATATTCCACCAAATGGTGACACTTTGAAACAATGTGTCCTTTTGGAATGAAACATTGCACCCATTCATTTAATTAGCACAAATGGTAACTTTTATTAATTGATTTTCATACACCCATTTAGATAGTGATTTGCATATGACAATTCTGGAGTGATGGTAAAGAATTTTAAAATTCTGCGACCTCGGTTTTTTGCAGAACATGCCAAATTAACCGAATCATGGCAAAATTCCCTACAAAGTGTGCAAGGTGGTTGGTATAGGTGGTTCTTTGAAGGAAACTTGCCCAGATTTTCCTTTCATTGTCGGATGCTAGATCGAATTCAGTACATTTTACGTTTTCGTGGATGTTTGAATCGACCTCCACATATCTCCTTTTGTTGGTGATTATTTAAACTCAACTTGTAAAAATTTTACTTGATGGTTATATTAAAATCAGTTCCCTCTCAGTAGCTAGTCACTAAATATTTGACTTGGTCTCACCCTTTTTTTCATATTTTCTTCCCCATTCGACTGACAAACATCTTTTTGGTCGACTGAACTAGGAGAAATTTCGACTTGAGTATTTCAATTCTAGCTGAACCATATTGCTTCAACCTTGACCCAACTTGTATTTACGTTTTCTTTGAATTTGACCTCTAGTTTACTTCTTTCTTGGACCGACTCGACTTGGAAGAAAATCGACTTGAGAAATTCAACTTTGGTCTTTTCGACTTGCTTTGGCTGACTTGTATTTCCCGACTCAATTTTCCTTCGACTTCAAGATTCAATTGGTCGATTTGTATTCGACTCGTCTTGAAATCGATCGATTTTTCTTCTCCAACATCTATCCATCTGCAGGCTTGCAGTTGGTTGACTTGTCTTCAACTCATATTGTAGTCGATTGATTTCCATATAGTCAACTTTATTTTTGTTTGAATCGACTCGACTTGTGACTCGATGATGTCAATGCTTCTAAACCAAACATCCACTATTGACATTATGTCTCATCTCTAGACTCTTCTTCAATTGGGATTTTCGGAATCACTTTAAATGAACCATGTCTTATTAACTTTTTTATTTGTGATTTTTATGGATCCATATTGAATTATCCATTTACCCTTTTCATCAGGACAATTTCTTCAAAGCTTCTTATTTTGTGCATGGATGTTAATGACACAATATCAACCTTATGCAATATAGGATGAGTGTATCAAGCTCATACAATATATTAGTGAATATTATCTTTCTATTGATATTCAAGTCACTTTCATAACATTATGTTCAATATTGACAATGGTTGACATTCAAGTCACCTTCATAACATTATGTCCAATATTTACAATGCTTAACATTCACGTCACCTTCATAACAATATGTCCAATATTGACAATTCTTTTCAAACCAATCAATCAATTATACTTCACCTATTTATCGAGGTTGACATCAATGACAACCAAATTGCCAACATAATCACTCAACTGCAATAATTAAGGGGGATTGTTAGAATATTTCAATTACTTCCATTAATAAAAAATCTCTCGATGAGTTATGTTGTGATTCTCAAGGTTGATTTTTAGTTAGATATAGTTTCTTCTAGACATTGCACCTAGAGATATTTTCTCACCTAGACATTTTCAAAAGACTATTCTAGAATATTCTCCTCTATGTATTTATATCTCATTTGTGAAACATGGCATGGGTGAAATTCATGAGTTGTAGCAAAAATTCAAGGTATTCTTTTGTTAGTTGAAGAATGATGTAGTATTTATAGTAAATCTTGTTTATAAGAAACTAGATCTAACTAAAAATCAACCTAGGGACTTGCAACACAACTCATCTAAAGATTTTTTATTAGCGACAGTAATTACAATATTCTAACATTTTAGTCATAAGTATTTATGTCTTTTAAATAAAGTTTATACTTATCCAACTATTGCAAAATCTACACTTTTCATTTTTTTGGAGTCTAAGGCTGCTATGTAACTTTCAAAGGATCTATAAACCAAAAAACATTATTCCCTTTTTATGTACCTTTTTTCACTGTAACCTTGGCTCCCATGTTTATTAATGCAATATTATGCACTTTTTGTTTAAAAAAACAAAATTAGAATACACACACTCTGTGTTATATAATATATAACACACACTATGTGTTATATAATATATAACACACAACGTCGAAAAATGCAAACAATAAGACAAAGGATTAAAGAAGTGCAGGATTGGTAGAAGAGTTATGTCGATGGTCACGGTGTCAACCGTAGTTACGAGGTTGGCGCTCGAGTGTTATGTGTGTTATATATTTTATAACACATAGTGATAATATATAAGACACACTGTGTGTTATATATTATATAACACATAGTGTGTGTTATATAACACACATTGTGTGTTGCATATTATATAACACACACTGTGTGTTATATATTATATAACACACATTGTGTCATATATATTATATGAGAAAGGATCATTAACATGAATAAGTTTTTTATAATATCTCCAAGAGGAAGGATGGATAGTAGAGATAGTCATCAAAATAGTGTGATTACTAATAAAAAATAAAAAGAGAGTCACTTTCTATGAAATAAAATCTACGAAATACCAAATCTGATCTGTGTTGAGGGCGTCAATGGGAGAAAAAGGGGCACAATATACTATTCCTTGAAGGTGTGCGCTGATGTATTCTAGAGAAGAGACAAACACCTTGGCGTCTCTGCGAATAAGGGAGGACATGAACGCAGACAATTTCGTCCTCTGGTTAGCATGGGCTCTATTCCTTTGCGCTACACGTTGCCCACAGGTATTTTGGAATGGTGATTGAAGGGAGGATGTGAAGACTAACAAAAAAAAAGAGAAAGAGAGAGGCGCACTAGGTCCTTTGGTGCGTAGTCTCTCTTCTTCACACGCTTGAACAACAAAACACAAAAACGACTTCCTCATGCTTTCTCTGAGTAAGAAGAAAAGAAAATTAAACACAAAAGAATAGATGAATGAGAGAGAGTCAACAAAAAAATTCATCAAACTGTATTAGATCATTGAGAGTGTTCTTAGACAACAATTATAATCTACCCAAAATCAAAGATGCTACTTTCTTTCTGCGATTTTCTACGCTAACAGATTCACAAGAGAACTTTCCACAATCTTTATTGACATACTGACTTTTACATAGAAATTAGGCATCTTCATTATTCCTTATACTGGCAGATTCTTTATTACAAAAAGACTGATTGACGGTGACATAAAATAGACAGAATTAATTCTACTTCTCTGTTGTCTTGCTATGTATGACTTGAACTTGTTGTGCGTTCTATATGGAAGGTTGACGTCCTTCCTTGTTGGTCCAGTTCCTCCCTGTTTAGATCCCAAAGCATCCCTGCTCTTGGCAACATCTTAGGAAACCATCGCTTCATTGTCTCGGCTGTCATCCACTTTGCTTATGCTAGATTTTGTCCCAGCCTACCGACTAGATAGGAAACATGTTGTTCTTGACTTGTTGTTCTCGTCTTCCTATCCAGAATTTGATCTGTCAATAACGGATGTAGAAAATGTGGAATGTTTTCCACCATATGTATGACAATGATTGTGTCTTCAAGGAGCAGTGGCTCAAAGAGATTCAGATTGTTGACGTTGAGAATGTCATGAATCCCCAAATGTGGTGGGAGATCCAACCGATAATCATTTTCTCCTATGCAATCCAAAAATGTATATGGGCCATACCTTAATAGATGTCGCATATGATGCCTCCCTTTGAAGCATTGCTTGTCTATTTGTAGCCAAACTTTGTTTCCTCGTTGGAAATGTAACATTGTTCTATGTTTATCATGGCGTTGTTTCTCTTTCTATTGTGCAACTTGCACTGATTTTGTCACTTTCTTGTGGCATTGTGCTAGGTTCTGTATGAAGTGTTGAGTTGTTTGTTAGTCTTTTGAATGTTACGTTGATCCGGACAGAGTCAAATTGATGGGAAATTCTATGGGTGCTAGTGGTTGGAACTCTAAGAAGACCTCGAATGGGGAAAATCCCGTGGAAGAATGTGTCTCTCTATTGTAGCTATGTTGCAAGGTGTGAATATAAGCATGCCATTTCTTATTCTTGATGAAGGAGCTATGCAGAGTGTGAGCCAAGGTTTGATTGACCATATCGGTTTTCTCGTTGGTGTTTGGGTGGAAAGTTGTTGAAAACTTTAGCTGGAAACCAGGTAATGACCATAGTCTATGAAAAAATGTACTTAGGAAACACGAGTCACGATCCAAAATGATGCTGCTCGGTAGACAAAAATGTGGCCACACATGGCGGAAGAAAATTTCAGCGATTTTGGCAGCAGATATTGTTTTGTGGCATGGGAGAAAGAGCGCGATCTTTGAAGATATGCATACCACAACCCAAATTGCATTGTGTTTTCCGAGAGTCGTTAGGAGGCCACTCAGGAAATCCATAGAAATTGATTCCCATGGGCGTGAAGGGATCGACAAAGGTTTATATAGGCCATGTTTCTAGTTAGATGGCTTTCTCTGTGAGCAGAGGGCCCATGCTCTGATGAAACTGTCCACTTGTTTGGACATAGTGGGCCAATAGAAATGGTGTTGAATATGTAGGATTGTTTTTTCATTCTTGAAGTGACCTCCATAGGAAGAGGCATGTGCTTCCCTAATGAGAATCAAATTATCATCTAATTGTGAAACACACAATTGATTGAGATGATATAACCAGCCATATCGGATGGTGTGAGAAAGGAACGATGTCTGGTTGATTATTATGGGTTGTTGTACTACTGTCCAAATCTCTTTAAAGTTGGGATTTGATGCATACATATCTTTCCAACTATCATAGGATGCACAACATATTGGCAATATATTAATCACTTGTGTGGTTGGTCGGCTTAATAAATCTGCCATCTTGTTTGCAGTTCACTTATTGTACTTAATGACCAGGTAAAATTGTTGAATGTTTGCATCCCATTTGAGATGATGTTGTTTTTATAACTTGCTCTGGGATTTTATGAATATGAGTGGATGATGATCCATATGTAGCATGGTCTCTTTGCCTAGAATTTAATGGTGTCATTGTTTCAGTGCTTGGACCAAGCTATAAAATTACTTTTCATAAGTGTTGTAGTTTAGATTTGCTGCTAAGAGTGTCTTTGAATGGTAGGCGACAAGATGACCTCCTTGTTTAAGTACAACACCAATCGCAAACTAAGATGCATCAGACTCAATTTCAAATGGTTGTAGCAAATCTGGTAAGCAAAGGATTGGTGTCGAGCATAATGTTTGCTTCAGATTCTCAAAGTGGTGTTGCACATCCAGAGACAATAAGAACTTGTCTTTGTTGGTTAGTTGATGCAAAGGGTGCACCAAATTTGAGAAATGGTATACGAATTTGCGATAAAAATTGATGTTGCCCATAAACATTTTGAGAAGTTCTGTAGAAGTTGGGGTTGGCCATGCAAAAATAGCTTGTACTCTTGTTAGATTCGGGTGAACCCCTATCGAGTCCACAATGAATCCTAGGTAGTATACCGAAGTTTGAACAAAATATATTTTTTCTCTTTTACCTGTAGTTGGTGTTGTCACAGGAATTCCAAGACCCTGCATAGATGTTGCAATTGTTGCTTTGAAGATCTACTGAAAATTAAAATATCATCAAGATAAATAACAACAAACTTACCGAGGTGTGGTCGGAAAATATTGTTGATGAGCCACATAAAAGTGGTTGGTGCGTTGGTCAAGCTGAAAGGCATGACTAGCCATTCATACAAACCAAACTTAGTTTTGAACGTTGTCTTCCAGGTATAGTTGTGGTGCATGCACACTTGATGGTAACCTGAAGTCAGATCCATCTTTGTGAAGACATATGCCCCTTGTAGATGATTGAGGAGCCCTTCGATCCGATGGAGTGGATATATATTCTTTATGGTTTCTTTGTTCAAGGCTCTGTAGTTGGTCACAAAGCACCATTCAAAAGTGTCTTTCTTGAGAATAATGAAGGCTGGTGAGGCGCAAGGAGAAGATGAAATTTTGATGTGGCCGAACTCCAGGAGTTGGCCAATTTTTCTTTTGATTTCTTTGGCTTCCTTGGGTTCTAGACGATAGGCGAGTGTGTTGGGAAGAGTTGCGCTTAAGATGAGATCAATGGACTGTGCAATGTCCCAACATGGGGGAAGTCCAGTTGGTGGGTGAAACACATATGCAAATTCATATAAGAGGGCAAAAACTTCAGCGGTTGTCGGGTTAGTAAGATTCTCAGGTTTAAGCAGTCGGATTAGACATAGTGATTTTGTTTGGGTATTAATGACATGGTGAGTGGTGGTGGTATCAGTTTGTGGTGAGGATGACTTCATAGCGGAGGAAGTTAGGATATATTTTTGTCACTCCTTTTGAACATGATATTGATGTGATTTAGTGTGATACACTGCATGCCACTCTTGTTGATACAAAAGACTGAGCACAAGGTCTACATAGTGTAAGGGAGAGACGCCGCAAGTCATAGTATCGTGGAATGGGCCAATGGAAAAACTTACTATGCAACAACAACAAATCATAAAGCGCAGCCCCCATTTTTTGAGCCATCCCAGTTGATAAGGGTCAGGATGTGGAGATGTGGGGTGCTGCAGATGTTGTACTAGATCTTGTAATATGAGATTTTTTTTACTCCATTTTCGAGAATAAGCGTGGCTAATTTGGTCTTGATTTGGAAGTTGTGGGTGAAGAGGGGGATGTTAGTGCGTCCTGATGCGGGTTGGGTCATTAGAATGAGAGAAGGGTCGACTTTTGTGGGGTTGTCAAGCAAAATGGTCTTTGTGAGGTTGGGAAAATATGTTGTGGTTACTTGAGCCATTGAGGTCTTACTGGTACGGATATTCTTTACTGCACGACATTCCGAAGAATTGTGGGAATTGGTTTTGTGAAAGGTACACCAGCCTGCAGGTTTGGATGTGGAAGATGAAGCAGATAGAGTGTGGCTTGGGGGATTGGATGGATGAGTAGTGGAGGTGTGATAGTTACAGAATATCAGTTGTGGAGCGATCTTTCTTTCGACTGCTAATGCGTGTAAGAAGGTTTTGTCCAAAGAAGCACTGTCAAAAAGGTCCTCCTCCCCATGGAGAGGTAGCACTAAACCAGAGTTGAATTTGATTATTAATACCTTTTTTGGTTCGTTGATCTGGATTTGTAGTTACATCTTGTAGAAAAAATCAATGTATGCTTGCACCAACTGATTGGACAACTGCTGAAGTTGTAACCATTTTTCCAACAAATTCTCAAGGTATCCTCGAGGGTAGAAGCATTATCTCAGGGCTTGACAGAACATGTCCCAAGATGTAATGCGACCATTTTTCAAGGGCAGATTTCCGAGTTCGACATCAATTTAGCACGGGTCAAGTGTGTCCCACCAAGTTTGGGTGATCAAGGGCAGATTTTCGAGTTCGACATCAATTTAGCACTGTTCAAGTGTGTCCCACCAAGTTTGGGTGATCCTTTCGCGCTGTAGACTAGCAATTTGTAATTTGGTAGTCTCTTCCATCTCGAGCGAGGTTTTCAAATAGGTGGTGAGACTACGGATCCATGAATCCACTGTCTCGCCATGCACCTGACCAGCAAAATTGGGTAATTGAAAATGAATCTCCAACTGCATGCCTGCTGGAGGTCTTCGTTGTTGGAGAAGAAGCAATTCTAGAAGTTCCAGTGCCAAATCTATAACTAGGCTTGATGTGTCTGGGGTGGACTCCTTGCTGGAGGCTTCTCGTCGAGGCGACATTGTCAGAATTCGAAGGAGAATGAGATGACGTAAGAGAGAAACCCTGAGAAGGGTGAAAGACACGTTTTGAGAAGAAGCGTGTTGCTACAGTTGTAGATCCCAAAACAAAAATTGTCCTGGTGGATGAAGCTTCAGTCCCAAGGACCGAACACGCTCTGGTACAAATTGATCTGTGTTGAGGGCGTCGACTCGAGAAAAAGGGGCACAATCTACTATTCCTCGGAGGTGCGCACTGATGTATTCTAGAGAAGAGACAGACGCCTTGGCGTCTCTGCGAAGAAGGGAGGACACACACACACAAAATTTTATCCTCTGGTTAGTGTGGGTGCTATTCCTTTGTGCTACATGCTGCCCACAGGTATTTTGGAAGGGTGATTCAAGGGAGGATGCACAGACTAACAAAAACAGAGAGAAAGAGAGAGGTGGAACCATTACTTTGCTGCGCAATCTCTCTTCTTCACACGCTTGAACAAAAAAACACAAAAACACAAAAACGACTTCCTCACGCTTTCTGTCAGCAAGAAGATAAGCAAATTAAACAAAGAAGAATAGATTAACACTTGGAAGTAATGGAGATGTTATCTAGTTGTTCACTCCAGTAATAAGCGCCAGTTGTAAGCACCAGCTAGAAGAGTTAGTTCTCAGTTCATAATCAGTTGTCTAGTTGTCTTATGGTTTGCATGTAGCCGACTCGAGAGAGTCTTTTCCTATATAAAGATGTAATCCGTCTTCATTTAATATAAAGAAGTGACCGTAGCCTCACCGTGTTTGTTTGCGTGGTATATTTTATCTTGGTATCAGAGCCACAAGAGTGAGGTGCGAGAATTCAAGAGGTCCGCAGGTCCCTCCTCTGGTAGGGTGCAGGGGCATACTACTCGGCCCTTCCGCGCAAATAAAAGTGAAAAATTCCCGTAGGCGGCATACTACGTGAGGTGTGAACAATCGAAAAATTACCGCAGTCTGACAACTCAGGAGGTGCGGACAATTCGCAGTCAACAGAAGCGAGAAGTGAGAGAACTGTTCGCGTGCATGAACTCCTGTGCGTGCGTGTCCTGTGCGTGCGTGGATTAATTCGGAAAAGGTTTTTTTTTTTTGGTGAGCGTGGGAGCGTGGAGTTTTTGGAGGTAGGATATATGCATGCGTGAATTTGCACATTTGGGATTGCAA
The DNA here is from genome assembly GCA_009831015.1 of Picea engelmannii. Lineage (NCBI taxonomy): Eukaryota > Viridiplantae > Streptophyta > Pinopsida > Pinales > Pinaceae > Picea > Picea engelmannii. Next base: position 2,208,920 of record ML778901.1, on the reverse strand, counting down.
AGCGTGAGTTTAATTCTAAGGAAGAGCGTAAGAGTTTTTCAAAACCATGGAGGAAGAGTTTTGAAAAATCGCGTGAGTTTTGAAAAATCTGCTTTTGAACTTTATTAAGTGGATAAGTCTTGTTTATTTTTATTAAGCGTGAGGTGGAGTTTGAAAAAGTGGATAAATTTTATTCATTTTTTTTATTATTAAAGTGAGTACATGCATATTGTGAAAGTGAATATTAAAGTGGAGTTTTATTAAGTGGATACTTTTTAAAACTTTAAGTGAACTTTTTTAAGTGGATCTTTTTTAAGAGAGGTGGATATTTGAGCTTATTACTTTAAAGTGAATTTTTATTCATAGTGGGAGTTATAAGTTTTTTTTTAAGAGTGAAGATTTTGGATATTAAGTTGCATGCATGCATAGATTGAGAACAGAGATAGATTGAGTTGGATCGGTGGTATCCGAAGGAAAAGAACAAAACATTGCATATCCTTGGTGATTTTCTTGCAGAGACTAAATTGCAGCGATGGCGAATCCGTTGGCAGAGACCTACCTCAACGAAGCCAACATGTTAGATGGCTCAAACTTCATCAACTGGAAATTCAAAATGCAGACGCTCATGGAGGGATATGGTGTCTAGAACATTGCGAATGGAACCGAACTGAAACCTGTTGCGGCTACAGGTGCGACAGCAGCAGGAGGTGCGACAACAGTGGTAGGAGTTGCGACAGTAGCACAGATCCAAGACTAGGAGAAGCGCGAAAACAAGGCAAAGGTATTGTTGCGCATGTCCGTTAAAGATAGCATAATTCCACATATTAGAGACGCTACCACTTCTGCTGCAACATGGACAGCTCTTAAAGCATTGTATGAAA
>ML778901.1:2182258-2204658 GCA_009831015.1 Picea engelmannii | reverse complement strand
CTGATATTTTCACTAAGCCTCTTGGAAAGATTAAGTTTGAACTGTTTAGGGAGATGTTAGGTGTAGAAGTCAATCCATTCTCCATTAAGGGGGAGACTTGGAAGTAATGGAGATGTTATCTAGTTGTTCACTCCAGTAATAAGTGCCAGTTGTAAGCGCCAATTAGAAGAGTTAGTTCTCAGTTCATAATCAGTTGTCTAGTTGTCTTATGGTTTGCATGTAGCCGACTCGGGAGAGTCTTTTCCTATATAAGGATGTAATCCGTCTTCGTTTAATATGAAGAAGTGAGCGTAGCCTCACCGTGTTTGTTTGCGTGGTATATTTTATCTTGAACGAGAGAATCAACAAAAAGATTCATCAAATTGTATTAGATCGTTGAAAGTTTTTTTAAACAACAATGCTAATCTCCCCAAAACGGAAGATGCACTTTCCTTATGCAATTTTATGTGCATACAGATTCACAAGAGAACTTTCCGCAATCTTTATTGACATACTGACTCTTACATAGAAATTAGGCATCTTCATTATTGCTTATACTGACAGATACTTTACTACAAAAAGACTGACTGACGCTGACATAAAATAGACATAGAATTACTTCTACTTCTCTTCTATCTCGTTGCGTATGACTGGAACTTGCTGTGCCCTCAGTATGGACGGTTGGCGTCCTTCTTTATTGTTCCAAAATCAAACATACCATTTACCCATTCCCATTGTTATTAAAATAATCCACCAAATCAAACTAACCATTTACCCATTCCCATGGTTATTAGAAAAATACATGTATACCCTCACCCGTCCCTATGTTCAGGTGAGCGATGAATCCCTTGATGGAGTGACTTACCCAAATTGTAAGGAATCAAGTGAAAATAAAATCTGTTCCAAATTCCATCTCAATAGTTTGATGCACATGCACTCACAACTCTTTTGAAGGAGAGCCAATCCAATACGTTAGTTGTTGTTCATTCGTTATATTAAGATTATATGTAATTGTGTCTTTCCTTTTTTATTTATTCTTCCATGTACCCCGCTACCCAATAAAGAAAAGTTTGCATGGTGTTGTAAGACTGGTCGTAGCGGTAAAAGACTATTATTCATTACAGTTCCTTGGATAGCCTTGTCGACCAGCTCATTGTCTCCTTGATGATTCATATAAAAAAGTATGCCAAGCTGGTAAGTGCACACTACCTTCAGTGAATGTGGGTCTGCATCACAGTGTTGTGTATTTGTTAGCATTGTAGTTCAAGAGTGTTACATAGTACGACTGTGGCATAGTTGCACCAGAATTTTCTGGTTACGTAACCTTTTCATTGGTGACACATGACGCTAATATCTTAATCGCGCCAATAGTTGTGTGGTTGTTAGAATATAATTATAACCATGGCTATTTTTCGAAAGTGTTAATTTTAGACTCTAGAATAACTTCAGTTAGTTGTAGTTAGTTGAAGAAAAAGCCAATTATCAATATTTTATTATTAGTAAATTCCATATGTTTAACTATCTCTTTAGAAGCAACGAATTAATGAAGAAGTTTCTAGAGCGCAAACTCTTGTGTCTTGTGTTCTGGTTTTTGGTGTTTCTGCAGGGTTCATAGAGCTGCAGTTGTAAGAAATTTGCCCCTTCCTCCTTCAAAACGGTATCAGATATAGGTTGGAGGTTGCAAATTCTAGCGAAGGTAGAGGGGAAGCAGACAGATAGCAGAAAACGGAGTGGAGTCTGAAGTTAGACAGTGAATCGCTGGAAATCTCGGTTCAAGGGTTTCAAGGCAGTTAAGATACACGAAAGCAGACATTAGTAGAGAGTCGTCAATTCTGATGTATCCACCATCATTTCCAAACCTTGGACGCTCTAGCTGTAGGCGTGAGGTTGGAATGATACTCACTGGATTTCTCTGTTCAAATCACCGATACACTGAAATCCATTATTTTAAAGAAATTTTTTTTCCCTAATATTATGCGCGGAACTCCTAAGAATTAAAGAAAGTTTTATTTTCTAATATTCTAATAGAAAGTGTGTCACATATTTAGTTATTTTAATTTTAAAAAGGTCCGAGAGACTTCTCATTATTTTAAATTAAATAGGGAGTTTTAGTTCTTTTGGGGCATCCGGGAAGTTTTGGGGGATTTCCTTCCGCATTGCAAGTTACACAAAATTCATTTTTGTTTAGAAATTAAAATTAAAAAATGACTTCAAGAAGCACTTTACATAACCACATATCTTGGTTCTTACATGTAAACCTTATGAAGTTTGGGCAATCAACATGAAGAAATTATTAAAACCATATGATCAAGCAACTTAACGAGCCTTGACCAATGCTCAAAAGGATCAACTCACAGATAAAGGAAGAAGGATGCAAAAAAAATCTACCTTATTCAAAATGGCTTAGATGAAAGTGGGACATATTATCCAATGCTCAAAAGGATCAACTCAAAGATAGAGGAAGAAGGATGCAAAAAAAACCTACCTTATTCAAAATGGCTTGGATGAAAGTGGGACATATTATGGACCAACTATTAGGGAATTACTAAGGTAAATATGGTAAATTTGCAAAAATTATGAATCTGAAGATGGAGTGAGAGTTAATAGACGAGTACATGACCCAAGTTACGAACAAAGTGAATTAGTTAAGGATGAATGTTGAAGAGCTTCCATATCATAGAGTGGTAGAGGAGGTTCTTGGAACCTTGCTTAAGAAGTTTGATGCAGTGGTTATAGTCATTGAAGAGTTTAAGTACTTGACACAACCATCACTGCATGAGATATTGAGATCCTTGTTATTCTATGAATCGAGGATGAACATGCATGAATATTCCTCGGAAAATGCGTTCAAATCTCAGGTTTAAAACTCAAGAGCAAGAAGAGGATGAAAGTCAAGAAGCAAGAGAAAGAGAAACAAAAGAAACAACCAAAGGGAAATTTTAGAACAACAAAGGATACTAGAACCTCACGACTTAAGGGGGAGTAGCAGTAGAAGCTCGTGATCAAATCAAAGGTATGACAAATCCTAAGTTAAATGTTTTTATTGTCACAAGATGGATAATTTTGCAAATGAATGTAGGAAGAGGAAGGTTGACCTCAACAAACATGATTCAAATTATTCTAACACCAATGAGAACTATGAAGACTCTTATTTCTTACATGTAATGTTGCTTAAGATATTTCTAATTATATTTAGCTATTAGATAGTGGACTCAACAATCATATGACTAAATGCATAAGCTTAATTGTAGATCTAGATGACTTAGTGAGGTCTGAAGTCAATTTGGGGTCACACAATACTATAAAATTCATGGGAAAAAGAATGGTCAACATATGGACCAAAAAAGGTCAAAAATGACACACACTGAATGTGTATTATGACTCAGGTATGAAACATAATCTTATTAGTGTTATCCAAATTACTCAAGAAGTGTATGATGTAATCTTTAAGGTCAATGATTGTTTCATATATGATAAACTCCACAATAAGATGTTGACTTCTAAGGTGAAGATGAAAAAGAATAGAATGTATCATCTTTCCATGAATCATGATAGACATGATGTCTCCCTTTCTTAAAAGGAAACATGTTGAGAATATTTTTTGTTTGTGTCATCTCAGATTTGGTCATCTAAGTTTTGGTGGTCTAAAACTATTGCAGTAGAAAAAAATGGTTGAAGGTTTTCGTCCCATTCAAGAGCCAACTAGTTCATGTGAGAGTTGCATTATGGAAAAGCAACACGGGGACACTTTTCCTAGAGGGGTGTCTTATAGATCAAAAACACCATTGGATTTGGTTCATACAGGTTTATGTGGTCCAATGTAGACCTAGTCACTACGAGGAAGTTACTACCTCCTAACCTTCAAATGATTACAACAAAAATACTTGGGTGTACTTTCTGACAAAGAAATTAGAAACTTTTGATAAGTTCATAGAATTCAAGGCAATGGTGGAGAAGCAAAGTGGTCATTAGATTAAACTATTAAGGTCATACCGACGAGATGAATTATGATTCAAATTTTTTTCATGATTTTTACAAGAAACATGTGATCATAAGACAATTTACTACAAGGTGTATACCTTAGCAAAATGGTGTAGCTAAAAGGGAAAAACGAATCATTATGAATATAGCTAGAAGTATGTTGAAAGAAAAAATGTTGTCAAATGAATTTTGGGGAGATGCAGTAGCTTGCTTTGTTAATGTTTTTAACATATATCCTACTAAACGTGTGAAGAACAAAGTTCCACAAGAAGCATGCACATGTATGAGTTTTAGTGCATCACGCTTCAGAGTATTTGGTTGTGTTACATATGCTGATGTGCCTAAAGAGTTTCGGAGGAATTTAAATGATAGAAGTGAAAAATGCATGTTTTTTCGAGTACAGTGATCAATCGAAGGCATATAAATTGTATAATCCAGTAAGAAAGAAGATGATAATTAGAAGGAATATTGAATTCAAAGAAGATGAAGCATGTAATGGAAGCATAGATAAGACTATATTTGTTGGAGTAGTAATACCTAAAGTAGAAGATGAATCATAGGAGTAGAGTGTACACGGTGGCAAACAAGGTTCACAAACTCAATCACCAATCATAGCTACTCCAACAATAACTCCAATATATTTTGTTCAAGTTGAGTCATCTAGTACAGTATCCTAGTCTACTCCTACTTCTTAGTCAAGCAGTGTGTATAATTCTAGAATTTCCTCCATAAGGTCTAGAAAAACTAGAAGTTGAAGAGAGATATATGAATATCTAGATGTGTACTGAAATTTTTCACTGTTTGCTTGTCAACCCACATATTTTGAAGAAGTAATTAAAGAAGAAAATTAGGTTCCTCCATAAGGTCTAGAAAAACTAAAAGTTGAAGAGAGATATATGAATATCTAGATGTGTATTGAAATTTTTCACTATTTGCTTGTCAACCCACATATTTTGAAGAAGTAATTAAAGAAGAAAATTAGGTCCAAGCAATGGACGAAGAAATTTATTCCATGGAGAATAATGATATATGTGATCTAGTAGAATTACTGAAGATAAATCTTGCATTGGTGTAAAATGTGTTTACAAAACCAAGTTTAATGACAAAGGAGAAGTTGAAAAAAAAAAGGCCAGATTGGTAGAAAAACGTTTTTCACAACAGCCTGGAGTAGATTATGGTGAGACCGTTGCACCGGTTGCAAGGTTAGATATAGTTAGATCTATCTTAGTTGTAGCATCTAAAAATAAGTGGAAATTTTATCAAATGGATGTCAAGTCAGCATTCTTGAATGCTATTTTATAATAATAAATATATGTGGAGAACCCACCAAGATATATGATTAAAGGACATGAATATAAATTCTAATGATTAATAAATATCTCTATGGGGTTAAGAAGGATCCCATATCTTGGTATAACATGATCAATTCATATTTGATCAATGATGGATTCAACAAAAGTAACAATGAGCCCTCATTGTATACAAAGGTGAATAAGAAAGGTAAAATCTTGATTATTTCCTTATATGTTGATGATATGATCTTCATAAGAAATCTATCAGTTGACAAGTTTAAAGTAGCCATGAAACAACAATTTTAAATGATTGATTTGGGGTTAATGAGATATTTCCTTGGTATTGAAGTTCTTCAATCATATTCAAGAATTTTTCTATTTTAAGAAAGGTATGTCATGGATGTGTTGAAGAGGATCTGGATGACGAATTGTAAGCCAACACCAACTCCAATTGCAATAGGGAGAAATCTTAGCAAATATGATGTGGGATCCAACGTAGATCCAACCCTATTCAAGAGATTGGTTGGTATTCTGATGTACCTCACTATGACCAGGATACAATGTATGTATGTTGTTGGTTTGATTTCCATGTTCATGTAATCTCTAAAAGATTCACACTGGCATGTTGGCAAAAGAATTCTGAGATATATCATTGGAACAATAGGATATATAACATATTATATTCCAACACTGGTAATGATTTTTTGATTGGATATACTAATAGTGATTTTTCTGGTAGTCTTGATGACAAGAAGAGTACTTCACGATATGTTTTTCATCTTGGTCTGGGTGCAGTTTCATGGGAATCCAAGGACCATCCCATTGTGATGATTTCATCAGCCGAATATGAGTATGTAGTATCCACAACAACTTGTCAAGCAATTTGGTTACACAGAGTATTGGGTGATCTTCTGCAAGGACAAGAAGAACCAACTCCAGTGTATTGTGAGAACAACTCAACAATATCTCTATCAAAGAACAATGTTTTCCATCATAAAATAAAGTGTATTGATACTCAATATCATTTAGATATTTTTTTATTATAGATCGTGTAAAGAATGGAGAAATCTACTTAGAATTGTGTAGATCAAAAGACCAATTGGATCACATATTTATAAACCCATTGGCAAAAGATGTGGTTGAGTTTCATAGACATAATTTAGGTGGCATTTAGCAGTAGTAATTAAGGGGGAGTGTTAGAATATAATTACAACAATACCTATTTTTGAGAAGTGTTAATTTTAGAGTCCATAATAGTTTAATTCGTGTTCTTAACCATTAGGCTCATTCAAGCTATACTTTTTTGAACGATATGAGAGTGAGCTTTGATCCATTTATGTGTGGAGGGGTCACATACCATTTAATATAATATGGTCGAGTGCAAGCACACTTCTACCACTAGCTCAAGGTGCCTCCATAGCTCTAGGTAAGACCATCATGGGAATTGAACCTTGACCAATGGTAAAAAATTGGTGGCTTTCCACCATTAGATCCAACCCATTTGGGCTGGCTTTCCACCATTAGATCCAACCCATTTGGGCTAAGTTGTCATAGTTTTTAGTGTACAGAGTGAATGTCTTCATGTATTTTTTTCTTTTCTCACTAGATAAAAGTGGAAATATAACAAGTCAACTTGAGTTCATTTGTTTCTTGTTGGAGAATTTCTTCTTTAAATTCAGAACAAAACAGTTCACCACTGGGAGGGGGGGAGCATTATTAGAGAATTTATAACAAGTGGAAATATAACAAGTCAACTCAAGTTCATTTGTTTCTTGTTGGAGAATTTCTGCTTTAAATTCAGAACAAAACAGTTCACCACTAGGAGGGAGGAGCATTATTAGAGAATTTATAAAAAGTGGAAATATAACAAGTCAACTTGAGTTCATTTGTTTCTTGTTGAAGAATTTCTGCTTTAAATTCAGAACAAAACAGTTCACCACTGAGTTATATGTAGGAATTATATAAATTTATTATTTACCTAAAATATTAAACTATTAGATTTCTCTCATTAAATATGTCCGAATTCATGTTTTTACCTATTGGCATTACTTGTTCTCATTTATTTGGTGGAATCATTTTGCTTTCTCACTCAGCCATATATGGTAATGAACAATGCAAAAGCTAATGCTCTTCCATTCAATTCTGAGTATGGCACTCAAATAGTTATATGGCCATGAATTTTCCATTTTTAAATAAAAATTAACGAAATATGTTCAATCTCAATATAGTACTCAAATAATTATATGGCTATGATTTTATGCAATTTTAAAATAAAAATTAACACCATATATTATTAAAAGGATGTGGAAAGCACCCAAAACAATTCATACAAAAAAATTCAAATATACAAAAAAATTTCAAATATATACATCTCGTGTCTTATAAGGACAAGATAAAACACAGAATATATTGATTTGTTAAGCTTCCCTCCTTAGCCTTAGATTCATCTGCTCCACTCCTTATCAGCAACACCGCTTACTATTTTCATTTGCTCTTTCGTATCAGCAACACTGTTCACTATTCTTCTTTGGTACTGGGAGGTCCTTTTCACCCAAAACGCGTAACGCATAGTTTCCTGTACAGTTTCATTAAAAAACACAGAGTTACAATATGTACAACTGCAAAAGCATTTAATGCCAACCGTAAAAAAAGCTTAATAGAAAGAATTTTCCATTATATCGGTTCCCCAAATCCCTTTAATAAGTCACTTGTCTAATCATTTTTGTTAAATGGGTATGTTTCTCTGTACATGCAATATAACATGTTAACTAAAGTAAAGATGTGATGTTACTTTTTCAAACAAATAACGTGAAGACGGTGTTTTTCTCACTGAAATATAACATTTTTGCTGCCACTGTGAAGATCTGATCAAAGAGACAGTTTTGCATGACTGTGTCAAACCGATCCAAAATTTATTTTCACATCAAGGAAATCAGCTAATATAATCAGCTAATATCTTCTGAACTCCTTGCAATACGAAGTAAATGAATAATACTCGATCACGTGACCATGGATAACATATCTGAGATATCAAATCAAATTTAGCTCTGCAGATTCTTGCATCCGACCCCAACGGAATCATTCTCACAATAAGCTCATCTTTCCCATCCATTAGTTCTGTTGAAGCTGTTCAGCCTCAATCTTGATGTTAGAATTAATGATTAATTTAGGGATTGGTTTGGAGTTGGTTGAAGATTTGTAGAAGTTGTTGAGATATTCTCTCAACCTCTCCCTCCATGAGTGGAATCAGTTGGATCTGATTCCAACTATATATATGTGTACTATGTTGTGTTTAATATAGTAATACAATATTATTTTGTGTGTAATTTCATTCACTGTACATATGTGTGCGAGTGTGGTTTTGAATTAGTGCATCACTTGTGCAAGAATATTTATGTAGATTTATTTTATTTTGCCGGTATGAAATTTTCGTGATTTTGTGTGGACCGGTTGCTTTCCCTCACTTGTTCGAGGTCTGTCAGAAGATCACCAAATTAGTTGCGTATTTGCAGATCCATTGCAGACTGTGTGTGTGAAGAGAAGAGTTTCCTTGCGGCTGTGGAGAAAGGTCACCGGAGTTGCAAATTTGTTAAAATATACCAGCCGTCATGAAGGGGCCATCATCAAAAGAAAGAGCGGAAGCCACGATTCTGCGTGGGAGGTTTAAGAGCTGGAATCTGAGTGTATGTCCACTGCAAATGACACACTGGACGTCTGTGTGGGGTCCTGGAATACTGCCTTCGTTTTGGTTTGCCATAAATGGGCCACCAAGACATCGAATGTAGAGAATCTGCTGATGATATCTTCCATTGTTGTTTGTTTCAGGCATTGCAACATCTCCAGAGAGAACGTAAATGCTCTATGCTCTGTAGGATTTCATTTCCGGAAGTTTTTTTTTTAAGGGTAATGCGCCTTCTTATGGCTTACTCGAAACTTGTAATAAAAACACGCAAAAAGAATGCTATCTGTGGAAGCCACCGTAATAGTCTTCATGTTTTTTTATATATATATGTATCTATGCGTGTTGTGCAAGTATGTGTGAGTTACAGTTTAGTGAGTTTGAGAGATTATGAATTCAATGAATATGCATTGAATATTGTATGAGATCTTGGAATTTGAAACATATTGAATCTAGTCAACTCAATGTGTAAAGAGGAAAGATTGTTAGAATTGACTACTCTAACAAGTTGCAAGTGCAGAATGAAGATCCAAGATGATGAGTTCAGATCTTGTGTGAGTGCTACTTATGTTGTAAAGGAAGTAGGAACTCTTGTATCTTGATATAAGCTGACAGCCCCGGTTTCAAGAACAACTGTTCTTATTGGAAGTCACCTTGTATAATTGAATGTTGAGGACATTCTGTATCCAAACTGTTCTTCTAGACACTGAAGGATAGCCGAAAGAAAAAATCTGACAGATGGAGGCATGTTCATAGAATGCATCAATAATTGACATCTTTTATCACGGAAGCCCCGATGAGCCAAGTTGTCAAATTGTCCATTTTACAAGTTCATGAATGATGGTCTGAAGCATTTATGCTTTAAATGAGTTGAATGGCAAGCTCGAAGAAGAGGAAGAGAAAGAGTGCAGTCCAGAGGCATCAAAGTGGGTGTAGGAGCTGATGAAGACCAGATAGAGATCTATGTTGTAATTTGAGAATTGTAATATGTGGTTTATTTGTAATGTAATCATTAAGAAAGGGTGTTAGAATTAATGATTAATTTAGGGATTGGTTTGGAGTTGGTTGAAGATTTGTAGGAATTGTTGAGATATTCTCTCAACCTCTCCCTCCATGAGTGGAATCAGTTAGATCTGAATCCAACTATATATATGTGTACTGTGTTGTGTTTAATATAGTAATACAATATTATTTTGTGTGTAATTTTCGTGTTATGAGTGCTCTCTTAAATTCTGTCACTTGATTCAACTTCCATTCCTCGAGATTCTTTAATGGAAAGGATACTTTCTTTGAAAAATATCCCCAATTAATGCCATGTACATCTTATTGACGCGCATAATACTTTATATACTTTATTCATTTGATATCAGAAAGCAGTTAGAGGTCCGGGCAAGTTTTTTGAATACACAGAGCATTTGTTAAGACTTAATTGGAATTGATTATTAACGTTCGTATTCATTTGAATACATGGCAGAGACAGTTGTATGTGAATTGTATATGGATCACTGAGAGCAAGGAAATATACAATGAAAAAATTCAATATGGATGAAATTTTAGAAGAATTTTACATGTAAGATAGTCTAATAAGAAAAAATAATTTAGTAGAACTTCTTTTAATATTTTATTTAACTATTTATTTTTTTAATTTATAAATCACTAGATTAAATATATAAGATTTATTATTAAAAACCTGAAAAATAAACTAATCTTAACATATATTCATATATATACTATATGAAAAATTAGATAATTTGATAATTTTTTAAATTTTCGTAAAGTGGGCACTTTGAGGTGCATTGAAGGTGTTTGCGAAAACAGTTGGAAAAGATGGTCTTTCTGCCATGTTTCGCAGTTGTTTTCTTTGAAGTTTTTATTCATGTTTAAATAAAACTAAGTGTTAAACTGTGTTAAAAATTGTTCAAATAAATAAAAGTTATACTAGAGTAGAAGTGTAACTATACTCTAAGTAAAGATGCATGGTTTTAATAAAATATTCTTGATTTTCCCTGCAACCATGCAAGAACCATCATGATGATGCTGCACACCCTCAAAAGATGAACAAAAAATCAAGAATTTAAAACTATGATTTGAATCTGAATTACAATTAATATTTGGTGTGCATTTTCACCCTAAGGCGCTTTATAATCCCTCTCTCTCACGGTTCACATGTCTTACCTCGATTCAACGGAGAAATTCTGAAGAGTTAAGACGTATGCGCAAAAATATAGTTGTCTCGGGACGTTGCCATAAGTGAAAACTGTTATAGACCGGACAAAATCCATTCATGTTCCTCTAAAAGCTTGGGAACCTCTTGTCTTTTACCCAATTTTGACCCCTAGACTTTCCTTGTTCTCATTTATTTGTTGACTCATTTGCTTCGTCACTCAACAGTTATATATGGTCATGAATAATGTAAGATTTAAGTGTTTGGATACTAAAATTTATTTTATCTGATTTATAAATTTATAATGAGGATAGTTATTATTAGTTATAATTTGTTAAGCTCAATTAATTTATCATTTTAATTTAACAAAATCACTTTACTTAAAATAATTTATAAATTGGTTATTTTAATTTAATAAAATCATTTTATTTAAAATAATCTATTTTCTTAATTAATTAGAAGTAGTTTCATATCTTTCTTTAAATTTGAAAGGTGGTTTCAACTTAAATAATACCTTCACTATCACACCATAAATTTATAACACCAACATTTGCTAACATTTGCTAGAAAGAAATTGATACTCTGTATGACACTCAGATAATTATATTTCCACGAGTTTATGTATTTTTTAAATAAAAATTGTGACAGATTGTATTAAAAAGATGTTGGAAACCCAACATAATTTATATGGTATTTTTTGCTGGCAAAATATTTTCAAATATATACATGTCTTGTCTTCTATTGACAAGATAATACACAGAATTATATTTCCACGAGTTTATGTATTTTTTAAATAAAAATTGTGACAGATTGTATTAAAAAGATGTTGGAAACCCATCATAATTTATATGGTATTTTTTTCTGGCAAAATATTTTCAAATATACAAATGTCTTGTCTTATAATGACAAGATAAAACACAGAATATATTCATTTGTTAAGCTTCAGTCCCTACCCTTGGATTCATAAGCTCCTCTCCTTATCAGCAGCACTGCTTACTATCTACATTTGCTCCTCTCACTATCTTTCTTTGGTACCGTCACGATTTTCATGAATAAAAGACAAATACGTAACCCATACTTCCATGTACAGTTTCAACTAAAAAAACACAGTAACAATATGTAGAAGTGTTAAAGTATTGAATGCCAACGGTATAAAGGCATAATAAAGAGAATTTTTCGTTCAATCCTTAATTTTGATTCAACTTCCCTTTCGCGAGACTCTTAATTGAAAAGGGTATTTTCTTTGTAAAATGTCTCGCACTAATGTTATGTATATTTTATTGACGCGTAGAAACAAAGGAAAGAAAGAAAGTATTTTTAACGTCCACGAGGTTAAAAATAGTTTATGGAACAGATTACTTTTCCATCTGGCTTTTGCATTCAGCCATTTTCCTGTGAAGTTTTACAATAACCGCTCCCAACTTCTCGACAAACTCTTTGCTGAATAGATTATCTGAAGAACTAACTTCCAGAATACCTGCATAATTTTCCCTGCTGTCTTTGAGGGCCTCACATTCTAAAATGAAATGTTTTTTTGTTTCCACTTTTATGGAAGAGCACAAAATACATATTCTTTCCTCCCACATTTCTTTTGGCTTTTTCCAGCGCCCTGTTTAACAACAGAGTTGATGAGAATTAGTACTTAATTGAGAAATAAGAATTTTAGATCTCCAAGAAATATTGGCCCCTATGTATGCCTTTTGCTGATGGTTATGAGTGGGGTTAAACTCTTCAATGTAGTACTTCTTCTTTTTCCCTAGCTCTTTCTCCCAAGTATGTTTGTGGAACTTATCCATAACAAAAGTTTTTATCTCTTTACTCTTTGTTGGACACATGCTCAAGCAAATGCCCCATTTACTAAACCATTTGTTATTTTGCCGCATCCATGTCTTCTTTCTTTTGCACAATCTATCACTAAACACAACCTTACGCCATCTAACCTCTTCCATTTTCTATATTTTTTTCAAATACCGTATGACTCGCACCATAACAATTGCTTCAATAGGGGCAGCCCCTGTTTCACTTAACAGGATAGCATAAGGAACTGTACTTTTAATTTTGAATTTGTTTGTAATCAACCGCTTCTGAATTTTTTCAATTTGTTTCCACTGCATCTCGGTTGTGCTGCTGGCCCATACTACACAATTGTAGAGAATCACTGGAATCACTAGAAGCCCAAAAAGAGTTAGAGTAGTTTTCCAATCCCACAACTCTGCATCTCTACACATGTTTTGAAAAGAATAAAATGTTTTCCAACCCCCTAAAGTTCTTTTCTTTCTACAACCATTCCAACTTAAATTTCCGTTGAAGTCGATTTTGAGGTATTTGTAGTCTGCAACTTCTTATAGAATGTTGTCTTCAAAGTAGAGCTTATATTGGTTATGCTTTCTTTTGTTAGAGAAAACCACTACTTTCGTTTTGCTAATATTGACTTGCATCCCCACCCTTCTACAAAAATTCTCAAGGGAACATAAGTGTTCTTGCAAACGAAGAGTTGATTTAGCAATCAATATAAGGTCATCTACGTACAAAAGAAGCCTTATAACGAACTTGCCCAAATGGATACCGTCAGCCCCTTGCGAATTTAGCCACTCTTCAAGCTTGTCAATATATAACCCAAAAAGGGTAGACGACAGTGGGCAACCTTGCTTGACCCCGATATTGCTTCTAAAACTCTCAGAAATGTCTGCTGAAGTTCTAATTTTGACTTTCACCTCTCCATACATCCTATGCACAGTTGTTCTCAAATGCCTGGGAACCTCGAGTTCCTCCATTCTGCTCCAAAACTTATCCCTAGGAACTGTGTCAAAGGCTTTTCTGAAATCAACAAAGCAACCAAAAACTTCTTCATTTTTTTCCCAAGTTTTTTCAATAATGTGCCTTAAAGTTATACAATGATCAACTATGGAATGTTTAGGTCTAAAATCTGTTTGCCCTTTAGCATGTTTATCTCTTTCTTCTGCACACTTGCTGATTTTCTTTTCTAACATGCTTTCAAATAACTTTGCAAACAAGGGGTTTATCATTATGGTTCTATAATTGGAGGGATTTTTGACATCACCACTCTTGAAAAAATGTATTGTCATACTAGTTGTCCAATCTGTGGGGAACCCTTGCTGTATGATGTTGTTGAAAATTTTTGTGATGTGAGATGAAAGAATTTTTGAGCTCCACTTTAGATATTCTACTTGGAGTTCATCTATGTTTTTTGCCTTTCTAATGCCCAACCTCCTGATACCCATCTCTACCTCTTGCACCATGAAGAGTTTTGTATTTGTGTTGACCAAGGGAGGAGAGTCAACCTTGGAATACTTTATTGATTTGATAATAAAAAGCAGGTCGGTGTCACTGAATGGGGCAAGCTTTATGAATGACAACGGATTGGTTACATTGTATTTCGTGCAATGGTTGAATACATGCAGCGAGAGATTAGTATCCCAATTCGAGTTGAATTCAATTTAAGAGGGAAAATTACAAATGAGAAAAATTAATTAGTATAAAATATATATATTATTATTTTAAATTTTAAAATAATTTGATTTTAAAATTATTATTTTTTAATATTTTTACAGTTTTCATGTCGTTTATTTTTTAAAATTTTAAGTGAAGGATTATTTGAGTGTGTTACTAAACATGGGTTAAAAACATAAAATATATGTTCAACAGTGAAAAAAAAAAGAAGCATAAAGTAAATTGAACAATTGAATATTTACTTTATTTTCCTGTGTTTGACAAGTTCTTTGTTCAACTTGAGGATGTTCTTTAAAGAAATGCCCTTTTTAAAAAAAACCTATCATTGGAATTTTCCAAAGTAAATTGGACTGCATGATAGAAACCATAATCAATGTGAGAAGATTGAATGCCATTTTTAAAAAAAACCTACCATTGGAATTTTCCAAAGTAAATTGGACTGCATGCTAGAAACCATAATCAATGTGAGAAGATTGCATTTGGTAGATAATATGACAATGGGCCACCAAATTTCAGATTTCAAAGAAAAAAAATTACTGAAAGATGGGCCACCATATTTCAGATTTCAATGAAAAAAATGTTACTGAGAAATGCGAAAAAAATGATACTAAAAGATGTCTTTTGCATAAGCATGGTGATAATTAATCTATATTTTTTTATATCTTTTCATACATACAAAGTAGTGAATAACAACAAATTTTTATTTGTTATACATCTCTCGTCATATACAATGATTTGGAAACTCAACATTTTTCATATGTAACTTTGCAGAATACAATTCCATTTCTATTATAGGAAGAACTGTTATAGTTATGCATTTGCTCAATACAATACACTATGCATCATCATTATAATTGTACCTTGCAAAATACAATGAGAACCTAACAAGGTAGAGAATAACACAATTTATAAATAATGTATATCTTCAATTATAAATATACATAAAATCATTAATGGTGTATATTTTCAACCATAAATATACATAAACAATGTGGTGAATAACAAAGTTTATAACAACTTTTATAAATGTAGTATACTTTCAATTATAGATATCATGGGAATGCGAAGATCCCTTATATGCAGCAAGTGTGCCTTCAACAATATAATTAGCAATTTAACTTTTTATTGTGTTTTTGGGAACCAAGTGTGCCTTCAACAATATAATTAGCAATTTAACTTTTTCTTGTGTTTTTGGAAATCCTTGTCTGGGAATGCTAATGCTTGTAAGATAGATTTTTCAAGTAATTAGGATTTAGAGTTTAATTAATCCTCACTAAAAAATCTATATTGCAATTTTATTGATAATATGTGAAAAATGACTAACAAAATTTAAATTTATCTTAAAAAATTAGAAAATCTAAATTTATATTTAAATACAAAAATAAAAATAAAAGTCACTTACATAAGAACTCTACACCATCATCATTAGTCATATTGCATACAATGTTAACCCCCTCGATTTGTGGATTGATTAAAGTTATATGAACTATCTACAAAAATACATCTATTGTTCAACCAATGAACTCTTTGAGGCTATATGAATCATTGTGGTTGAAAAAAGAAGACGATAAAATGGCTGCACCACTTGTGGAATAAATTGCAGTAAACATATTATGCCAGAAAATAAGCAAAGATTAAGTCGTCATAAAAACAAAAGAAAAAACTTTATCACATAAGCCTAGAAGATAATATTTTAGGTAGATAATTCAAATTTTTTAAATAAATTTGAGAATAATAAAGCTAGTTTAATAACTAACTTGTTTTTATTTTAAATTTTTATATAAATTGGAAAAATTAAATTTATTGTTTCACCTTAAATATTAATAAACTATTAACTAATAAAAATAAAAATAAATATTTTAATTTAAAAAAATAATTAATTTAAAAATAAATTGAAAATACAGTTAATCTTACATGTGTCGAAAGTAACTTATTACAAATGACTAATGTTACTTGTGTAATAGATGAAATTATACATAGAAAGCTCATGGAACTTGTGATATAAATGACCTCATAACCTAATAGTTAATATATAATTAGCAAAAAATATAAATCATAATTGGTTAACTAGTCATGAGATGGAATCATATTGTAAATTGATGAAGAAAAGTCTTGTAAAACATGAGTCACAAGAACTTCTCAAGATTAATGTTGGGTGCAAAGGTTCTTAGCTTTGGTTGATGATGGAGGTTACTATGTATTTCTTCTTGTAGATGATCAAATGAATAATTCTTTGGTGAAAAAACCTTGATGGTTGGAACTATAAATATTTCTAGATTGATACTATATGTATGTTATTCATAAGCTGAATTTATTATGATCACAAATATGTCTGCACTATTTACTCATTAATTTCATGGATTACTAGCATTGCAAGATAAAAATACAAATCAAGATAATAATGAGCTTTTTTTTACCATTGTGTTGCGAAATAAACATAGAGTTGCAACTTTGTTGGTGTAGAGAGTATGTTTTTTCTCTCATGGATGACTAGTCATCCATGAAGCAGTGACAACTCCTCACCTTCCAAGGAAAACTACCATTATGTAATTAAGACCATAAGAGTTGTGAGACCATGTTAATAAATAAAGAATAAGCATGACAAGACAAGAATTTGGGGAAAATATATTAATTCATTCTCAACATTTTTATTTATTATAGTACATGAGTTTCTTCACTTCCAGATTTAGATCTTATCAATCGATAATGACAATTCCTCATCATTAGATAAGGTGGTCAAATCATTAGATAAGTATAACAACTCATAATGAAGTGGTCTCACACTTTGTGACCCTATAATGACTCACAATCTAACACATGACAACTCATCAATGGATAAAGACAACACCTCATTATTAGATAAGGTGGTGTCATCATTACATAAGGATAACAATTCATACTAAGGTGGTCTCATACTTCTTTGTAATTGTATAAGGAGTCATAATATACCACATAACTACTCATCCATAGAAAATGACAACATCTCATCATTAGATAAGGACACCAACTCATAATAAGAAGCTCTCAGACTTTATGATTGTATAAAAATTCACAATCTAACACATGTGTTGTCTTATAAATACAAGATAAACCATATAGTATATTCATCTCATTTGTTAAATTGTCCTCCCTGCCCTCCTTACCAGCAGGAGAGTCATTTACATCCAAAATGTGTAACTCATAATTTCCTATACAGTTTCAACTAAAAATTAAAAACACAATAACAATATGTACAATTGCAAAAGTATTGAGTTCTTATGGTAAAAGGGCATAATAGAAAGAACTTTCCATTGTCTTGTTCCCTAAATTCCATTAATAAGTCATTTGTGTACTTTTTTTCCTCGAATACACTTCTTTGCACATGTAAGTCCTATTCAAGCCAAAAGTGAATATGTGATGTTACTGTTTTCACTGAAATATGTTGGGATTTGGTGACAACCAATTACCAAAAATAGATTATGGATCCTATTATTCTATGCTGGTTACAACCAAGTAGACCAAGTTAGATTATGGATAGGGATTGCATTTAATATTCAGTTTCATGTGTGAATGTATAAATTCATGTAATCTTGTAGAGGCAAAACAGATTGTGAGAGACTGAGTGTATGAGAGACTTGCAAATATGATGTAATCTCCATAATCTGAATAATAAGAGAACCGATGCCTATGCTTGGTGGATGTAGCCCAATGTTTGGGTGAACCATGTGAAATCCCTAGGTCTGTTTATATATGTATGATTGTTATTTATCATATTGTGAATTGTGTTTCCGCATTGACAATTCCAACAAATGGTATCAGAGCTTAGGAGGCAACAGACTGGAAAAAACGCTCACTCGAAGAGGCTGCATTGAGATAGCTGTGTTGGAGAGGTTGCGCGGTTTGCTTGAAGGGAGTGTCGACTTCTGGATCAACGTTGGAGGCTCTTACTCGAAGGGAGCGTTGTTTTTCCCTCTGCCTTTACAGAGTTTTCAATATTCAAGTCAACACTGGGTGATAAGGGGAGCGTTGTGGAAGTGCTGTGTTGAGAAGCCGATCCTTAAAAATATTCTCATGGTTATTTAAGAGTTAAGGTACAAGGTTTTTTTTTGGCTTCTTCTAATATTGAATTTCCTTTTTTAAAAGAAAAACGTGAAAGTCAAGTCACGTGGAGGCTTCTTTTAAAAAGTATATTTGGAATTTAATATAATATGGGAAGGAGTAATTTTTTGTGAGGTGGACCACGTGAATGTTTTGAAGTCAAAGAAAAGGTTAAAAGATTAAAAAGTGGATATAAAAAGTTTTATGAAATATAAAGTTTTATTATTTTAAATATTTTGTGGTTATTTTTTAACCTTTTTAAGTATCTACATTTAACCTTATTTATTACTCTTTCACATTTAAAAGGATTTTTTATAAGCATTGATTTGGGTTTTTGGTTTTATAAGCAGTGGATATTGGGATATTTTTTGAGCTAATGGCTAAGATGCAGAGTTTGAAGTTTGAAATTGAAAATTTCAGCGGTAAAAACAACTTTTAGCTCTGAAATCTCAAGATGCACAATATTCTCATACAACAAGGCATGGTGAAGGTGCTTTTGGGAAAAGAAAACAGCCCACATCCATAACAGGCGACTGGGATGAGATGGATGCAAGAGCACTGAGTTCCATACGCCTATGTTCGGCCGACGATGTTATGTTCAATATTGTCTCAGAGAAGACAATAGTCGGTTTGTGGAGCAAGTTGGAAAGTCTATACATGACAAAGTCCTTGACAAGAAGAATCTACTTGAAGAGACAATTGTACAGTTTGTGGATGAAAGAAGGTACAAAAGTTGTTGACCATTTAAATACCTTCAATACCTTTATAGTTCAATTGACTAGTATGGAAGTTAAATTGGAAGATGAGGATAAGGCTATTACACTATTGTTTTTGTTATCTGAATCTTGGGATAATCTAGTTACCTCCATTATCTTTATCTCAACAAAAATTTTAGATTATGACTTTGTTGTGGGAGCTTTGTTGGTTGAGGAGATGAGGAGAAAATCTAGTAAAGAAACCTCAACTTCAGAGGCGATGTTGATCAAAGTTCGAACCACCTGAAGAATGACAGAAGTTCTTTATGATCTAAGTCAAGAAAAAGAAATGGTAAAGAAAAATGTTGGCACAGTGGCAAAATAGGACATCTCAAGAAAGATTGTTGGAAGAGAAAGGAATATGAGTAAAACTCTACGAAGGAAACAAATTTGACTGTAAAGGTATAATTGATCATGTTTTATCCATTTCTAGTAATTTACAATATCAGGAAGAATGGAAGTTAGATTCAGGTGCCTCCCACCACATGTGCTCACATAGAAATTGGTTATTTTCTTACCAATCTGTTGATGAGGGTGTAGTGTTTATGGGAAATGGTATTCCATGTAAAACTGTTGGGGTTGGCAGTATTAGAATCGGGATGTTCGATGGTATTGTTAAGGAATTACGAATGTTAGAAATGTACCTGAGCTTAACTCAAATTTTATTTCATTAGGAGTGTTGGATTCTTGTGGATATAAGTATATAGGTCACGGTGGAGCTCTCACAGTGTTGAAAGGGAATTTAGTAGTGATGAAGGAAACAAATGTTGATAACCACTATAAGTTGGAAGGAAGTGCTGAAATGGAATCTAAAGTGACAGATGTATCTTCTTGTTTATGGCAGAAACATCAAGGTCATAAGAGAAAGAAAGAATTGCAAGTACTGGTAAGAGGTAAATCAGTTCCAGACTTAAAATCTTTGTTTCTGAATTCCTACTTATTTTATCTCTGCAAGATATGATGATGGTATAAATGGATGTTGTGTGTGGGATCCTACTTCTCACAAGGTCATCATTGACAGAGATATTGCATGTATGAAACAACCAAAAGGGTTGATTCAAGATCGCAACGGTAAATTTGTTTGCATGCTAGGTAATTCATATACAAGATGTTTGAATCCTTCATAGTGAGTCAGAATTTTTCAAATGGTAGGAATGACTATATGATTTATAGTACATTCACAGTCTTGATGTTCTTTGTTGATGATATCTTCGATGCAAGTCGATGCATGGATAAATTCAGTAAGAAAATGACTCAGGTGGACAAGACAATTCAGATGAGGGATCAAGGAGCAACAAAAGAAGTTGTGGGCATGGAAATATACCGAGATGGTAATGATAAGTTGTGGTTGGAGTTCAACATGAACATTATAAAACCATTTTTTATCCCTCTTGCTTTCCATTATAAGTTTTCTTCAAGTATAGTGCGTGTCTATAAAGAAGAAAAGGTTATGTCTCGTATAAGTTCAGTAGGAGGTCTATTGTATGCGATGAAATGGTTAAGACCAGATGTTTCACATACTAATGATGCTGTCAGAAATGTGATAGATTCAGGAGTTGCAGTGAAATGGGTGCTTCAACGTATGAGAAGCACAAATGTCACCTATAATGGTTACACTGAAATGGTCTATGCTGATTGTAATGCATATTGTAATACAAGTGTTACGGATAGGAGGAGACCTATCACTAAATATGTTTCACAAAACAGTTGTGGGAGACATGTTGGAGGTGGAGTGATCCCTCAAGAAATCCAAACTCATGCAAATCACACAAGCAATATCATGAAACCAGTTTTATTAGAGAAGGTGCAGTGCTTGGCTTCTCTTCGCTTGCAACAAAGGTGATGAACAAAAGAAAGAAGCAAGGTATCAGGTTAATTTTTATCAAGGTGGAGATTGTTGGGATTTGGTGACAACCAATTACCAAAAATAGATTATGGATCCTATTATTCTGAATTGGTTTTACAACCAAGTAGACCAAGTTAGATTATGGATAGGGATTGCATTTAATATTCAGTTTCATTTGTCAATGTATAAATTCATGTAAGCCCGCAGAGGCAAAACGGACTATGAGAGACTGAGTGTATGAGAGACTTGCAAATCTGATGTAATCTCCATAATCCAAATAATAAGAGAACTGATACCTATGCTTGGTGGACGTAGCCCAATGTTTGGGTGAACCAAGTGAAATCCCTGTATCTATTTATATGTGTATGATTGTCATTTATCATATTGTGAATTGTGTTTCAGCGTTGACAATTCCAACAAAATACAATATTTTTACAACCACTGTGCAAATATGATCAAGGGACAGGTTTGTACATGTTCTACTCTTGCAGAGAAATCCTGTGGGCGCTTTAAAATATGAAAATATGAAGTAAACGAATGAATATGTTATCATGTGACCATGGAGAACATATCTGAGATATCAAACAAATCTTCAAAGGTTCTTGTATCCATTAGTCCACTTGAACCTGTTCAACCTGAATCTCGAATCAACTTCCCTTCTTAACACCCCGCACTAGTGCCAGGGTGACATCTACATCTTATTGATGCAGCAGAACTATTTATTGATATGATATTCGAAAGAAGTTAACGGCCAGTTACAGGGGCAAGCTTTATGAATCAACGGTGCATTTGGTACATCGCATTTGGAATTGATATTAACGTTCTTTTTCAATAGAATACATTCTAGCAACATTAATCAATATAATACGTTGTAGCAACATTAGTATAGGATTTGAATATGATCCGATAGGCTCAAGATAAATTTGAGAAGGTACATTATGAGAAAATTCAACACGGTTTTAATATCGAAGTAATATTTTGGAAATATCAAATTATGCATTTCATAAATTTTAGAAGAATTTTAATTTTCAAATATTAAAAAAAACAATTTTGGAAAATTTTATCATTAATTTATATTTAAATTATGGATGTATTAGTTTTTATTTATTTATTTTTTAAGTTTATGAGTAAATAAATTAAATATATAAAATATATT